>JAGFBZ010000861.1:907500-1232676 GCA_018398805.1 Hirundichthys speculiger | reverse complement strand
GGGGCGAGCCCGCCCATGAAGGGCTAGAGGCCGGGCCAGTCCGGGCTTCGACTGAGACCAGCCAAGGTCTTGGACGGACCGCCAGCCTGTGGGTAGTGACGACAGAGTCCAGGCTTACTACTCCCGTGGAATGAAGAAAGCCCAGTGAATGGTCTGGCTCGGTCATGGACTGAGGCTCTATAAGATTTTGAGCCAATTTTAATCTGCTTTGCTTGCTTGCTTACCTGCTCTACTAAACTCTGTATAGGGAGAATCTCTACTGTGCCATCTGCGCCTCCCATGCCTGACGGATTTCCCAACTCCTTGATGCGGCCCCTCCTCGGGGGGGACGGGAAAGGTCAGAGCGGAAGGGGGGTATCCCGACTGTGAAGATGCGAGACAAGATGTGGATTCTGAAAATGCAGGGAGATGCAGGAGATGTGATTGTTATTGTTTTATTTTCCTGTGATTTCTGGTAAATTGAGTGTGTGATGTTTTACCAGTAATCAAATTCTTAATCTAAGCTATTCTTCACTAAACTTTTCTTGTGGTTATTATTGATCGATTTACCTGTGATTTCTGTAGAATTGAATAGGAGTTTTTGTTCAGTGCTCAGACCATTAGACAGTACTCAGACATTTTACCCAGTAATTAAATTTTCAGTCAGGGACAACACTATGAACGTGATAGGAGGATGGCCCTGTGTGCAACGTGGCGTGGGCGACCAGACGTGATCCAGCGAACCCGAAGATGTGCAGGCTCGGACGGCCAGCAAGGAGGCTGAAGGTGGAGGAGGCTTTCTCGCCATGTCCGTGCACACGACAGGGGGTGAAATGTGAAAAGCTAGATAATTCCAGGAGGGGGTGTCAAGTGACCCGGGAGAAGTTGGAATTATCCCAGCTTTGTTGATGAGATTGTTCTGGTATAATGTAGGGGATTAACAGGAAAGTGGTAATTAATGTTATTTGTAATCACATTATTCAATGACCAGAACCGATGATTGATCAGAAAGATGTATTGTAGATGTATTCTGTATGATTTATTTCTCGTTAGTCTGTGCTGTCAGCGGCTGAGGTAAGCTGCTGTGGGTCACTGTGTACCCAGTGAGTGGAAACAACGGCTATGTTTATCAAAACAGGGGGGAGAGATCTTGCAGCAGCTGGGTGATGTAATGTAAACAGAAGTAACAGAAGAAGAGGTGATTTACGTGATTTGTAAGCAATTCCTAATCAATGAAATGTATGAAATGTGTGTGTGATTCTAGAATGATCAGAAACAAGATGTATTAGTAAATTTTGGTAATAGATCTGTGTTAGTTAGTGTATGTTAAAAGAAAAACTTATTTTTGTTGGGTCACGACGGATAGAGACAGAGCGGAGCGCATGTTCCTCATTTGGAATGTCAACAAAGCCGAGTTTCAAAACAATTCTGCCAGCTCCGGGCCACCAAGACACAACAATGGCAGAAAAACAGTCAGCCAGGTGCGGACAGTAGCGGGGGCACGCTGACCTCAGCATTGACGCCGTGACTATGGACTGTGCAGAAAAAAAGGAAATGAGGCGCACATTCTGTGGTTAAGGCTGAGTTAATCCAGCAATGGCTCAATTAAGGACATTGTAAGACAGATGTGAGGTATAAATCATTGAATAAGGATTAGCGTTAGCTGATAAGCTTTAGCTTGACGAGCTATATGGCCAAGTAAACAAAGTGACCTTGTATGTCTGGTGGTGCTGGCATGATGTCATGATGATTAAGGTGAACGCCCCTGCCAAATCTGTAAACATATGAAGTCATTGTGGGACATGGCCTGTGAATTATGCACGCCCCTGTATATGTGAGTGACCAATCAGAAGTGTTGTGTGAGTTTGAGGGAAATTATGTATGCATATGCAAAGGTGAGAGAACCAATCAAGAGTGTTCGGGGCTGGGGCAAGCTGGACGAGAGAAGGAGAGAGAGAGAGAGAGAGAGAGAGAGCGCATAAAAAGAGAAGGCAGAGGGACTCTGGGTGGATTCCTGGAGCGACTTCAGAAGAAGGACTAGCTGGGACCTGGACGAGCGACCCCCATCCGAAGGATTAACTGGAAGGATTTACTTTAAGAAAAGAAGACAGAAAGACGCTTGGAACAGGATCTACGAATTTTTTCCCAATTCTTGAAGGAATAATTGGAGCCTTTTTGGTTAGCCTAGCTCACCGCTAGTAAGGAGGAGGGGGGGGGCCAACCAGGGTTTCCCCGGGGGCCTGACCAGGCGCTCTCTCTCTCCACCCTGCCCAGCGGCCTTGAACACGCATAGTGGCCACATGCGTATCTCAGCCTGTCCTTGGACCAACCAGATGAACTGATTCGTAAGCCACAGCTTTAGTTTGCCTCTTTATGTGGAATTATAAATTGTATAACCAATCAATGCTGTTGCTTAACCTTGCTAATCTGCTTTAATAAATATAAAAACTATCATAAGATGTCGTTGTGGACAATGCATCTGTATCCAGAATTTTGAAGACTTGTTTATGCCTCTGCACTAACACACAGGTTCTTATGGGTTATTCTAGTCACATTTTTGTCAAATTGTCCCTGGGGCTTGCTGTACGAGCCACTAAATTTATCCTATCCTAGCCGGTGACAAGTGCCCGGATCGTGAGAGAGGAGAGCTGCCGTTAACAGACGTGACCAATTGCTGGACTTTGAGCCACCCGGCTATTCCTCTGAGGACAGTATTGGAGTGAGCGGGGCATACGTTTGGAAGTAGGTAGTGAGAGCTAGGCGTATCTCCTCGACACCAGCTTAAATAAGTTGAGGAAATCTAGTGAGGAAGCTCTCCTAGACCACAACTTCTTACCCGTAGGATGGAGAGCTGGTCCCGGTGACAGACTCTGCTAGTCAGAGACTGAACCAAAACTGGGGGATCTTACACACCGCTGATCAATTACGCTCCACGGGTGGTCGCAAGAGCGGCTCTCCTCCTCTCTCTCTCTCTGTCTCTGCGTGATTAACGTAGGGATGCGGCGTTGGGCAGCAACAACAGCCGGGCGTCCGTCCCGGTTCATCTGAGGCCGTTCACACGTCCGAGGCGCGCGGGTGATTCCTACGCGTCGTTTCTTCCGTACGTCACGGCTCACTCCGTGTGGCGCGTCACGACCGGACCAGGCGTGTGATTGTCGTCGGACAACCAGAGGGATCTCCTGCAGACAGGTCGCCAGGGAAAAAGGCCTTTGGCTATTTACCTTGCTGGTGCAGGCCACAGAGATGAGCACCTTTCCTGGGTGTAGTGGAGGTCAGTGAGATGAAGAAGCAAGAGAGCGATCGAATCGCGCTCCCTGTGTTTTAAACGGCCAGTCTGCGATCCGCCTCCGTTTGGGGAACCCCGCTGTGAGCCTGGGTCCCCGGCCAGTGGGAAACAGAGAGAGAGGGGGACGTCATGTTTCACACCTAGGTGTGAAACTGAAAACCGCTAGGAATGCTGGAGACTTGAGTTTTATGATTTTCTTTGTCTTTCTTTGTCTGTGATCACATGTGTGTGGCCCAACATCCCCCGTCGTTCCGAAGACTGGGATGCCGGTCGTAGTCTTTGGGACTACCCATGGGTCGAACAGTCCATGTGTCACACCGTCTGGTTTTGCCTGGGACTGGAAAAACTCAAAGTTCATAGTTTATAACAGTTCAAGAGGTTGGAGGCTTAGCATCTGGGCAGAGTAGAGGCAACGTCTGGGCAGAGACTTTATTAAACCTACTTATCTACGTGTGCTAATATCTACTTCATTACAGTGATATAAAACTGAAAAAAGGTGAAGAAGAAAAAGAAGAAGAAAAGGTTAGAGAAGCAGGTGAGTGGCTGAGTGGGAATCGACTGGTGTTACTCCACCCCCCTTCCAAGTGTGGAACTGGTTTCCACTGCTGAGGGAGGAGGTGTCTACGACTCACTGGGTTGATTTTAAGAGAACGACAGAGGGAACCATGTGGGTTTAACTGAGAATATCTCCAACAGAGAGGTTGCAGTGGAGGTTGGAGAAGTGGGCAGGTCTGGACGTTTGGCATCTTAATCGTCTGACAGATCAGATGCAGCTGTCAGACCTGCAGGACTGGAGAGTCGGCTCTTTAGTTTTCTCTATAAACTTGGAGACCGTGTCCTCCATTTCCTGTCCTGCACTTCTTTTTCTGGGCCGACGCCTTCTTTTGTTTTGGGAGACATTCTGAGGTCTATGTGGTGGTTGGTCAGGGGATTGGTGCCAGGCTCCACCCCCTTCGTTCTGATCCTCTGCTAATGAGAAGCGCCTGCGCGATCTCTTGGACCTCAAATTAGTGTCAGCATTGGAGTGGGGTGTTTCTTTGGCCTCAAATGTCAAGCTGTCACTCTCTGAGCCACTCTCAGCACCTGTACCTGGCCGTTGGTGAGTCTCCCATGCAAATTGTGCATATCTGCAGATTTCCTTCATGCTGAGGTTCCTCATTCTGCAGTGCACTTTGACATGGAACTGCACGCTCTTATGGAGGTTATAGAGGAACAAAGACTTAAACTTACTGTCCTCCTCCAGGCATGGTGCATTACGTCCCTGGAAATAAGCAGTTCGCAAGCGCCAATAGTATTTCCGGGGAGGCTCTGACTTCTTGTGCTTTATGGCAAAAGCAGCCAAACTAGCAGAGGTTGGGTCAGTGTGGGTCGAATACTCTTCCTGCAGAGCCTGACAGACTGCTGAGTAGCAGTCTCTGGTCTCTAGAGGGAGAGTCTTCATGAACCTGTGGACGCTCCTACCTGTGGTTTTCCAGAGGAGCTTTAATTTCTCACAGGATGAGGCGTGTGGCAAATCCCGGAGGCAAAACTCGACCTCATCAAGATAATCATCAATGTTTGATTTTCGGTTATCTGGGTCGAAGCGTTCTATGTCCCTGGCCAGGGACTCAAGGTGATGGCAGTCATAGGACTGGCCAGGTCCATCAGACTCAGAAGAACTGTCCTGGTACCGGTGGTCATTGTACTCAGAGACAGGACTTAGGGCCAATTCCAATTCCTCTCTTAACCCTCAATCTCAACCCTCGCCCTTAACCCTCAATATTTGGCCCTCAATCTTAACCCTTGAAAGTAAGTGTAAGGGCTATCTTGTGACTTAGAAATGGGACACCCCTCGAGTGCAGTTACGTCATCAGACTGAAATGTATCAGAGCTCGTGTTGTCTCTGTATTTCCTGAAATTACACAGGGATAACATTGAAAAGAGAGCTGTATATTCTCTAAATAATATTAGCAATTAACACAATAGAGGATACATTATTCAGTCCTCCGTCGCTACACAACAAGGTATACAAGTAACGTGAAGCCGACCCGGACCGCCGACGGGACCGGGACGGCAGACCGGGACCACCGACGAGTACAAGTAACGTGAAGCCGACCTGGACCGCTGACGGGACCGGACCGGGACCACCGACGAGTACAAGTAACGTGAAGCCGACCTGGACCGCTGACGGACGGCGATCCGGTCCCGTCGGCGGTCCGGGTCGGCTTCACGTTACTTGTATACCTTGTTGTGTAGCGACGGAGGACTGAATAATGTACCGGGACCACCGACGAGTACAACGTGAAGCCGACGGGACCGCCGGTCCGGCAGCAAACATCGTAAAGTAAAAAAATAAATGTTACGGAACAACGATGTTAATCCATGAAAAAAATCTCAAACAAACACAATAAAATGGTTTCGTAACATTTATATCTTTAAGATATACGAAGATACTTACGTTTGTAGCTAGCTTCTGGATAGCCCTTACTTCCAAGGGTGGTGTCGGAAAATCTCAATTTTGAGGGCGATACAGCCCTCAAACTCGTCCCTCAACTTGATGTCCCTTAGAATCGGGACAGCACTTGCCCTTAGCGGGAACGCGCATTTTTGAGATTGAAGGTTGAGATTGAGGGTTAAGGGAGGAATTGGAATTCACCCTCATTCTCCGATGACATGGAGAAGAAATTTGGTTGAGGTTTGTTTGTGAACCACATGATGCGTGTCTTTGGACAGCGGGTGGTGGTTCAAAAGGATTTTGAGCTACAGTATGGCTCTACCTGTGTCGTGGATGCGGTACTGCATCTCCAGAGCACAGAGTGGCGTGTCCAAGGGTGGTGGGGGGTGCACACTTTGGGGCCGCTCCCCCTTTATTCCCTGTGGACACAGCCTGAGCTTCGTCCCAGGTGATGAGGTCTGGGACCTGATCACTTGGGGTGGCCTGTGGCTCAGGAGAGAAACACAGACTGGCTGGTGAATCCGCTCTCACAGCCTCTGCTGGCCACGGCTCAGTGTGGGACGGGCTGAGCCTCTCGTCACACTGCTGCACCTGCTTATTGAGAGAATGAACATCAGAAAGTTGATCAGTCACATCATCAGGTTCCAGCGGTGAACTGCTGTTCACCTGCCGGCTTTATTTCCAGCTGTAGTGCATTTAAGTAGAGCTCGCTCGTGAACGCTCACGGGACTCGAAAGACAGCTCACGGAGGTACAGTGACTTCTCACGGAGCTGGAGTGCCTGCTCACGGAGGAACAAAGCCTGCTCATGGAGCTTGAGCGACTGTTCACGGGGCTGCCATGATTCTTCATGGCTCTTCAGCCTCTGAATGAGCTCTTCTGCATAGAGATGGGACTTAAAACCAAGCATATCCGAAATTTGCGTTTCTCTGGTTTCATCCTGAATAAGTGCGATCAACTCCTGTATCCTTATGCACGTGCTGAGTTTATAACTGTTAAAGTAGTTTGTCTCCTCGGGGGAGAAACCAGTGGAACAGGCAACCATGCTTTCTGCGTGGGCTGGTTTTGAGAAGGGCTCAGTTCCTGGTGGAAGGAGGTCTACGCCACACATTGTTGAGTAGGGTAGAATATAGTTACTTAAAACTCAAAAAGGGGTTTGCAATGCTGTTATGAATGCCAGGTTGGGCTTTAACCTGTGGCTTACACAATAACAATAGACTGCAACTGTTAGTCCAACTACTCTTAGCTCGCTAGCTGGTTGTTAGCAGGTGTAGGCTGCTTACACCTCTTGTGAGTAGTTTTAGTTGTTAACTTAACTATGGAAATTCTGTGCAGCCCTAAGTGCACTAACCAATGCTACACAGTAAAACACTACACAGAACACACCTGGAGTTAGGCTTATGCTATGAGAAGTTGTGTACTAAGTACCAATAAAATTTAAAGATAGGGCATCATTATGTTAAAAGCCAATAATTTCTGGAAAATTATTATAACTTGAAATGATCAAAAGGGTTATTTCACACAGACCTGCAACAAAGCTGGTATGTTAGAAGGCCTCACAAGGGGCACCATTTATGTTGTGCAATAAGGTGTATAACTTGCTCGTTTAGTCCAAAAAGGGTTATTACCAACCGTCTTGAGGGACGGCTGATAATAACCAGAAAGTTAATAAAATGAAACGGGACACCACCTGATAAATCAGGAAAAAGGGCTAAACGGCACAATCAGTCTCAAAATGGCTGTTGTTCTAGCGTGCCAGCCTGTGACCAGGTGTGACGCTATAGAGCAACAGAGAAGATGTGAGTCCGAGCACAGACCTCTTCAACCAGCAAATGTTACAAAACTGTGTAAAATAACCACAAACAACTTCTCTCATTAGAATATCAGAATTTATTAACACAAATATTCAAAGGAACAAACACTTGAATTAAGATCCTGATATCTACTAACTAAAAGACGACTAAACTAAACATAAGCAAATTAAACATTCAATGGAAACAAATGTAAACTTATATACATGTGTGCTAGGAACTATAGGTGTGTGTGTGTGTGTGTGTGTGTGTGTGTGTGTGTGTGTGTGTGTGTGTGTGTG
This sequence comes from Hirundichthys speculiger, assembly GCA_018398805.1. Classification (NCBI taxonomy): domain Eukaryota; kingdom Metazoa; phylum Chordata; class Actinopteri; order Beloniformes; family Exocoetidae; genus Hirundichthys; species Hirundichthys speculiger. The sequence goes on along the minus strand of JAGFBZ010000861.1, from coordinate 1,224,886 downwards.
TGTGTGCGAGCGAGAGATGTCTAAGATGGCCGCCGGCTCTCGCGATAGGGCACCAAAGATGGTGGATGGAGTCACGCTGTGGTTCCGCCCTAACCAAGGTGACGTCCTCACAAAGGTGGTTAGTAGGAAAGGCAGTGCAGAAAAGGCAGGGTAAAATCAACAACGCCAGGGTGATTCCTAACCACCGGTGCCGTGATCGCTCCGAGGATTTCCACAGAAGGGAGAGTGTGGAGCTGACTCCCGCACTCTCCAACTGACTGCTTATCTGAAATCACGGCGCGATCAGCGGTGGTGAGGAAACACTGCAATCACGTGGGTAAATACCGTAAACACTGTCACAGTAAGCACAGAGATATTAACTAAGCTAAGTAACTCTGCCCAGACACAAAGTCCTCTTACGTGGATCGCTCCGGAAGCGATCGGTGGCGTTGTAGTGTCCTGGGGGGGGGGGGGGGGGGGGGGGGGGGGGGGGGGGGGGTTGATCAGGCTGGGATGGCGGCAGCACCGCTGATCAATTATGCTCCACGGGTGGTCGCAAGAGCGGCTCTCCTCCTCTCTCTCTCTCTCTCTCTCTGCGTGATTAACATAGGGATGCGGCGTTGGGCAGCAACAACAGCCGGGCGTCCGTCCCGGTTCGTCTGAGGCCGTTCACGCGTCCGAGGCGCGCGGGTGATTCCTACGCGTCGTTTCTTCCGTACGTCACGGCTCACTCCGTGTGGCGCGTCATGATCGGACCAGGCATGTGATTGTCGTCGGACAACCAGAGGGATCTCCTGCAGACAGGTCGCCAGGGAAACAGGCCTTTGGCTATTTACCTTGCTGGTGCAGGCCAGAGAGATGAGCACCTTTCCTGGGTGTAGTGGAGGACAGAGAGCAGAGAAGCAAGAGAGCGATCGAATCGCGCTCCCTGTGTTTTAAACGGCCAGTCTGCGATCCGCCTCCTTTTGAGGAACCCCGCTGTGAGCAGGGGTCCCCGACCAGTGGGAAACAGAGAGAGAGGGGGACGTCATGTTTCACGTCATGTTTCACACCTAGGAATGCTGGGGACTTGAGTTTTATGATTTCCTTTGTCTTTCTTTGTCTGTGATCACATGTGTGTGGCCCAACAGCTGTCACCAGAGGGAAAAGGTTGAGGTTCATACTTTGTCATCGTCCTGCAGAGTGTGAACCTCAACTTTTTCCCTCTTTTGCTGTCACCAGAGGGAGTTTCCAGAGTTCATTAAAGCCGTGATCGTTTTCACTGTCTCTGCTCTTAATCTTTTAGACAAAACACCAAATGAGGGTACGCATGACAGCGGCCCACATTTGTAAAGCCAATATGTTTATTTTTCTTCCTTTTTTTGTGCCAGTGTCGTACAATACCACTGAAGGCTTAGAGGCTGTGTAGGAATGTAAATGGTGACGTGAAAGTCAGACTTCTACCGGGAAAACAGACGGGCCTCAGCTGTACTCCGGCCCTGCGAAAGCCTGATGTCATGACAAATCTATGACTAAGTCCTTTCTGGCTCACGCTGAAGTGTTTAAACACAATGAAAGACTGTCAGACAGAAATGACAAATAAGAGAGTTGTAAACTGAGCAGTTGTAAAGTGATTATCACAAATGGTGGCATCAAGTCAAGATAAAGGATTAAAAGCTGCAGTTAATTATCTCAGCAACTCTTCAGATAAGAACTCTGTCGACAACCTTTGACAGCAACATATGATCCTTAAGGCCTCTACTTTGATTCTAAAATGTCTTCCCACAGCAGACGTGCAAGATGTTCGCCTACTGCTCTGCCTTACGTTGACCCCTAGTACGTACAGTGCAGATGGAGGAGTACACCGGAGAAACAAGCATCTACTTTTCACTGGTTGAACAGGATCGAGAGATAGCTGAGCTGCAGCTCTTCTCTGTCCAGCAGCACACATAAAGGTTTTATTTTCATAAGGGAAGGTTTTTCCCACGTCATCCCTGCAACAGTGACATAAAACATGGCACAGCAGAGTCGCGCTTCAGCGAACGCTAGCAGGAAGTGAGCAGAGTTGGGCCCGCAAACTCCAAGAACAAGCGTGAACGATGACGTGTATAGAAGTAAAATGTTTTTGGTGACTCATCAGGGTGCAGTCAAGCTGCCTCAAGTTGTGTTTTTAATCCAGATATGTACACGTTTTTGATCATCTTGACAGTTTGCATTAGGATTGTGTTGCAAAGCATCGAACAGAGTTCCTCTTTTTCTCTGTGTGACGTGGAAAATCAGCAGGCCAAGCTATACTCCTGCGTCAATGCAAGTTTAGGACGGAGATGGTTTTGTAAAACCTCGCTGACACGCCACTGCTGCTGTGCTCGTGAACAGCTGTGAAGTCATTATCATCAGCGACGGTATTAAATCAACATTGCAGTTAACTTGCTGATCTCCAGACAACCTGTCCACTTTAGATGAGAACTGGGTTTGCAGCCTTTCACAGCAACATGTGAACCTTTTGGCCTCTATTTTGAAACTAAAACGTCTTTGCACGGCACACGTACGACAGAGAGGTGTCAGGTTTCAGCTTGTGGACAGCTGTTGAGAAGAGGAACAAGCTTATTGGAAAAAACCTTAATTTCTTCTCAGCAACAAGACCTCTGAGAGAGATTTCCTGTGTCAAGCTCTCTTCACCTCACAAACCCGTCCATGTTTCCCTGGCTGAGAGAAATCATGAAAAACTTAAACACAGACCATCCTTGTTTTGTCACTGAAGCTTTTTAATGTTTTAAAAGTAAAATCACACAATAACAGCTTTGAGTAAAAGAGCAAGTGAACAGATTAATCAGCACCATACATGTGATATGCACTGTACATGGTCATGGGCTTTGAAAGGAAAGATAAGGAAAATTGGTTTTATATATGATTTAGAAAACAATTCATATGTCTTGTACATTGTTCCCTTCAAAATATGTCACCATTACAGTGAAACTCATCTTTTGGCTTCTCGGACTGGTTGCAAGAATCCAAAATGCTTGTAATTGTTATGATCTTGGTCTGGATTTCTGCTTCTTCTGTGTTTTCTTCCCATCTCAATAAGTCAGGGACAAGGTCACTTCAAGTCAAACATAGTAAAATCAGAGATCACTTGTCTCTATTGCCATTACATACATAATATACAGTAAACAACAAGTAATCAACAACAGTACACGATACACACTTTACACATTTCCATATATTCTCTCCCCGAAGAGAGCTGGGATTGACTCCAGCAGATCCCCGTGACCCTGCAGAGAATTAAGGGGGTCTAGATAATGGATGGATGGATGGGCTACCTGAGTACCATGAAAACTGTATCATCTGGGTGGCAGGGCCAGTCGAAACAGCTCTATTTATGGCTTTGTATCCTTTATGACCACAGTGTGCCCATCTTCTGATGGCTCCTTCCAGCAGGATAAAGCACCATGTCACCAAACTCAAATCATCCCACACTGCTTTCTCGCACATGAAAACGAGGTCACTGTACTCCAGTGTCCCCCAGTAACCAGAGCTCAGTCCAGTAGAGAAGAGATTCTCATCATGGACGTGATGGCATGGCACAGCTGGATGTGCACAGATGGATGTGCTGCACGATGCCATCAGGTCCATATGGACCAAAGTCTTTGAGGAATGTTTGTTGAATCTATGTAAATTAAGGCAATGCTTCTTGATGCTGGGTCTCAAAGTGGGCTCACTGGTGCCACAAAGACTCTCCCAGCCTCCACAGTGGAAAGGACCATTTAGCTGAGCACCAGTCACTGTTGGACGACCACTGGCTTTGCATATATCATAACAGCTGAAGCTTCTGAAGCATACATATTACGTAAAAAGTAGAAGTGATTGCCCAAGTCACAGGAAAACATACGTCACTGGAAACACCAGAGAGGTATGTGGCTGTGAAAGTAATTTGTAATGTGAGAAGCTTGAATTCTTTTCAGATGTTTACATGCACAGAAAGGGATTATAAGAGGGAGTTGTAACTTCTACTACAACCAGGCAGAGGCTTGAAAAACCAAAGCGCTTATCTAGACGTACTGATCCCCCCCACCATCTTTGGTACACTGCTTCTTCTGCTTGTTCCGGTTCTTCTGCTTGTTCCGGTTCTTCTGCTTGTTCTGGTTGCTCACGGGAGAGTAGCGCTCCATCCATCTGCATCCAGAAAACAGCTTTCATTCAATCATGGCCGACGTCAACAGCATGAGTTGTGTGAAAGGGTGTGATTCAAGATACCTGGACACGTTACGCCTGCAAAAGAAGCAGGCTGCCGAAATGACAGCCAGCACCACGATGCCGAGAACAGCAGACAGGATGATCGTCGCTGAAAAAAACAACAAAACAAAGGGTTCAACAGTTCATCCACAGAAAGCATACTTACACATCAGTGGTTTCTCTCCGTCTCCTCCCCTTCATGAAGCGGAAATGGGTTCGGTTGCAACAGACAATCAATCATGTAACGCGCATTCTGAACATGTGTGCACGATGACGCGGCATCAGGGAAGTATGTCGAGGATCCGAATAGACGGTTTACTGCGCTCAGCCCGGCTGTGGCTGATTAAGAGCGTCGGGTGTTCCTGTTTTTGGTTTTTCTTTGTTTGTTTTTGCAACTTCAGGGCAGGACAATTAGGCCAAACATTTATATCCCAATGTATTTCTTAATTTTGATCTGTTTAGTTCCCATATCCATATAAATACAATGAAAACCACAGAGAAACTGATAAGAACGTTCAGAAAGGTTAACCAGAAAAATGCGTAACATTTTTTCCTTTTAGACAAAAAAATATACATTTAAATGCATCCCTGTGACCCTGCAGAGGATTAAGCGGGTATAGATGATGGATGGATGGATGAATTAATAACCACTTTTTATTTAAATCTATAACTAAGAAATATGTCATTATCATAAAACAAACAAGTGTATAGCTAAATATTGACTGAGTGTAAAATCCATATAATCTTTATTCTGTTAAGATACTCTAATTAATATTTAATTACTGTCCAGTCATGATCTCATCACATTCATCATCAACATCGTATTCCAACATACTGTACTTGACATAAAATACCTTGAGTTACTTTATTTATTTATTTTAATCCATTATTTACTTGCAAATGTCAGTTTTCCTAATAACAACAGGGATGCTGAACGCGGCCTGTTAGAGAGGAAACGGTGTGCAGAGCTGTGACAGAAGTGATGCTTCATCGTCAGCTGTTTCAAAGGGGTTTTTTTGGGGGGGTTTTCAGACAGGATGTTTCCTTCCATTAGATATTTAAATTACGCATTAATTAGCTCTGCAGTCCCTCCCACATCAACTGTCTTTCCTTTACCACTGCAGCCCTGCGACGTTTCTCCAGAAAGCCATGTGACTTCAACAAAAGGAGGATCTGTGTTTATGTGGCTTTGCCACGGTTAAATAACAGTAAATAACAGTACCTGAGCTCCATCAGCGGTGTTATCATGCAGTCGTGGTAACTCAACCCACCAAACATTGCAGGTCGAAAAGACGTGCAGATGACGTCAGTTTTAGGTCGGTCCGTCAGAGACCAGATCTCGACGTCTATGGAACGTAGAAAATAGGTCGAAACTTCGACGTCAAAATATGACCCTTTTTAGACGTCGCTATGACGTTCAGAATCTGGACGTCATATAAAGACCAAATATAGACGTCGGCTCAACGTGCATAATAGGTCGAGATGTAGACGTCATTATTGGACCTTTTTTCGACATTTGCGACGGACCGGCTCCCGCACTGTGCGCGCGCAGTGCGGACCGCACGGAGTCCGCACGGAAGCGCTTAAACACGCGCAGACACTGGAAGTGATTTGGTCCGACGAGGACCTCATTTCGACGTTATATTGACGTCCACTTGTGGACGTCAATATAACGTCCACAAGTGGACGTTATATTGACGTCCACAAGTGGTCACCAAGTTCCAGACACCTTATGCCCAATGTGATTTTTCCCCGCCTGAGAAATGAACTTTTATCCCTACTTTTATTGCGGGGGAGAGGCTCCCGCATTGTGCGCGCCGCCGCACACACGCACACCACCGATCGGACCTCATTTCGACGTTATATTGACGTCCACAAGTGGACGTTATATTGACGTCCACAAGTGGTCACCAAGTTCCAGACACCTTATGCCCAATGTGATTTTTCCCCGCCTGAGAAATGAAGTTTTATTCCCACTTTTATTGCGGGGGAGAGGCTCCCGCATTGTGCGCGCCGTCGCACACACACGCACACCGCCGATCGGACCTCATCTCGACGTTATATCGACGTCCTTAAGTGGACTCATCTGGACACCGCTGTCGACCACGATATGAGACTCAAATTATCTCACACTCCACGTTGTTGCATATCACAGCTGACTGTAAAACACCCTCTGCTGCGAGGTAAAACCCTGGTCCATGCTGAATGTGTTTAAAGAGTATTACTGGAAATGTAAGTATTTTGAGGGTTCTCGTACAAATTACGGGGCTAAATGAAAATTATATTCATATAATGTAATTAAACATTTGTGTTTGTATTTTTTCCTCCCATTCGTTGGTTTTAATATTGAAAACATAATTTTCAGGTTAGTACTGCCCCGACATACCCTTCAACATCCCACCATCATTTCATCTTTCAGTCTCTGAAACGTGAATACTTAGATATCAAAGGGAGAGCCTGCAGCGGAGCATAATACTCGCCGTTCTTCGCAGTGATGGGTGCCTCCGCGGCTATGGTGTTCACCGGTAACTATCAAAACAGTTTTCATTCTTTTCTAAGTGTGTAATATCAAACTAAAAGAGTTAGGATTTTTCTGCTAAACGTCTTTTACGTGGTATTAAATCCCACAAGATGCTTTGAACTGTCAATCTTGGTGCTCCTCTTGATTCTCATTTGAAGCCAGCTTGCTAATATTGCTAAGCTAATTGTATGCTAATTGTAAGCTAATATTTATTTTTGTAGAAGTTTTCTAAGAGAGTTCAGTTACAGGGACATGGTGACAATCCACAACTTTTTTCTAGATGCTGTCATGAAGGCCTACCCCCTGGCGACGGAGGCAGAAGTAAAACAAGTCGTGGCCGACCACCTCAAACATGCACCAGCCAGAAGTGGAGGCCTCAACATCTAGTTTAACTGGACTTGTGGTTCATATGCAGATGATGTGGTACGTAGTGTAGAGATTATGTAAATAGTTTAAATCATTGTTAATTTGTAAATGTGTAGTCTTAATCATTTTTAATATGTAAATTCTGTATAGTATGACAAATGTTAATATGTAAATAGTGTGAATCAATATTAATAAAGTTGTTTTTTGCCTTTCTTCCTAATTCTGTGAGCTATCAACTGTTGCAACACGGGTAATGGTTATATTATTTTGCACTGCATGTAATGCTATAATTTTACTGAATGTGTTAATTTTACAGAATTGTTACATTTAAAAGAAATTGCAATGTAAATTTGGTTTGGTTTCTAGTTTGCTACCTTAGAGTAAATTACAGAATAGTCCAGTTTTAACACTTTAATGAAGGTAGTTAGTGGACGTTAATCCAGCCCCGGATGAATGGAAGTGGAGGTCCATAAAGCGTCGAGGGAAAGACGTCCACACGACGTCGGGAAAAGACGTCAAAAAACATTTCATTCTGCACCTTTTCGAGACGTCCATAAAGCGTCGAGGGAAAGACGTCCACACGACGTCGGGAAAAGACGTCAAAAAAACATTTCATTCTGCACCTTTTCGAGACGTCCACAGGACGTCGAGGGAAAGACGTCCACACGACGTCGGGAAAAGACGTCAAAAAAACATTTCATTCTGCACCTTTTCGAGACGTCCACAGGACGTCGAGGGAAAGACGTCCACACGACGTCGGGAAAGACGTCCACACGACGTCGGGGGAAAGACGTCCACACGACGTCGGGAAAAGACGTCCACACGACGTCGGGAAAAGACGTCCACACGACGTCGGGAAAAGACGTCAAAAAAACATTTCATTCTGCACCTTTTCGAGACGTGATTCCGACGTCGCAAAAAGACGTCAAATAGACGTCTTCTGAACCATAAATTGCGCAGTGGGAAAGTTGATAGAAATGAATGTTTCTGGAACTGAAGATCAAGTGATTCATGATGCGACTTAATGTTCAGTAATAATGTTACATATCATTGCTGTGTTGGTTTATTTTAGATTTCATAAGAATTTATGCTCCAGACCACCCTGGCTGACATCCTTGAACTTATTTATCCACAAGTGTTTCCTTTGTGATGCACATTTCTATTTAACTTGCCAATCAAGAACAATATTGCCCTTTACAATAATAATACTATATTGATATCTGATTCAGACAAACGTGCAATGGTCCAAAACTTCCCCTAAACTTTCCCTGATGCTTGTAAAATCTCACCTCACACTGATTTCACTGATCTATTTCTGGCTCAGTTAGAGAGCAGAAATATGAGAAACTCCAGGACGAACCGGGCCTGTAGATACCACACATGCCCCGCTAGTTAACGGGGAAATCTGCCTACTGCTGGTCAAAGTTCACTAATAAATGTTCTGAAACGTAAACTGAAACCTGCTGATTCAAACTGATTCATCGTGACTGAAATTACCGGGAGCTGAAAACACCCAGAGCTTTGGAAAAAGCTTTGATCCCCAGCTTCCCTTTCCTTCTTTAAATTTTCTCTCTTTCTTTCTTTCTTTTAAGACAGATTTTTCTTTCTCAGAAAATCCATTCAACACCAAGGTTATTACAATTAAACGAAAACGAACGAAATAACGACAACTAGAATTGAGAAAACATTAAAATAAATAAAAAACGGGTAAAAAAAAAAAAAAGATGATAACTAACTGAAACTGTATAATGTATTTAGAAAACAAACTAAAAAGAAATGTACGAAATACGAAAACGACCTTCGTTTTCATATTTGTTTTTTTTGTTTTGTTTTTTTTTACATAAACGTTTTGGGATTACTTCGCTCTGCCGTACAACAACAGCAAAAAATAAAAAAAATAAAAGAATAAAAAAAAAACCTAGAGTGATCAGTGACGGCTGCGGCGAAAGTTGGGAGAAAGCGTCTCAGTCCCGTCTGGGATTTCTATGACTACGACTGTGTTATTGATAAAAATAAGCACATTGTTGTAGAAACTGGTGATACAATGTGTGGAATATTTGTCAAGGGAAAAAAAAAAATGCGAATCTGAAAGTCCATTTGAAAAGCTTGTATGAGTCTAACCAAGAGTTCCTGGATAAACCTCCTCCAGCTGCAGGCCGGTCAGCGCTGGGAAGGAACGGGAGAAAACAGCGACTATAACGGACTGTTTCCTCCAGAGACCAGACAGCTGCTGGTCAGTGAGTACAGCAACACCACACGCGGGAAGACGCATTGATAAATATGTTTATTGAGACCAGAAATGTCAACACGACTATGTGACTCCACAGCCTTCAAAAAGTTCAGTGCTTCACTCCAACCAAAATTACAATTAAAACTGAAACCAACACTGAAATTAATACAAACGAAACTAAAACTAAGCATTTCAAAAAAATAAAAACTAGCAAAAGTGCTCTTAAAAAACAACTAAAACTAATGAAAAATCCCAAACTATTACAATGCTGTTCAACACTTGCCACTTTGAGAGAATCTAACATCATATTTATTTTTAACCTGATCAGATCACACCTTCCCTCAAAGTTCAAGTTTAATTCCTCACTGACTCTTATTGATTTCTCTTATGTGACACATACTTTAAATTGAATTAAATCTGCCACTTGTGCTTGTTTCCTACCTTCTTTTGTCCAGTTACTCACAACTCCAGGACACGTCGCTGTCAAAAGAGAAACAGTTAGCATCAGATGTTGAAAATCAGTTTGGTCTTTATTTTAGAGTCACTGAATGATCTCCACTGGAACTAAAATAAACAGTGCGTTCATAAAAGTTAGAATACATGTTGAGGTTATCTTTAAAAAAAAATGCACTGATGAGATGTTTTTGGCTGGTTTAATTTTTCCCAGATGTGGTTTATGGACAGACATCACCATTTTGATCATGTGACCACGTATTTCTATTCTTTTTTTTTTTTCATTTGTGCTACTTTCATTCATTCTCTGGACAGCTGTAAAAACATATTTGCTCTAAACTCCTGTAGCACCAGATGGCTTCCCTGTGTAGAAGAAGTGTAGAAAATGAATGACTCACTGTTGCAGACGGCCGTGAGTTCTCCGATCTGGAGAGAAAAGAAAACCAGTGCAGTAAATAATGGTTACTGGTGTTTTTTTCAATAACGAGTGAGTCCTCAGGAGCCTGGAACTCGTTTTCATAATCAGTGTGACCTGCTGGATCCGTGTATCAAAGTCTTGCGTGGTGCATGCTGGTATGTTTTTGCGCGTACCTCAGATGTGCAGCTCCGTGTGTACTTCATCGTCTCATAGCAGAGATGAGTCAGCATCTGCTTCTGGCTCCGGTCCGACACCAGCGTATCATTCTTTCCTAACTTATTTGCTAACACGTAGCCCTGAAAAATATTTATAAGAAGTCTTTTGTCCCCAGAGCAGTCAACATTCTTAATTTGACAGAATGACCAACTGCACTGACAGTGATGGTGATGATGATGATGATGATGGCGATTATGAAACAGGTTTTTTAATATTGGTATATTTCTTCTTAGTGCAGTTTTATATTTTATCTTTTTTACGATGTGATCTTCCACCTTCACTGCTCTATTGTACCCCACAATGTCTTGTCTGTATGTATCCTGGTGAGCCAAAGACGAATTTCCACCCCGGTGGACAATAAAGATTTATTATTATTATTATTATTATTATTATTATTATTATTATTATTATTATTATTATTATTATTATTAATAAATCAACAGTCACCTTGTCAGTGAATTTGATCTTCAAACCACATATATGAGCATATATAGACTGTGTTATGTATTGTAAAATTGTCTGACAGATAAAATGGTATTGTTTGAGGTGTTTATATAAAGGTCATATTCAAACAGTAACATTATATTAATTCTGCACTTTTCATTCTGCCTGAGCAACATCTGTATCAGACTGACATTATTCCAGAATTTATCAAATAAAACAAAGACATGCTAAAGCAATTTTGGTTTTTTTTTTTTTTTTTTCCAACTTACGTCCATGGTGGTCCAAGAGTAAATACATCCGGAGGCTGTAAAGTCTGGGATACTGTAGCGTGTTCCCCTGGATGTCACAGTCACTGTGCAGTTCAGGTCCTGGGAGCAGGAGGACTGGACCGAACCAGCTGGAACAGAAAATGGACAGTCTGCGTCACCAAAGGCTTTACTAGTTATATTTAATATGGAGAGAGAGAGGGGCCCTGAATACATTCCTGACACAGTCCTCTAAACTGAAACTTCTGATTCAAGCTCCCACTGATGTTAACTGAAGGTAACTGGGCGCGTGCGTCAGGACGACACTGCCATCTGCTTATCCATAAAGTAATATTCAGATGTTGCTGCGCTACAGGGCTGATTAGATTAAATCATCTTATCGTGGCCACTTCTTGTTTCAGATGTTTTGCTCGGTCGCATCTTTGAGGTTATCATTCGTCCTCACATGGCCTCCTCACTTTCTTTCTTAACTTTTCCATCCACATTAAACCAGCGAGAAACCAACTCTGCAACCACATGTGACACTTCTTCAAAGATGAAGAGCGGTTTGTAATGTGTCATCAGTAGATGCTCGAGAGTTTTGAAGTTGAATTACTCGTCTGCGATGAGCCACACCTGGCCACGGACTACTTGGTTTCAGTAATCCAATAAAAAAAAAAAATAAATAAAAAAAAAACATAAAAAATAATCTACTTACCCCCTATCCACAAGTAAAGCAAGAGCAGCATTGTCCAGAGTTGGAACTTGATCTGATCCCTAGAGCTGATCACGTCTGATCACTAGAGCTGATCACTAGGTCTGATCAGTATATCTGATCAAGGTAAATGGCTGTGCGCTGTTAAAACAGTGTTGAAATAAAACACGCCCCCTCCTTCAGTCTCAGCCAATCAGGAGAGGCATAATTCAGGCAGTTCAGTGGTGGTGGTGAAACACTGTGAGGGCATTAAAACTCAACATAATGACACACCATCTAGAACTCATGACTTATTTACTCACAGTTCTGACTGAATTACAATCAATGATAATAAAGTGGAGTATAACTGAGCTGAGGACTGTTGCTGCTTCACTGGACAGAACTGAACCTTTTTTTTTTTTTTTTTACATGACTTTTTCTGTGGATTTACAGTTGCGTTCAAAACAGTAGCACCGTGTTTTTGAAAAATGAGCAAAGCTCTAAATCTTTTTGTTGGCTTTTATTTCCAAACTATTATTATTATCCAAACTATTATTTTAAACATCTGAAATGAGCTGAATTTAAAGCCGTCTATTACGGAGCACCATAATATACAGATGTTTGCAATGATGTTTATTAGGATTTGGTGCTATTCTTAATGAATGTTTCAAAGGCTGTGCGTTTTAAAGCTGTATCTTGTGCCATCTTGTGTAGATTCATCATAACGCCCCAGGGCAAGCAAACAGCAGCACATTCACGGCATTGGTTTTTTTTTTTGTTTGTTTGTTTTTTTATGTGGTTTTAATCAGGTCATGATACTAAGAAAGATGTTTTTCTAAGTCCTTCTAAGAATGAAGTCCTTCTAAGAATTTCCTTCAAATGTGTTTTGAGTTAGAGTAAATAAACTCTGTTATTCACACCGGTGAGGAAGTGCTTCATCATTGTCTACATATAGTGTGGTGAGAAACCCAGAACCAGACTGCACTTTAGAGAAACCCACTTGGCACAAGACATGCATAACTCCAAGAAATCAATGCCTTTCAACTAACCACATACAACAGTTTGATAAAGACGTGCAGCACAGAAACCGTACTCCTCCTGTTTCCCGCCTTTACTCTGATCTGAAAGCAGAACTTCTCACACACTTCAGTTCAATTCAGCTTATTTGCATATAGCCTCTATTTCAATCGGTGTTGGGCAAGTTCACTTTCTATATGAACTAGTTAAAATAATAGTTCACAGAAATTAAAATGAACTAGTTGAGTTCACCATTTCAAAAAATGAACTAAATTGTTAATTTTTTAAAAATTATTTTTTAATGTTGCTGCAGGCAATTATTAGTCAAAATGATTACCACTGCCCGTATATACTACCCCACCACAAACGGCAATTATTTTATCCATTTTATCTGTCGAAAACTATTGGTCCAATTCTGAATCCTTAACCAACCAGGGTTCACATTAGCATTGAAGGAACAGCCCATGTGAAACTGTCATTTCTGTTTCAGCTTCTCTCTACAGCAGCCGTTCCCAAACTACAGAATACCAAGGACCAATTTTAAATGTGAAAAATCTCCACAGCCCACCGAAACCTTTAATCACAACTGTGATCAACATACAGGACCAGGAACCATGATCCCATATTAATGTAAGGGGTCAACAAATAAGGTGACACTTGTCATATTAAGTTAAGATGACAGTAGAATAACACTTAACTGGTTTGTTTAATTACTTCTTAATGTTTTTTTTTAATAATGTCATGAATATTTTACAGTAATTAAAAACACATTTAAAAAGATAGAGGATTCAAAACACATTTGTTTAATTTTAATGATCTCTCACGGCCCACCTGCAGTACCTCGACGGTCCACCAGGGGGCTGTGGCCCACACTTTGAGAATCACTGCTCTACAGTATATTAAAAATATGAGGAAAAACTTGTCCTTAAAGTGCAAATATTTTCCCCCCACCATTTCAATATTTCAATCCCCCCCAGCAGTCGGGAGTCTCTTCCAGCTCTGGGTAACTGTAGTTCTCATCTTCCTCCATGCTCATTTTAAACGTTTGATGACGCAGTTGTTAGCGTGACAGCAGCGACAGCCGTGTTGCCATGTTTGATTGATTTCCTCAGATACATATCAGGCTCGTTTGTGGTGGATTTTAAATGAGGTTCGCTGGAAACCTGGAACGGTTTTGACCGTGCGTGAACTTTGAATGAACGTTGTTCACAACTGCCCAAATGAACTCGTTCATGCCCCCCGCTGGTGAAGGGAGAAGAGAGCGCGCTCAGTTCACGTTCACACAAAATATGAACTAGTTCGTGAACTTTGGTGTTCGCGTTCAGGTACAACACTGATTACAATACAGATTGTCTCTATAGGAGACCCGGAGCGTGACCCCCCCCCCCCCCCCCCCCCCCCCGAGAAAATATTGTTAACTATATTTAATATTAGTAAATCTTAATTCAGGAAACAAACAAAAAAAACTCCTGTAGTGGGAGAAAAGCCTTGAAGCCTTGAGTCTGTGGACGTATCATCCTCTGAGCTTTAACCACCTTGACCCCATGTAACCTTTCCAGTGTGCAGGCGTTGGTGGGCTACAAATGTAGGTTACCTTGTCCCCATCACACTGTCTCAGGTATCTGGGGCTCAGTAGGGGTGAGAGGGGACCCCAACCAGGAGACAGGACCAGGACAAGGATCAGCACCAGAGCACTCAGGATTTAAAACACTTTCCTTTATGGACATCATTATTGTTAATCTTTATCATATTAACTAATAAAACTTGTAATTGTTACATTGGGATCTCTTCTAACTCTGCCTACCCCTGATCTGGTGTAAGAGAACCTGTGAGCCAGGCATGGACTGGCCATCGGGCGTACCGGGCAATGCCCGGTGGGCCGACGCACATCTGTGGGCCGGCCCAGGTCTGTCATAAAAAAAAAAAAAAGTATATAGATTTTATTGACCGCGACGGTAACGGACTGGTAGTCGGCTCATAAAAATCTCCGAGGGGTGGGGGGGGGGGGGAGACGACGACGACACACACTCAACAAACTCAAGAAAGAAACACTGACAGCTAATCAGACAAGCGCTACAGTGCTGCGCTGATGTGAACGCAGTATGAACGTTATTTTCTGCTGAAGGGAGGGGGTGGAGGCGGGGCGGGGCCTTGCGAAGACACGAAGTGGCCCATTGGTTGATTTTCTTGACGGACATTGGGCTAGTCCAATGAAATTTCTCAGTTCTCGTTGGCCCGCCCCTCCCATCCCTCCTGACCAAATTTTGCCGTTTGGCTCGTGGATGAGTATGGAAATGGAGAAAAAAAGCACAAAAGCGAAAGGGAGGAGCAGAAAAGCTCAGAGAACGGAGACAAAAAAAATTAAAAGTGGATGCAGCAAAATGTGCCAAAATCACGGAAATGTTTTCAACCACAAGCTCGGGGGCGGGGGCCGTGGGGCCGTCGAGTGAACAGGTGGTTGTCGGAGAAGAAGCGGACGAGGAGAGGGAGAAGGAGGAGGAGGAGGATGAGGAGGAGGAGAGAGATGAGACCCAGCAGCAGGGCGAGATTGAGGTCAGAATTGCTATTTGGAGGTGATCACCTGTGTGTGTGTGTGGTTTAGTCTTTGTTGTCAAATAATGCTTTGAGTAGATTTGGTGTCCAATTTACAGTGTTAAGTGTGTTAAAATATTAGTGAAACATTGCTTTGCTGAAATGCATGATAAATAATTGGTAGACAGAAGTAACACTAGTGACACTAACACCCCTGCTTCTCTTTCTCTGTGTTTAGTCAAGCCAGAATGTTGAAATGGGAGTGGATGAGTCACAGGGAGATCAGGCAGTTTTAGACTATTTTAGCCGCCACTTTCACTTTGAGATGGGAATTGTGGCACTGTGGCCATCTCTCCCAAGAAGGTCTCTGTGAGTAGTGAAAGAGTGTATCAATTTTTTGTAACATGGTTACTCTCTTTCATGTAGGCTACTGCACTTTATTTTAATTTTTGAAACTTCACTATGTGCACATAGTATACAACATGCAGCATGTGCTTCCGCATATTCTATAAATAACCAGCATTTTTGATCCCCGGCGTATGGTGGGCCGCCAGGGATCAAAAATGCCCGGGCCATTTTTTGGTCCCAGTCCAGCCCTGCTGTGAGCCTTATGGAGTCCTGGGCTCACTCCCAGGTGGCCCTGTTGGGTTTTAAAATTATCTTATCGGTTCTATGTCAATTAGTCATTTTAGCTTGTATCTAAGTTCTTATTTATAAGTTTTATATCTTTAATCCACTACCCGACTTTGTCCGGCACACAGAGAGTAAAGGAGACACTGGACCCATGGGGAATTTGTTCAAGGGAAACAAACCTGTAACTTAAATCAAAAAGTCACATCCCTCCTTAGACTGAATCAGGTTTTAAGGAAAGTGAACCAAAAAGGGAGGCTTTTTGGAACGAAACATTTTAGTCTACAAAATATCCAGACCTAAATGAGAACATTTTTGTTTGGTTAGTATTTTTCCACAAGTGCTTTTGTGGGTGAAAAATGACACCATCTCCTGATATGTTTGCATATCTACTCCCAGTTTAGAGATCGTGGGAGGAGTCCAGCTACTGGAAAGTTACAGGACTCTTCCTGATGGGGCCTGACTGACTTTTCTACGTGCAGACTGACTATCTTTCCATGGGAGTTTTCTCATTGTTTGACATTTCAGCGCTGCCTTTTATTTTTTCGAATGAGCCCATATCTTCTCGGAACAATTATGCCCCCCCCACCTTGCTCATACCAACGCACACACACACACACTGTTGGCAGTTGTGATATGACTGTAAGAGTTTCTCAGAGACACTTTACAAGATGAAACAGATAATGATCTAAAGATTGTGGTCCTTGACACAAACTTCAGTAACTTCTACGTGTGCTCATGTGCTCTTGGGGAACTTATACGGTTTATTGAGAATGTATGCAGACACATTTTTTGTTTATGTGTAACACATTTAGTACTTTTATGCCTTCTCTCCTGCTTTCCCTGGCGCTTGTGTGACCACACCCTTTACTGTAAGTGTTTTGTTTTTTTTCTCTAGAAAACAGGACAGTGAGTGCTGGGGTCGCTCACTGCAGTTTGCAGAGTTTTTTTTTTTTTTTTTTTTTGGGCTCTGTGGTTTTTGTCAGGCAGATGCCATGAGATAAGTCTGCACACACTGATTTCAGTGCCGCTCCAGCATTCACAGCTTTGTATCGAGTGAATCATTTTTTTCTGTTGTTCCTCTTTCATGTTTGTTAATTCAAATTTGAAACTTGACGATTCTTACAGGGTAAAAAAAATCATTTGGTTTTATTAGAAAAGATCATCTTTATCACATACATAGATTCTTAACTGCGATCTGGTGAAAATGCTTCTTGGTTTTCTCTTAAGAGGCGGAGGCATAACTGCGGGCTCATACTGGGCCACTCCAGCCCTACGGGTACTTTGACATCTGGCCCACCAGGATACTTCTGTCCAGCTGGACCCCCATAAGAGGTGGTGACCCCCACAGCTGGGGGGGTCTATGGGGAGCAGCTCCGGGCCCCGCCCTGTGGGTTTGGTGTGTCCTTTCCCTCTGTGTCCCTTGGGGCTGGGGGCAGGCGGCTTGACCTCTGTGGGGTGGCGGTGCGGTTGAGAGGGTTGGCGGCGTCCCCCCTTCCCCTGCCCTTGTGCCGTACTCACGGTGCCGGTGGTGTGTTCAGGTGCCTTCCTGGAATCTGGGACACTTCTCCTTTCTGTTGCCTCTGGTGTGTGTGTGTGTGTGTGTGTGCGTGTGTGTGCATGTGTCACAACTCAAACCACCACACATTCATCTACATGCACCACACAAACTCACATATTTGACACCACACATATTACACACAGCACATCATCACTGTCTTATGTCTTTTGTTTAGTGTCCTTATCTGTCCTTATCTGTCCTTATCTGTCCTTTTGTGTCCTTTTGTATTCCACTGTCTGTGTTTTAAGTCCTCTCAGACAGAATCAAGGTTTTAGGAGTTAATAAAGCGTGTTAGATTTGACTGAAGGACATACTCACTATCACTCACACTTACAAGAAAACCGACACCTGCTGCAAGATTAAGTTGTGTTTATATCCAGGTTTTGCCAGATTCTGGGACTAACCATCAACATATGCGGACAATCTGGGTAATCTCAGCCCCTAAAGGCTGGGAAACACTGGTGGATGACTGATGACTAATGTGACACTGCATGTCACTGCTGGGATGTTAAAAAAAAAAAAAAAATAGTTACACAGCTACAAGGATCTCAGCCCACATGTTCACCTGTTAGCAAATAACAAAGAGAATTACCAGAAGTGTGGCCCTTTCTGGTAAATCATGAGGCATCTGCTTTTGTTGACTTTTTTTTTTTTTTCCAAACGTTGTGGTCTTACATTGAGGAAGCTGTTTAGAGACATGCATGTTGGTCTGTTCAGTCGTAAGAGACCGCATTTACAAGAACCTAAAATATACAAATAAATGTGATCGCACAAAAAGAGAGCAGTGAGATTAGACTCTCACACTTCCACTTCAGTGCTAATGATTTATATCCCTTTGTTTGTTTGTTTGTTTTTTTTTAAAGCATTGATTGAAAATCTGATCTTTTTGTTTGTTCATCACCTCATTCTTTGAGGAAAATGTCAAAACAGAGAATCAAATCACTTCATTATCCAGTGATTCAAGTCTTTGAGGAAACGTCAGTTATGTCTCATACCAGACGCTGACTTGACTTCCCAGATGATTTAGATGCCACATCGGAGCACGAGGGACTTCCCTGACCTAGAGTTACCTCTAATTTACTGTGCATGAGCATGTGAATACAAATATATATATAGATATAGATAGATATATGCAAATATACACAGCAGCTTCTTTTACACAGGTATTATCTTCCTAATAGATAAAGAGATGTTGACCCTTTTAAAGAGTGTTTCACATCAGTAAATAAAATAAAAAAATCACACAATATTAAGTTACATTAAAGGAGCTATTCTGCAGTAACAGGTTCCTGAAGCCCTTTTAATTTCTTCTTTGATAGTCTGACTTTGTTATAAATACATGAGTCATGCAAATATTCAGATAAACATTTATTCCTTGCCTTCCTGTTATTTTTTCCAACAACCAGATAAGGCAGGTTTGAGCAGACATATCATGGGAAAGAAGATTCTTTGTTTCTTTTTTCTCTGCCTGAGAGAAGAGCTTTGGGTGTGTCAATATCGAGAATAACAGTGCTGTCTTCCTTTAAAGGCCATGCAGGTGTGGCTCACTCACATCTGCAGGATGCTGAGACTTCACAGAGCAGGACAGAAGCAGCATCAGTGGATATCCAGACTAATCAGGAGTAAAGTGATAAAGATCCACCGTGGATGTCTGGTCACTCGTTTATATAGCTGTGATTCCCTGGACCAGCGTGACGAACTCATCAGAACTCATCTCGGTCTTTTGGCTGACTAACCTTCCCCTAACATGAGCTTGAACACATGCTTTTCTGAGGAGCCGCCCCTGAAGCAGCTGCAGATGATTATGACGGTGTCCTACTTAATATCGCTCTTCTCTTTCAAGGTGGCCTTTATTTCTGTTGGATAGCTGGCTCAAACCCATCATCTGTTACTCATCCCAGTCTTTCCAGTTTGAGCATGTGCTAATTCTTGTTGACCAATTTTAGATCAATTGAATCACGGAGTTACAAAAGGGCCCAACTCCACCGAGGTATATTTTGCAGGAGAGCATTTTTTTCTCTCCAGGACTTGGGCCGTTCTTCAACTCAAGGCAAAAATCATCACCTTAGTTAACAGCTTTATGAACTGGAGTTGGGCCTTTCTTCAATTCATTTTGATAGCTCTTAACCTAATGTACAAGATAGGGAGATAACCTGGATTTTCGCAAAATCATGTAGTTGGGCCCTTTTGTAATTCCATGATTCAATTACTATCAGTCATCACTTAACTATTCAAAGTGTGGTGAAAACCGCGTCATTCGCCGTGCACGACAGTAGCTATGAATGAGCTTTGTCCAGGTATTTCATCTTGAACTGTAAATCAGCTTAAACCACACGTTTGTCGCTTTGATTCATACAACCCACGTGCCTCGGCTTTCAGGCCTTTCAAAAGAAACTTCCTGTGTATGCGGGGAACACAGATCCCCACAACGACACACAGATGTTTAAAAGAAAGCTAAAAGTGACGCAACCTCCAAACTAACAGTCACGGATGAGCGGAGGAGTGAAACGATGATCATAAATGATACTTCATGATTTAGATGAGTCACGTGAAGGTGACTGCTCTCTGTTTTCACGCTTACGTTTCTGCTCAACATTCAGCCAGTAGAACCAGCAGTTGCCTTGTGCATTTCCAGACAACCTTTCCGTTTTGTTCCAATTATGTGGCAACAACGTCCACAGATGAGAGGAGCAGCCCCACACCTTCCTGTTTATTGAAGTAAAGCTGTCATGTTCCAGTTAGTGCAAACACCTTCTTACTCTTTCACTCCCAGTTCAGTAGATTCTTCTCTGATTGATACCTTAGTTTTTTTTTAACAGACTTGCTTTGACCCCTGGTTTGAGTGATGCACGCAGAAGTTAACACCTCGGTGGAGTGGGGTGAGGAGTCTTGTGACTTCTTGTCACAAGACTCCTCAGCCCACCGTCTCTGCCCTCTTTTCACTGGCTGAGCGACGTCATGGCGTTGCTTTCCTGCAACTTTCTCATGTTGTGACTCACCAGTCATAATAACACAATCGCACGGCTGAGGAATTCAGGAAGTTGCTTTGAGGTCAACAGTCTGACTACATAATATACTGTAAGCAGGATTCAAGTTTTTTGTTTGTGTGTTTGTTTACACACAGTAGCTACTCGTGCCTTAACAGAAAGTAAAAACTGACATGTATAAAATTAAACCTTAAAGTTAAATGGTTGGTGGCAAAGATGGACTTTGAGGGGAAATGTTATCTGGTGGAGGCAGTGTGAGCATGCTCAGTGTTGTGGGGGGGATGAGGAGGCTCTACACCGACACTGAACCTCAACATTGTTGCATCCCTTCATGTCAGCTGCACGTATAGCTAGGCATTCTTCCAGATCTAGGTTTCCTGTATGGGATGTTAATCATTGTGCTCTTGTCTGAGGGCTGCTGGACACAGACGATGGTGAAGTGTCAGACGCTTTAGTGGAGTACTTTGTAAAGAAAACAAAGTAATTCAGCACTGAGGATTTTGGTTAACATTGTCTCTGTATTTGTCCGTCTATGTTTCCTGACTTCCCCGGCAACAAACCAGTCCAGGGTGGAGAGCCGCCCTCATGAGACTGGTTCTTCTGGAGGTCTTTATCATTCTCCTGCAAGGGTTACGTCTGACTCAGACCTTACCAGTGTGGCTTCTTCAGAAACATGCATACACATACATGCTGCACCTGCTGCTTGGAATGCACTGCAGAAAACTCTGAAGTTAAAGGAGCTGATTAACCTGGGATCTTTGAAAACTCGTGTGAGAGAAATTGGAGCAGCTTCATATCGGACTTGTTCTTGTTTTAATGTGAATCCGAACTTTTAGTCCTGTTGCTTTTATCTTGTATTGTATTTTACCTGAATGTTGTGTAATTTCGGTGTCATGTATGTAACTTTTCTGCTGCTGTCTTGGCCAGGCTTCCCTTGAAAAAGAGGCCATTGTGTCTCAATGGGACCAACCTGGTTAAATAAAGGCAAATAAAAAATAAATACACAGAACCGATAAGGACAGGTGAGACGTTCGTTCTGCAAACAGGATGTTCACATTCAACAAACCTCCCCTTGATGTCTCAGGTATGCAGGGTGGTACTGTGGGGGCACAGCAGGCTACTGTTTGTACAGCACATAAATGGTATCAAGAGGTTGACTCAGGTCATCAGTGGACTTGACTACTTGATATCTGAGCACACAGATAACTCTCATGGGTAAAGACTTCCTTCCTCCTTTCTTTATGAATCCACACCTTGGCAGCTACAGACCTCTTTGTTACACCACGTAGCTGTCTAAATATAGTGAAAGTGTAGTGTGAGTGTGCATTATTGTCTGTTTGCTGTCCCAGCCATAATGAGCCTTCACTCCTGCTTCACATATAGACAAAACCACTGTTGAATGGGGGGGGGGACTGCCCCAGAGTGAATATTTGATAGATTTGTTGGTTCAAACTGTGTCATAAATCTAGTATTTTGTCATCTGAAGCATTACAAGCTCATCTTTTACAGAATCTAAACTGTCTTTGTGCTGCTGCCTCATCTATTTATTATAATAACTGCTGTCTAAATGAATTGGCAACGCTCAATTACAGCAATTTGAGGTTTGAGGTTTGAGGTTGAGCGACAGCTCCGCTTGCACTGTTATTGTGTTGTGGAGCGTAGTGAAACATGTCTCTCACACCAACACGCCTCTCAGTCTCAGAGCCGATACATTTGTTGAGTAAGGTGTTGAACCCGCAGGTGAATTGTGTTTATGTCCCCCTCTGTCCCTGTCTGCTTTTTCTCAAATGGGAAAACGGGGTTTTATATGCAAGAGCTCCCGTGTCATCTACCTCGTTCACGCCTCACCTGTCTTGAGGTGGAGCGATTTCCCACACAGGAATATCTTTATATCCGAAATGGCCTTACCCCTGAAGGCGGAGCCCTCATCAGTATAGTTCGGTGTCGCGCCTACATCCGCCGGTCCAGGAGGTCTGGTGCCCAGCAGGAAGCTGAGCTGACCAGGACGGTTGGTCGCTTTTCAATGTGTTTGGAGACCCATCAGGCTGATCCCCATGAATAAGTGGAATATATTTGCTTACTTTGTCCATGAGTTTTGGGCTGGAGGCTTCACGGACTGGACTTTGTTTTTGTTTTTCTATTTTTCTTCATCAGCTTCCCAGGATTGGGCTAGTTTTATATTAACCTGTTCATATCACTGGACACTTGCCATATTATGTATGCGTGTATTTGCACTGGAGTTGTAGTCAATATCACTGCTCACCATTCATTTATGCTGATTGATTCTGCGTGACATATGGTATGATGCTTAGGTGTGTTAACTGGACTTAACAACACTTCATTATTGCTTTTTATCACCATGTTACTAACCCAGACATTATAAAGTTAGTTAGTTTTGATTGTTAGTTAGTGCTCATGTACAGAGCAATTGAAATATTATTGTGTTTTACAAGATCCTTTTGTGTTGTTCTGATCTATATATTAGCACATACCTTTACTATACTATGCAATGGGTTGTTAGCTGTTGTCATGAAACTCAGTACTTTGTATTTCTAACCTTGCTGCTTGTGTGTCTTAAGGATTGGATCCGTTGGGTGATTTTATGGTCTGCATGTATTATGAACCTATATGAAACTATATGTTTCGTGATGATGACATCCCAAAGGGGGAAATTGATGTGTCTGTTTTTCTCTCTAAATTCTGCTGCCCATCATCTCCCTCGCCTGCAGCGCAGCCTAAGTCACACTCCAGCAGGCAGGAAAGATAAGAACAGACAGAAGCCCTGATTTGAGTGAAAGAAGCTGTTTATGTTGGCGCGCCCACAGCTGCACCTGCTTTTGAGTGGAGACAAATACATCTCTGCCTGGAGACAAACAAGTATTGCAGTTAAATTAAACACGCAGATCTGTAAGTTCTGGTTAGTTCTAAACTTTAAAACAAACAACTTTATATCCAATGAGATGATGTGCCCTAAATTTTGAGGTAACGTAAATAACTTTGTATCCAATGAGATCGTCTGAAAATACCTGGAGAATATAGGACACCCCCAGATTTTAACAAAAAAAAAGATACTGTACGTACCAGAATAATCTTTTTTTTCTGCAGATAAACTCTGGCTTTTTGAACTCTGTGGGGGAAAAAATAAAAGCTCTTTGGGTGCTGACCTATCCACCTCTAGATGGCAAGGCACTTCCTCATGTCAGTCTCTCCATAATAACACAATAGTCAGCACGGCTGAGATGTTCAGAGACCGCTATGAGGAAGTTGCTGTGAAGTTAACAGTCCGATTACGTAATATACTGTAACCAGGATTCAACCCTTACGTGAAGCTGTTTTGTTTGTTTGTTGGTTTACACACAGTAGTTCATGCAAAGAATGCCTTAACAGAAAATAAAAACTGTATAAAATGTATAAATGTATAAAATTAAACCTTAAAGTTAAAGATGGACTTTGAGGGAAATGTTATCTGGTGGAGGCAGTGTGAGCATGCTCAGTGTTGTGGGGGGATGGGGAGGCTCCTGGCATCCATGAAGATGCCTCTACAGCAACACTGAACCTCAACATCGTTGCATCCCTTCACGTCAGCTGCACGTATAGCTGCGGATTCTTCCAGATCTAGGTTTCCTGTATGGGATGTTAATCATTGTGCTCTTGTCTGAGGTCTGCTGGACACAGACGATGGTGAAGTGTCAGACGCTTTAGTGGAGTACTTTGTCTAAGAAAAAAATAATAATTCTGTAATGAGGTTGTTGGTTAACAGTGTCTCTGTGTTTGTCCATCTATGTTTTCTGACTTCCCAGGCAACAAACCAGTCCAGGGTGAGAGCCGCCCTCATGAGACTGGTTCTTCTGGAGGTCTTTATAATTTTCTTCCGTCTGACTCAGACCTTACCAGTGTAGCTTGTTCAGACACAAACATACACAAACACTTGATTCAAATCAAATCAAATCAAACTTTATTTATAGAGCACTTTTCATGCCCTCAGGCAACACAAAGTGCTTTACATTAAAAAAAAAAAGGATAAAAATTAAAACATTAAAACAAAATAAAAGCCGTCACACACCCCAAAGTCTCAAAGCCATCCTCCCATTACCCCTCACCCCCCCCACACCCCCCCCCCCCCCCCCCCCAACCCCCATGCACCACAAACAAAAAACAAAACTCCCTCTTGATGAAGTACTACTATTTAAATAAATAAATATCAAAACACAAATATCAAAACACCTGGCTTGGCACTGCTGTGAAGTAACGATAACTTGGGGATCTATTCCCCAGGAGCCAGCCCACCCACATCCAGAGAGGCCATCACCACAGCAACCACCCAGGGCAGGCCAGGTTCCAGACCAGGGTCCAGACCACAGTTGTTGAACTGCAGTACAGGACCCCAGCCACCCAGACAAGGGTGATTACCACGGCAACAGCCCCCCAGACAGAGCAGGCAGAGCCCCCAGTGTGAAAGATCCCCACTGAGGTAAACACTGGAGTAATTATTAAATGAACAAAATGAAAATTAATAAAATAAAATAAAAAATTCAGAACAAAGATCAAATTACCTTAAAATAAATAGCAATAGTAAAAATGCACATAAAGGATTTAATAAAATAAAGCAGTCGATAAATGAAATAGATAAATACTAATAGATTAAAAAAATAAAAAATAAAAAAAAAATTGAAATAAAATAAAATTCAGTTAAAAGCTAAATTAAAAAGGAAGGTCTTGAGCCTCTTTTTAAAAACATCAACAGTCTCTGCAGCCCTGAGGTCCTCTGGCAGGCTGTTCCACAGACGAGGCCCGTAGTAATGGAAAGAAGCCTCGCCGTAAGTTTTAGTTCTTACTTTCGGAACAACCAAAAGGCCAGTACCAGAGGACCTCAGGATCCGCGAGGGTTCGTTATTTAAAAGAAGGTCAGATAAATAAGAAGGCCCAAGACCATTCAGACATTTATAAACAACTAAAAGAACCTTAAAATCAATCCTGAAACACACAGGGAGCCAATGCAGTGATTTTAAAACTAGTGTAATATGTTCCCGCCCTCTGGTCCTTGTCAGAACACGTGCAGCTGAGTTCTGGAGTAATTGTAAGTTTGAAATCGATTTTTTAGGAAGACCAGAGAGCAGGGCATTACAATAATCTATTCTACTGGAGATAAAAGCATGCACCAACACCTCTGTGCTGGCAAGAGAGAGAAATGGGCGGACTCTGGCAATGTTTTAAGATGATAAAATCCTGTTTTTGTAATATTTCTTATATGTGGAATAAAATCCAGATCAGAGTCAAAAAGAACACTCAAGTTTCTCACACTATGAGAAGGTTTAAAATTATGTAGTTTTGATAAAATTCTCTCTCTTGTTTTCAGGACCGATAATCAAAACATCAGTTTTGTCCTGGTTAAGCTGTAAGAAGTTCTCTGCCATCCATGCTGTTATATCTAAAATACAGTTTAAAAGAATGTTGACTGGTTCTAGGTCATCAGGAGACACGGAGATGTAAAGCTGTGTATCATCAGCATAGCTGTGAAACCCAACGCCATGTCTCCTGATGACATCCCCAAGTGGGAGCATGTACAAATTAAAAAGTATTGGGCCTAAAATTAATCCTTGGGGAACCCCACATTGAGTTTCATAGGTTCTTGAGGAGCATGTATCCATACTTACGAAAAATTTCGATCTGTGAGATAGGAGTAAAACCATTTTTAAAAAACTACCTGAGAGGCCCACCAGGCTTCTGAGCCGTTTATAAATGTGGTGATCTACTGTATCAATGCTGCACTAAGATCAGAAAGTTTTGTGACTAATTTGATCATTAACATCTTTAGAGAGCTGTCTCGGTACTGTGGTTGTCCTAAAACCAGACTGATATTTCTCTAAAAATATTATGTTCATGTAAACTGATTTATGAATAAAAAACTTTCGACTGATAGGAGGCACCGCTGTAAAACAGTGGGAAAACACCCGTCAGAGGAAAAACTGGGAATGGGACCTCAGTTCTCGAGTGAGACAAAATCAGGTGAGATTTTAAAACCGATTGTTAAAAACTAGATGTGATCTTATCTGAGAGGCATGCCCATGGCCAGGTTTTAAAAAGAAACTGAGTTTATTCCTGTAATAAGTTTGAGAAAATGTAACTGTAAGAAGTGTAGTCTCTCCACTGCTCTCCTGGTCAGCTTTTTAATTTTCTGCTTGGATTGCAACTTAAGATAGAGCCAGTTAAAATAATCAACAAACACTTCAGAAGGACAGAAACTGGTGTGTTAAAAAACACACAATAGTGGTGAGTCAACAACAGAGGACACACCAGTGGACAGACCATACGTTTTGACCAGATCCAGGGTGTGTCCTCTGTTGTGGGTAGGCTGTGTTACGTGTTGTTTAAAACCCATACTGTTTAAAAGGTTTAAAAATTCTCTGGCATAAGAATCATTGCTGTTATCAATGTGAAGGTTAAAATCACCAGTTATTAAAATCTTGTTGTATTTCAAGTGGATAGAGGATAAAAACTCTGAAAATTCTTGAATAAAACGGGCTGGAGGATTTGGTGGTCTATAAACTGTAATAGATAAAATGAATGATGCTCAAATGAGGAAAAAATTGAAAGCGAGATTGTTTTGTTGATAAAGATTTTTGAGCAATTGAAGCTGTTCCACCACCATTCTTACCTCCTCTTGTGGAAAATAAAAACTTAAAATTTGGGGGGGAAGCCTCGGTGAGAATAATTGGTGCATCAGTCCCAAGCCAGGTTTCGGTTAAAAAGAGACAGTCAATGTTATTGTCTAAAATCAGATCATTAATAATAAAAGATTTGTTTGACAATGATCTTACATTTAGGATAGCCATGTTAAGTACTGTGGGTAAATTCCGTTGTGAGATTATTGATGTGGGTTCTGGACCAGGAGTTGTGTGTATTGGATGGAGACATCTGACAGCAGAGGTAAGTGAATATGAATAGGTATGTTTGTAATGTCTGCTAGTTATGTGTACTGGTATATGGTGTGAAGAAAAGGAAGTTTTAACTGGAGGAGATGTGTTCTGGCTGGACCGTCAATCAGAAAAAGCTTTGCAGGAATGGAGGGTGAGTTCAATGTTCATGGACAGAAGATGAGAACCTGTTTGATTGGGGTGTAAGCCGTCTGGTTTGAAAAGGTGTGGTCTATTGTAGAATGTGGTGAAGTTGTCGATGTATGGAATATTAATGGAGTGGCAGTAACCTTTTAACCAGATATGAAGCTGTCGGATGCGGCTGAACTTGATGTCTCCATAATGGGGTGAAGGTAGTGGACCGGAAATGATGCAGTGTGTATTTAGCTGTTGGATGTTGTGGGTGAGGTTGATAAAATCCTTCTTTAAAGTCTCGGAGTGTTGGAATTTACGATCATTTGTACCAGCATGCTGGGGTGCCGAAAAGGGGGGGTAAAGGATACGGATTATAGGGGCCCATGATTGAGGGGGGCCCAGAGAGGCCCCTAATGATGATCAAAAATAGCATCAACAAATTTCGCCGCTGTGTTGGGGGGCCCGGTAAAGATTCTTTTCATGGGGCCCAAAATCCCTAGCGGCGCCCCTGCCAGCATGTATCACAATGGTGGAAGCTGAGGGGTGACGAAGAGAAAGTTGGTGGGCGGAGTTGCAGATGTCGGTTGCACCTGAGTGGCATGATGTGTAGCACCTGTTCATTCGGACATGTCGGACAATAGAGTCTCCCACGATGAGCACGCGAGGTCCCCTATCAGCCGGCGAGCGCCTCCGAGCCTCCGGGCCCGTAGAACCAGAGGGCGGAGCGGGTCCATCTGCAGCGGTGTCTGCAGGAGCGGACGGAGCGGGACAGGTGAAGGCCCTGGTCGGAGCTGGAACGCGGTCCCGGCCAGGTCCACGGCAGGTGTCGGCGTGTTCCCTCACCGCAGCTCTCAGGAGCTTCCGACGCTTCGCCGAAGATGAGCCCTGTGATGACCGTCGGGACTCGGCGGGCTTGGTCCGAGCAGGTGCCGCGGTTTGTGCAGTCGTGGTTGGCGCCGAGCCGACAGTCAAGGCAGCCTCAGAGTCGCGGCTGGGTGGTGGAGCAGCCATCCCGTCCTCGGACAGAGGTGCAGACAACACCTTGAAGCGGTTGGTCAAAACCAGGTCGGAGGTTTTCTTGCTGCGGCAGATCACCTCGGACCAGAGTGGATGTCGTTTCGGCGTGGAGCTGGGTGAAGGCCGGGGCAAGGTAGCAGGATCCCAAGCCACGGTGTCCTGGAGAGCTGCTTTCAGTGAGGCTATGTATATGGATTGCTGGTGGGCCGTATCCATCAGAGAACTCAACAGGTCGTTCTTGGATCGCAGTTCCTCGGATAGTTTCCGGATATCTTCTTTAAGGTTAGTAATCTGCTCGTTTGTATGATCCAAGCTTTCATCTGAAGCCGCCAAGGAAGCCATTTAGCAGCGGTGGCTAGCGGCGGCGGCTAGTGGCGGCGGCTAGTGGCGGCGGCTAGCAGCGGCAACAGCGGTCTAGATCTTGTTTACAGCCAAACAGCTGATCAGATTTTCCCACGCTGTCAGTGCAGGGCTTGGCGCAAAAAGTGATAAAATCACAGGTCCGTCAAACAAAAGTCACTCTCCCAGTTAAGAATGAACTTAAAATGATTATTGATAAAAAGGTTGTATCATAAAACAAATTAAAACCAGATTAAAATCTGAGTTTTAGGTGAGACGAGCCGGCGGAGACATTGCTTCATAAATGATCACACAGATAACTCTCATGGGTAAAGACTTCCTTCCTCCTTTGTTTATGAATCCACACCTTGGCAGCTACAGACCTCTTTATTACACCACGTAGCTGTCTAAATATAGTGAAAGTGTAGTGTGAGTGTGTCTGTCTGGGAAGTTTGACTGTCCCACGAGGAAAAATAAGACCTTGGACCTGTGCTATGGATCTGTTAGAGAGGCCTACTCAGCATCCCTGCTCCCCCCTCTTGGGGCATCTGACCACAATGTGGTCTATTTACGCCCGGTCTACGTGAGGCTTTTACAGAGAGAAAAGCCTCTGCAGAGATATGTCATGGTGAGGAATAACGACACCATAAAAGCCTTGCAGGGGTGCTTTGACTGCACTACATGGGAGGTCTTTAGGAGTAATGATATCAATGAACACACCACCCATGTGACTGATTATGTAAATTTCTGTGTGGACTCTGTTATCCCAATCAAATGGTTGAAAATATATGCAAATGACAAACCTTGGGTGTCAACAAAACTAAAGGACCTCATAAGGCAGAAGAAAAATGCTTTTAGGATACATGATGATTCAGCTAGAAGAGACATCCAGAGGCAAATCAAAAGACAAATTGTAGTAGACAAACACAACTACAGTCAAAAGATAGAGGGCGCGCTCTGACATCTGGCAACCTCAGAGAGGTATGGCAGGGCATTAAAACCATGACTAATGTCCCTCATAAGAGCAGAGGAAAAGCTTCACTTGACCTTCGTGGCAGTGAGGGCCTGGAGATGGCCAACCAGCTAAACACCTTCTTCTGTCGTTTTGACAGTGGTAGCTGTAATGATCCTCCAGTGGTGTCATGTCATCCTCCTCTCCTACCCCTCCTCCGGATTTTATTAAAGAATCAGACGTTTTGCACCATTTTAAAATCAGCAACCCCAGGAAAAGCCCCGGCCCTGACAATGTCTGTGGAAGTGTGCTTAAGCACTGTGCTGAACAGCTGGCACCAGTTTTTACTGACATTTTTAGATCTTCTTTTAACACTCATAAGATACCGAGCATTTGGAAAGCAGCCACAATTGTACCTGTTCCGAAGTCTCACAGACCCTCAGGCCCCAACGACTTTAGACCGATCGCCCTTACATCGTTGGTCATGAAGTACTTTGAACGCCTGGTGAAAAAGCATATTGTGACCTTAACTCAGCATCTAATCGACCCCCTGCAACTTGCTTATCAGGCCTCTAGGGGGGTTGAGGATGCCGTACTGACCCTATTGCATGTAGTCCATACTCATCTGGAGAAACCCAAGACCCATGCTAAGATTTTATTTGTGGACTTTTCATCAGCTTTTAATACAATTTTACTGAACATCTTAGCAGAAAAACTGGAAACAGAATTCTCACTTCCATCTTGTTTGCTTTTATGGATTGTTGATTTTCTTAGCAGTAGATCTCAGCAGGTCAGAGTTGGAACAGCACTCTCAGATAAAATCACCACTTCTACACCACTTGTGTTTTATCCCCACTGTTATTTATTCTGTACACAAACTCCTGCACAAGCACTTTCTCCAACAGGCACTTTATTAAATATGCGGATGATACTGCATTAGTGAGCCTCCTGCATGACGGAGAAGAGGAGCATGGGCCAGTTCTTGACCATTTTCTTAAATGGTGTGAGAGGGCAAACCTTGTCCTCAACACCCTAAAGACAAAGGAAATGACCATTGACTTCAGGAAGCAAAATTCATTTCAGCCCACTCTTATCAACGGAGAGGCGATCCAGTCTGTGACTGAATACAAGTACCTTGGGGTTGTGCTCGATCACAAACTTAAATGGGACAATTGGTCTGACTGCCTGTGCACTAAGGCCCAACAAAGACTGTACTTTTTAAAGAAACTGTTGTCTTTTAACATTAATGGCAAAATGGTCCACATGTTTTATTGTGCTTTTATTGAAAGTGTTTTAACTTTCTGCATCATCTGCTGGTTTGGGAATGCCTCTGAGGCACAAAAGAGGTCTGTTAGGAGGACAGTAACAACAGCCAGCAAACTGTTAGGAACCACCCTACCCAGCCTCGAGAGCATATACAAAGACCGGGTAACAAGCAAGGCAAAGGCCACTGTGGCTGATGAGAGGCACCAACTTACCTCTAGTTTTAAACTGTTGCCATCAGCTCGGCATTACTGCCCCCCCTTGTTCACTAAAAACAGGGCAAACAAGTCCTTTATACCTCAAGCCGTCAAACTTCTAAATATTTCTAGGAAATAGCACCCCAGCTGGCTGGGAAATACCATGTATGAGTGGTAGCACCGTGTCTGTCTGTGTTTCGGTTCTGTGTCCCTGTTTTTTATGTTATGGTTGTCAAATTGCCATGTGTACCTTTTGCTGCAAACAAATTTCCCCACGGGGACAATAAACATATATCTATAAGGTGTTGAATCTGCAGGTGAATTGTGTTTATGTCCCACTCTGTCTGCTTTTTCTCAAATGGGAGAACGAGGTTTTATGTGCAGTTTTTCAGCATCCTAAGATGCTATAAGCAGATGAGCTGAATCTGGAGGCTGAGTATAAATTGCACCTTGTTGTTTGAAGTAAATCAGAAGCATTTCTGTATGTTAGAGCTCTGTGTCTGAGAGCTGCCACATATAATCAGCATACAGTAAGTGTTTTCTTTTTGTTGTTGTTGTTTTTTATCAATAAAGGTTTAAGGGAAGCCCCTGAATTTAGAAATACATACTGGACGGTTATTCTAACTCTTATCTTCTCTGTGGAGTTCATGGCTGCTAATGTTTCCTTCAGTGGAGCAGAAATGGAATGTGAATCATTTCACATTCCAGTTGTCTGTTTTCACAAACCAACAGGTGACTCATTACTCTGCTCTGAAGGACTGACACACGCCCCCACCGCTGCAAATAAATACTATTAAAGTTTACTCTGGAAGTCGTGGGACAATGAGAGTTGAAGAGTCGGTGATTATCATAACTCGCACATCTCCTTTTTATTGTTGCCTCAAGAGTACAATCATGAAAGCGGGTTATAATACAATAAAAGCTTTGAAAAAAAAGAAAAAAAAACAAGTTGACAGATAGACTTGAACCATATAAGCAAGACATATACACAGTCATGCCTTTGAAAAGTAAAATAAAAAGCTTACACATTACATTATATACAGCCTGTATACAGTTAAAACCAGAAGTTTACATACACTGTATAATAAGACATATAATCTTTTATATTTCCCTCAGTCATTAAATCAAATTAAAACAGGCTGCCTCCAGTTAACTCAAATGTTGTCAGTTAACCTATCAAAGATTCCAAAGCCGATTTACTGTTAGACAGTGAAAAAAAAAAAAAAAAGATTATGTGTCTCTTTATACAGTGAAGGTAAACTTCTGGTTTCAGCTGTAAATATATAGAAGGATGGAAATACATATCAATAATAATACATTCGCCGGCCACTTTATTAGGTCCACCTGTCCAACTGCTCGTTAACACTAATTTCTAATCAGCCAATCACATGTCAGTCATTTATTCATGTAGACGTGGTCAAGATGATCTGCTGCAGTTCAAACCAGCATCATGAACGTGTCATGGTTGTTGGTCTGAGTGTTTCAGAAACTGCTGATCTATACTGGGATTTTCACCACAACCAGAGGAGAATGGTCAGACTGGTTGGAGCTGATAGAAAGACAACTGTAACTCAAATAACCACCTGTTACACCTGAGGTCTGCAGAAGAGCATCTCTGAACGTACAACACGTCCAACCTTGAGGTGGATGGACTACAGCAGCAGAAGACCACAGCAGGTGTCACTACTGTCAGCTAAGAACAGGAAACTGAGGCTACAATTCACACAGACTCACCAGAACTGGACAGTAAAAGATAGAAAAACGTTGTCTGGTCTGATGAGTCTGGATTTCTGCTGCAACATTCAGATGGTCAGAATTTGGCATCAACAACATGAAAACATGGATCCATCCTGCCTGGTATCAACGGTTCGGGCTGCTGGTGGTGTGATGGTGTGGAGGATATTTTCCTGACACACTTTGGGTCCATTAGTACCAACTGAGCATCGTGTCAACACCACAGCCTACCTGAGTATTGATGCTGACCATCTCCATCCCTTTATGACCACAGTGGACCATCTTCTGATGGATACTTCCAGCAGGATAACGCTCCATGTCATAAAGCATGAATCATCTCAGACTGGTTTCTTGAACAATGAGTTAACTGGACTCAAATGACCTCCACAGTCACCAGATCTCAGTCCAGTAGAGCAGCTTTGGGATGTGGTTTAACGGGAGATTCACACATTAGATGTACAGCCGACAAATCTGCATCAACTGGTGATGCTGTCATGTCAATATGGACCAAACTCTCTGAGGAATGTTTCAGTACCTTGTTGAATCTATGACACAAAGGATTAAGGCAGTTCTGAAGGTAACAGGGGGTCCAACCCGGTACGAGCAAGGTGGACCTGATAAAGTGGCTGGTGAGTGTATTTAGATATGTATTAAATCCAACTTCATATTTCATTTAATACTTCTTATTTTATTTATCATTATAAACTAATCTTTTATATATTTAGTAAAGGTATTTAGTAATTTATAAATATAGACATATTAGACTATACTAATTATTTATCTTAAATAGTGAGATATGTCAATATTATTATTAATAATAACTTTTCATAGATATTTCAAAAAGACAGCAAAGCTTGAACATAAAGAAATAGGATAATGTTTGTTGAAGCTAAATAAGAGTTGCAGAGAAGTTGCTGGCTCCGGCGCTTAATCACAATCCAGAAAGCTTCCACAGCTTTGATTACCCTTTTTAAAAAAAATAATGTATATAAATCCGAATCGGAGTTAAGTTACAGCATTTTTTTTTAAATCTCGCATCTCAAAGTGCACTCACTGGTGCCCCAAAGAGCCAGTCAGCTTCCACAGACTGAAGGACCATTCAGCTGAGCACCAGTCACTGTCAGGTGTCATCATCCCATAAAAAAATGTAACGTCACTGTGGCAAAAATATAACGGAGAGCAGGAGCCATCGCGCCGGTTGTCACAGGAAAACACGCGCCTGGAATTACTGGAAATACAGGAGAAGCGCGGTGTTGTGAAAGTAAGTCGGTGTCTGTGATTGAGCGCCAGGCCAACACTAATTTCAGCATGTCAGCACGTACTTAGAGAGCTCTGAGCAAACACTTAAATCTACAGCTGTGTAAAAAGCTACCACTCCTCCTCTAATCCCTTGTTCCTTCATATAAAACAACACAGCATTAAGCAAACAGACGAACAAAAGTCACATTCATCTAGAGATCTT
Organism: Hirundichthys speculiger; assembly: GCA_018398805.1. Classification (NCBI taxonomy): domain Eukaryota; kingdom Metazoa; phylum Chordata; class Actinopteri; order Beloniformes; family Exocoetidae; genus Hirundichthys; species Hirundichthys speculiger. The sequence goes on along the minus strand of JAGFBZ010000861.1, from coordinate 1,190,368 downwards.
CATCTTCATCCCTCTGGTTCCCCCGGTCGTAGTCCTCTCTATTAGATCTGTAACAGCAAGCAGAGCTTTCTTTAAATCACGGTCCATGAGGGCAGCATGAGTTACGCACGACCGATGGATGTGATTCAAGATACCTGCAATCTCTGCGCCTGACAAAGAAGAAAGCTGCCAGCGACATGCCAACAACAATGGTGACGCCGATGACGATGCCGATGGCGATGGCGATGCCGATGATGGGGGTATTCTGTGTCGAGTCAAGGGGCCCTGGAGACAGGAGAGTTTAACAGTTAATCCACAGAAAACATGTAGCAGAGGTCTAAATATTAACCATTACAAATCAGAAACTAATTTTATTACATGTGGATTGACAACTGTGAACCTGATCAAAGACACAATTCTACATTATTAAGATGAAAAGCAACATTAGACAGAAACACTGGAGGTTACTGAACATATCTAGACAGACCAGAGAATCTATCCACACACAAATGAAAAACAGAGGAAACGATAAGCAGAGACACAGATGGCAGGCACATAGAGGAGCTAGTCTGCTCTACACTCTACAGGCATGTGCACACCTTAGATACCATCTCTGTTTGTTGTGTTTGTTGTGATACCTTGAATAAGCACCTAGTTCCACCGATGAGCACAATAGAGAAAAGAGAACAGACAGCACTTGACTCAGTACACACCTGAAAACAGGTATCTGCAATAACAGGCTCTAAAACTGTTGCATCACTTGTCTTGTTTTTTTCTTCTTTTTTTTTAATAACAAGAAAAAGTTTGCTGGCACATACAACATACGACGCTCGTCATCGTCATCCATGAGCCGATCCTGTAATCCAGTGTCAAATATATTCAACTGTATTTGAGACACGTGGAGCATCGCCTGCTAAGCTGGGGTCAGGAGAGGTCAGGAGAGGTCATACGCTTGTCCTCCTCGGCTCTACGGATCATATTTGATGTCATGTTGTGGACCAGGAGCAGAAAACATTCGAAGGAGCTGTGGGAGACCTGCTGAGCTTGGACTAAAGACAAATTTAACAGTGCTGGGGATGAAATACTGCTTTGTCTGACACCATCGCTCACATGAAACGTCCACATTAGAAGCTTGGCAAAAGCCCAGCAGGGAGTAGCCGCAATGGAAGTTTTGTTATATTATGTTACAAATCGGTGTCATGTAACTGAGAGTGCTGTTTTGTAGCGGGCCACAAAAATGTTGCTAACAAAGGGAGCTTAAGCGTCTACAATCCCAAAAGGAAATAACAGTGTTCACAAAATAGTTGATATTTGTGAAATGAAAATGATTAAATGACTTCTTTGTTTCATCACGGCAGTCAACAGGAAGTGAAAAAACAAGGTCTCAGATTTCATTCACTCACTTTCACGCCCTCTGATAAGGTTTCACTTTGTGACTGAATTATTTCTACGACTCGTCAAGCGCGACACGTGTGACTCGTTTTTTGCGGCCGTTTCCCTACCTTTCTTTTGATCCAGGATTCCAGCACACGTCACTGTGGGAACAGGAAACATATCAGATGTTTTTATGGGTGAATGATCTTCGCTGGAGCTGAGATGAGCAGTTAACTCTTTCTGAGATTGAAATTTTAAATTTTAAACTTTTGAAGTCAGTTCAAGTTAAAATGCCTCTGAATAAAAGGCAAATACTCACTGTTGCAGTCTGCTGTGATTTGTACTCCCTGAGCAGAGAGAAAAGAAAACCAGAGCAGTGAGAATTAGAAAGGTGCTTTCAACAGAATCTATTCTTTTTAACGTACCTCTGGGTAGCAGGTCCGCGTGTATTTCATTTCCTCGTGGCACTTATACAAGACAATATGTTTCTTGCTCCAGCTCTTCACCGCCCCCTTCAAATTCGCCTTCTTGTTTGCAACTACGTGTCCCTAAAAATCGACATGTGGATCACTCAGAAACCTCAAAGACACTTGTGCTTCACAAGAATCAAGCACGACTCACTTGTAAGTGAACCATGTGGTGTGTGTGTGTGTTATATGGTGTAAAATGTTTCAAGAGTAAAAAAAAAAAAAGGTATGGTTTCAGTTTTTATGTGAAAGTGAAATATAGATATAACGATTTGCATCAGTGAAACTCACTCTGCTGCATCATCTTTGAATTTCCCCCTTGGGGCATGAATAAAGTTCATCTAATCTAATCTAATCAGAAACATCTGGATCAGACAGATATTTAGCCCAGAATTTGAAAAAACAAAAAAACAAAAGCAAAACAGCTTTGGTTTCTGAAACTTACAGTCCCGTTGGCCCATGAGTAATCACAGTCTAAATCATTAAAGTCCTGGACGGTATAAACTGTCTCGTTGGATGTTACAGAACCGGTACAGTTGACTCGTTCTGAACTGCAGCGCAACACGGGGCCAACTGAAACAGAAAAAACACAAAAAAGTCTGCTACAAAAATGGCATTCCCTGTAATATTTTTTTCAGGTACAATGCGGCAGCAACAATCATGTGTAAAAGAACACACTATCCCTTCATTCCTGAGGTTTTTCTGTATCAGGGTACAATAAAACATTAAACAATGCAACTATCCCCACCGTCACATGTCCTGGGAATTTCCACATAAATTGTGTGCTCCAGCCTCTGCTGGGAATATCTAATGCTCGGCTTCAAGACACAAGCCAACTCATGACAGTATTGCCTTTTGCTTCTGGAGTGAACGAGAGCTTCAAGAATAAAAGCCATAAAAGTCCTGTTTTTTTTATCAAAGCTCTCTGTTGGAGCTACAAGAAAAAATGTGATGCAGACCATCGATGGACTTTTCAGCTTCTTGCTAGACCCAGTACCGGTACACCCAATACACACTATGCAAAAAAAAAAAAAACGTGACAACTTGAACCTGTCGTATACGTCAGATACCTGGTGCACGTGCATCAGCTTAGCAAGACGAAGCAGAGTTGTCCCTCAGGAAATGAAAAAAGGAGGGAGAAACAGCATGAAAGTGAACTGCGGGAACAGCAGTCAGGTAACTCCTCTCCAGGTGGGAGAGTGGGAGGGACCAGTCCGTGTCTGACCTACATTAACGGAGCGGTGAGCCCTCCGTCTGCGTCTTGCTGTCTTCTATAATGTTAGTTGTAGTGTGATTACAACTGCTCTCATACAAAATGGAAAGTATTGACCGAGAGTGAATTTTGTTTGCTTGAATAGCCCACAGGCAAAGAAACATGCAAATACCTCAGCGAATAAATAAAACTCATAAGATATTATGAAAATGAGGCTAAATAAATTATAATTAGATAATATAAACAATCACCTACATTTGAAGTATATGAAAGTAAACAAGTGCAGCCAATTTGATGCAATTTTTTGGGAGGGGGGTTCAGTTAGGGGGCGTCCTCAGCAGAATTTTGCCTTGGGCCCCATGGAGGTCTGAACCAGCTTGACTAGACCAGTAATGTCTTATTACTGATATGTGACTTGCTCGCCTCCAGGTCCGGGTTCAAGTCCCTGCTGCATCAGGAAGAGCATTCAGCATAAAACCTGTGCCAAATCAGTTCCCTCCGCTATGGTGACCCCAAATAGGGAGCAGCTGAAAGGACAAGAAGAAGAATGGTGTCTGGCTCGCTCCGTTTTGTGGTTTCTTGTGTGTGTTTTTTAACTACAGCTAACTCCAGCTAACTACAGCTAACAGCAGCTAAATACTGCTAACCACAGCTAACCACAACTAACCGCAACTAAGTACTGCTAAATACAGCTACCTGCTGTTAACCACAGCTAACTACTACTAACTACATCCAACTACCGCTAACCACAGCTAACTACATCTAACCACAACTAACTACACCTAACTACAGCTAACAGCTAACTGCAGATAACCACCTCTAACCACAGCTAACTACAATTAAGTACTGTTAACTACAGCAAACTTCTGCTAACTACATCAAACCAGAGCTAACCACAGCTAACTACATCTAACTATAGTTAGATGTAGCTGTATACAGCTTACTACCGTGAACCATATCTAACCACAGCTAACTACAATTAACTTGTATTTACGACAGTAAATGTGATGGAATTATACGTGAAAATTTCAACTTGTTGGTATCTTCTTTTAAATACAAAAGCGGTGTGCATGTTTACTTTTTCACATTGGAAATGATAGTTCAACATTCAAGCTTTGGTCTGAGGAATAGCTGAACAGGTCCTCGTTGCCTGGCAACATATCCTTGCCTCCAGTCACGCCTCTCCCTGAGGGTGATGAAACGTCCTTAAAAGGACAACGATCAGCAAAAAACATGACGACACTTTTCCAGGTTGCCATAGTAGCCGCACGGGACGGTCGCAGAGGGGGACTTTCCAACGTTATCACGCGAGTCGAACCATCTCCTCAGACTTCACCCCCTCTCTGCACTGACTGTCACATCACAGCACCTGCTCTGGAAATCCCGTCACATGTCTGCCCACTTTTTTTTTTTTTTTTTAATAATCAAGTAACGTTGCTAAAGTCACATTCCGGTGTGCAGAGGAAGGTGACGCCCTAAAATTCCTCGACGCTCAGACCAGAATAAAGCAAAACCAGAAAAAAAAAACCAGACCTCACGATCAAACTGGACATGGATCAGTAAGGATCAGTACATATTTTAGGTTTAGGTTTGTGCGATAATATGTAGACGAGTGAGGATTTAAAAAACCTATTTTCAAACCACTCTGCACGCACACGCAGAGCTCAACCCAGGGACGGTGACGCTCCTCTCACGCGCACTTCTAAACGTAAAGGGATGGTCGGCGACAATACTCACGATGCTCTCGTGCAATCAAGCCAGTGCGCCTTCAACGTTTTGTTATTCATAGTTCAGCATAAAAAAAAATGCTTATTTCGGCGAAAAAGGTGGTTTAAAAAACAACTAAAAACACTATCGCCGTAAACCGCTCGTCTCCGCGATATGACGAAGGTTCAGAAAAACTCACCTGTTCATGAAAAAAAAAAAAACAGGTGTTCTGAATGATCACTGTTACACCGTTATGATAAAGACAATGGGACCGACAGACTGCAGCGGCAGGTCCCACATCAGAAACGCTAAGAGAAAGTTGTAACTAATAATATCATGTAATATTATAAATGAGTCAATATGCTTGCATTTAGTATCAAATCTATAATTCAACGACGTCACGTTCACATCGTGCACTAACAACCGGCTTTTCGGTTTCATGACTTTGATGGAAAGTTACCGTAATTCACTCACCGATCATGAGCCATAAACCAGTGCAGACCAGTGTTTTCTGGAAACCTGCGCGGGTCATTCTGGACTTTATTCTCTGAATTCTCTGGTGCCGGTTTGTTAGAATGAAAGAGCTGCTTCCTCCTCCGCGGTCCGTCAGCGTCTCACACAAATCCCGCTGCTTCTCTGGTTTTCATTCAACCCTCACAGCGTCAACCCCTGAAGGAGGAGGAGGGTGTTACCATTTTTTTTCTCCCTTGAGACCTGAGGCGTTTACCTTCCAGCCGCTGGCGCCATCTCCTGGGAAGATGGCACACCTTTCTCAGAGGTTGATGGATGATAAACCAAAGTGATAACGAGTGTGCACAAGACTCCCCTTTTATTTTAGACCGATTCACTTCAGACCTTGAAAACAATATCTGCATTTATTTTTAACCAGAACACAAATCACTACGAGACAGAGTTTCAAGAAAGCTATGCACATACCGCTGTTCAATACATGAACCAGATAACACAGAAACAGAACTGTAGCTGCTACTGATGCACATTTTTCCCGTCTCTCTCTGAGCTATGAGCAGGACGCTCATACATCGATGCAGTCGGGCTTGTTGCTGAGCAGGTGCCCTGGTCCACCTGGCAGCAGAGGTGAGCAGCTGTTCCTGTCGGGGATGTTGAGCGGGTCCACGCAGGACCACTTCCTCTCCTTCACCATCTCGATAGACAGCTCCAGCTGCTTCCTCCCTGACTTGGAGAAGGAGCTCCTCTGCAGCCCGTTGGAGTCTGGGGAGGAGTCAGACTGCCGGACGTCCTCCAGGTCGGAGCTCTGATCGCTCTGGCCCTCTGTAACTTCCCTCTCCAGCGTGCAGAAGGTTTCGGGTCGGTGGCGGCTGCTCTTGTTCCTGGATCCGTACACTGAGCTGGGCACGGCCCTGGCCTTGAAGGCCTGCCTCTCCTCTCTCTGTCCAAAGTTCCCCAGCTCTGCCACGATCTTGGCCTCCCTCTTCCTCCTCTCCCTTTCCAGGAAGTGGAAGGGCACCGCAGCGGACGCCTCGCTGCTATCACGAACGTTATTGCTGTTACTTCTGCGGCGGTGGCTGATCATCTCGTACAGAGGCAGGTGGATGTGCGCCGGGGCAGGAGATGCTCTGAACTGTTTCTGGCATTCTCGCAGCTCCTCCAGCTCCCGTCTCAACAGCGAGTTTTCCAGCTCTAACTCAGAGCGCGTCCGCACCTTGTGCCTCTTCCTCTCCTCCTCTCTCAGCATCATCTGGAAGGGTTTGGGCACAGTGACTTTGTTGTTGGGCCGCACCCTGACGCCCGTTTGACAGGACGCCCTCCCCCGAGGCTTTGGACAGGAAGCCTTCGGTTTGAGCCTGTAGTGCTTCTGGCTCATCATCTGTTCTGGACTGAGCAGGATGTCTCTGGATCAAAGCAGAAGAGAATCAGTTGAGACGTTACGGTGAGCTGACAGTCATCCTGCCTGTTCTGGTACATCGGCTCCACAGTTTGAAGGGTGAAATTAAACTTTTCAGTGACTTCTCCAACAAACCTCCCCAAGGATCCCTCCTGGCTGGGAGTCCAGCCCAGGTCCCCGGTGCCCTCCTCTCCGCCGACTTCTGATTGGTCAGAGCCGCTCGACGTGTCATGGAAGTCCAGTTCCTCCTGGGAATTGATCCTCTGAAGTCTCCTGCTCGGGCCACTGCAGGACAGGAAGACATGACAGTTCCTGTTAAAAAAATAACCCCAAACCCGAAGGATAACTGGACACTTCACCGCCTCATAACGATGACAGACTGCTTAACAAAAGAAATAAAGCTACTGTATTGCATCTTTTACATTTGACACTTCCACAAGTGTCTGCTTCAGAAGTCAGTTTTCCATTTTACCTTTAAAGTTTTCAGACACGCTCACCGGCAAGTAGGGGTGTGAAAAAAAAATTCAATTGGCAATATATCGCGATTTTCGGCCGCCCAATATAATATCGATTTATCAGCTCCTAATAGGGAGCTAGGGAGCCTTTTAGGAAAATTGTTTAATTTTCACATCTAAATTGTTTAAAATTTAAATGTGCAAAAACACTAATAATAAACAATAAATAGTTTGTTTTGAAGTAAATAGTTTTGACTCAATTTGTCCTCTAAATGATCAATATCATCTGATGAACATATACAGCAACTTGATTTTTCATCTCTACTTTTAATTTTGATATTAACTGGGTAGAATATCGCAATATATCGTGATTAGTAACTCTAACTGATTAATACTAATGGTCAATTTTGTTTTTAAGCTACGTAATTCAATCAACTCATGGGGGCGTGTCGACAGGTACAACAGGCCTCTGATTGGTCAATTCTACATCCACGTAGAAAAGAGTGCGTCATTGAAGAAATGAGGAAGTACCCACATCTGTATGATTCTGGTTCTCCCCACTACAAAGACAGCACATATTCTAGTAATTCATGGAGGGAGATAGCAATGAATGTGGGTCTGGTTATGGCCGAGACGGTGAGGAAGTGGAAAAACGCAAGAGATAAGTTTAATAAGTTTAGCTAGTTCGTGATTGTCCCTCTTGCGTTGTGGCGTGGAATAACATAGCGGAGACCGCGCTAGCATAAATCAAAAGTGACGGCGGCATCTCTGCGACAAGCTGACGGCAACACATTGCCGTGAGAGTATACACGGGGAAGTGTCCGCATGCGTCCACGACAACGCGCGCAACATCGCGGCAGCCAACCCTCCCGGACTTATCGGTTAACGGTTAATAATCGTTAAAGGGCGTCGGTTAATGGTCATAAAAAAAATCCAAAATATGCATCCCTAATCCCTGATATAACGATATCGTGATAATATCGTATTGTGACCCAAGTATCGTGATACATATCGTATTGCGAGGTCCTTGCCAGTACTCACCCCTATTGGCAAGTGCCGTGAAGGGTAGACCAGGTCACAATTTGAGACAAAAATGAATACTACGTAACACAAAAGATCAAATTTGCCGTTTGTAATTGTGTATATCTTTACATGCAGACATGCAACCCAATCGTCTCAGAGCGGCGGGAACAACCAACCTCCCTCTGCAAGTAACTTAGCTGTCATCCTTCAGCAAAACAGTCAGATGTGATGCAAAGTGAAAATGTAAAGATGACCCAATGTAACCCTAACGTAAAGATGAGCACGGGACATTTTTAGGTGACTGGGAGGTTGTGGGAGGTTTTGATTCTCCACAGTAACATGGGTCAAATTATCTTTCTTTGAATCAGACTGGCTGTCATCATGTGGTTCCTCCCATCAAAAGTCCCCTGTCATCACGTGATCTAAACTACAATCAAATCCCTCCAGCAGAAGGTAAGAACAAGTAAAGTGTTATTAATTCAATACATGGCAAAGCGTGCTTCTCTGAACGATGATTGATATCAAACCACGTCTTTTTTTTATTTCAACATCTGAGTCAGATTCTTCACAACTGAATCACAGACCAAAAATCACCTGAAAGCCTGTCTTTCCTCTTTGTTCCCCCATCGTCTGAGTCCTCCGTCGTGCTCCGCGATGGGCCTGTCTTTCCCCTGGCTGATGTAAATCCTCTCCAGCTCAGCCACGTTCCTCAGGTGAGTGCTCTTCAGCGCCTCCAGCCTCCTGTAGTACTCCTGGTTGGAGAAGCGAACGCTCTGCTCCCTCTGCAGACCGTAGATTTCCAGAGACACGGAGCTGCGGATGCCTCGGCCACCTTTTCCATCCTCGCCACACTCCAGATCCAGATCACACTCCTGAGAGGTTAGAACGTGGTAGATACCAGACTGCCTGGTCAAATGCCTGATTTAAAACCGATCAGTAGCTTTATATGTTTTAGTTTCTTTTTTCTCAAAGATGATGGTTCACTCCTGTCTTTCCAGATTTTGTTAATTTGTGACTCAGTTTTATTATAATTTATGTGGAAACACAAAAAAATAATCTTTGGGTCTGGCATCTTTATACGTCTATTAACCAGTTGCTCTGCAGATAAAGTTACCTTAAACTGATTGTCACTTCCTTTAATTATTAAAGCCAATCTATGTAGCAGTACCACTTATGATCACATGGGGGCATCATATCACAAAAAAGTTCACGCGTCCTCCTGGTGTCAGGGAAGGTGAAGTGCACTCTGGGTGGGACCTTCTCCACTATTTAGCACAGTGTTGTCTGCCACTCATTTTTTCAACACAGCAGACCTAAACACCCCCATGTGGTCAGAAGTGGTATTGCTGCATAAAGTAACTTTAACGTTTTCTTTTTCAGGTTAAACCCGAGGCTGAAACAATAAATGGATTAGATAACAGACAAAGGTTTGGAAAAGTTCTGACTCCTTTAGATTACCGGTTTAACCACAGTCGTCACTTGTATCAGCAGGTCTTTGATAACATTTTATAAAATAAAAGGTTTCCATGCTTTTATAAGCAGCTTTAAGGTTTGTTGATCATCCTCTGAGCTGAGAGACAAATTTAGGACCTCACCTCCCCGATACAGTCCTCATCCTTCACAAAGCACCGGCCTCCTTCCCTTCCATACAGAGCCATCAGCTCCTTGTTTTCCAGAGCAGGTGATCGATGCATCGCCGCCTTCTTCTTACTGATTTCCTCCCAGAAACTGTGCAGGCAGTCAGAGAGCAGAGGGTGAGCGTCCCGCGTCGCCTCAGTCTGGACTCACCTGCTAAACAGGCAGCACGTTAAGTCTAAGTAGGATGCCGGCAGAGATTTGCAAACACTCCTTCACACACACATGCAGACTGACAGAATTATCTTCTTACCATCGGGGGGGTGATTTCAGAGAGGTTAGCGGTGCCACTGGCCAGATGGCCCATATGGTTCAGTGGCTTTTCACTTGATGACATGATTATACAAACTGCAATAGATGTCAGACTGCATTTTGCCAATCTGATTTACAGATTAGCTCTCTTAACTGCAGTGGTGGTGCTGATCCGTATCCACGCACCTGCTGCAGAGCAAATGTCTGCTTGCAAACACTTTGCACGGAAGCAACCTGCTGAACATAAAACCAAGTGATTTTCAACCTCTACAGTGCTGAAATGATCCAATTTAACTTAATTAGTCCAAAGAAATATTCTCAGGTTACCATGTGGCGAGCACCTAAAGTTTAATGACTACCAGAAGATTAAATAGTCCTCCGTGTCAGTGGGTGACGGTGAGCTGCACCCTCACGACCTTGTTCATTTAAGACGCCTGGAGCTTTTTAAAGGTTATGTGCATTTTTGGGTGGTGGATGTGCTGCAGGATGTTTATTTTTTTAAATGCTAAAAAACTATCCTGTGCCTCAAAATCTACAGTGTCTAAATCTAGTGCGTAAAAACCCAAACGAGTCCTTTTAGTCCCATGTTTCCAGCTCTTTAAGGAGTAAACCTATGAGCTCGTGATGAGTTCTAAAACAGCCCACATTTTGCTTTTAAAAAATGGTCTGGTTTGGGCCCCATAGCTGCGGCCCCAGTAGCGCAGTGGTTGGGGCAGGTGGCCCATGCACAGAGGCTATAGTCCTCTTGTGCAGCTGGTCGCAAGTGAGCTCGACTCCCGGCTTGTCAGCCCTTTGCCATGTGTCTTCCCTGTTCTCTCTGCCCCCCTTCCTGTCTCTCTCCACCATCAATAAAGGTCACTAGTGGCAAACAAATCCTTAAAAAAAAAAAAAAGGTCTGATTTTCTGTCGGACCCTGCAGAAGAGGCTCTGACTACCAGAGGAATACAGATACATTTGAGATTTGACCTGTTTGGCCATTGTTTTCATTCAGGCGAGCAGAAAAGAAAACTTTTATAAGTTGGGTTTTAAGGCTTCATTGTAATGCAAAAGTAAAGTAAAGTTTAAAAAAAAAAGTAGTTTTCATATATAATATATCTACTTTTCTTTTCCTTCTTTCCTCCTTTTATTCTACACAGCATTTTGTTGTGTCTAAAACCCTTCTGTTTTTGTTTTTTTCATCATCTCTGTTCGAATTGAAGACGTCTTTTTGTGTCCGGTCGACGCTGAAGAACTGAAAAACTGTCTCCCTCATCAAAGAGCTCATAATCTGAGTGAAAGCGAAGAGCGGCCTGCCATCAGGGTTTTTTAGGACGGCAGTGCAGCTATCACAGCCAACTGTGTTAATCCTTTTACTCCAGTTGGTCAGCGCTGTTGTTACCAGTCGTCGCCTCATCCAGTAACACCTCTCTCCATCTGTCTCCTGTCTTCTCCTATTTTGTCCACTGCTTGTAGACCTTATAGGTGTAATAAAAGCAAAAAGTTACTGGATGGTCATGGACAGCAGCTTTGAATGTTGTATGGATTTATTATATCATAATATATATATATATATATATATATATCTATATATATATATATATATATATATATATATATATATATATATATATATATATATATGTATATAAAGACCAGCAGGAATTTCAGGGATGGTCAGATTAGTGAGTGTTGCTTAAACAGCCAGTCGAGGTCACAATGTCACTTCTGGCCACGTGGGGGCAGCATATCACAGGAAAGATCACGTGCCAGCCCTCTGGCGTGTGACACGGTGAAGTAAGTGCACCTCCAGGCAGGGCCGGCTCTACCCAATTTGGTGCCCTAGGCGAGATTACACCAATTTTATAATGATGTGATGAAACTGTACTGCAGTATCAGAGCGGACACACGGGCAGGGATAATAACTGTGTAGAAACTATCCTATAACGGATGGAACAAACTAACTTTTACATTCTTCTCATCATAGACATAAACAGCGCTGATGCAGTTCATTTCACATTAAACAACACAGAGAACAGCCAGCAGAAAGCTGTGTTTTATTGTATTTTTAAAAAGAAAGCCAGATACACTGATCATAGCCGGCCCATCCCCATCTGACCGGCGGCGCCTGCACATGATTTGGCCTCTATTTTGATCGCTCTCATCATTTATTAATCCTTCTTAGTAACTATCAGTGTGTTTTATTTTATTTTTTTTAGCATGTTAAGTCAGCATTGCCCATGCCCAAAGTCCTTCTCTGGCGTTGTTTAACGTTACTTCAACATAGCTAGCTCAAATAAAAAGTCTTCACACAAAACGGCATAAAAAAAGAGAAGGCATTAATGTTACCATTATATTGCGACTTCTTCTTCTCCTCCTATTTTCTTCTCTTTCTGTTCTGCGCACCCGAGGGCTTGGACGGCCTTTTCCTCTCGCAAATTACACCTGTCCGAGATCGTCTTCCACTTGACCTGCCCTGATCTCTGATCCACGCATCATGATCCGGACCCAATAACGACACGTCACGTGCTCACACATCATTTAGGAACATGTCACTGTTTATTTATTTGTAATGTTAATGTGTACTTTTTTTCTAGACAGAAAACACTAAGTGAGGGCACCGGTGGGCATAGAAAATTATTATTTTATTATTATTTTCCCTCAAGGCCAAGGGGGACTGGCGGCGTGGCGGCGCCCCTCCAGCAGATGGCGCCCTAGGCGGCCGCCTATATCGCCCTGCCTCCAGGGGAATAAAGTGGCCGGTACAAAACGGACCGGCAGTCTCACTCATTTAATAAGTGAGGGAAACTACACAGATATTCCTGTGATTTAAGATTTTACATATAGAGTTTTTGAATATTATACATTTCTATTTAAATTTATGGCTCAAAGGAGTTGCTTCTTTATCTAAAAAGATATGTTTCTATGTTACTACTGCAACACAAGCTCTGTTATTTGTCCCTTATGCACAGAAAACTATTTGGTTAATCAGTGAATGTTATTTGGAGTAGGACAAGCTGAAAGGAAACTTTTTTAAAAATCATAATTTACAATAAAAGTGACTCCTGATGTGAGTGTTAGTTTGTCGTTTGAGACTCCTGTCTTTGCTGTCAAACGCTGTGCGTTTTCCTTCAATTACAGCACCAGCTTGCCCCTTTTAATGAAATATTGGGGGAACTTGGTGCCACGTTGATGAAAACCCGAGAATGAAAGCAGTTTTAGCTGCAGAAGAACCTTGCAGAGATGTTCAGGGAACAAGACAGGATGTGGAAAATGAGCATCACCGTCTGAGTCTCCAGAAACATCTGTCCAGAAGATGGCGCTGTTGTATCTTTTTCGGCTTCTCTTTCCTCCTGTGAAGCACTGACACGCTCCTGTTTTCTACTAATCAATATGAAACTTACTATGATTTGTTGGAAGACATTTATTATAATAATATGCAGCATTTAATGGTCGATGGGTGATTTTGATCTATTTTAATTCACATTTTTCTGACCTCCTTCAGAGAAAAATAATAATAATTTCAACTCCCAGGGTCAGAAGTTGTGAAATCGTGGTTTAAATGTTGTGGATGTGTTCTTGTTTACTCGCCTGTAAGTCTCGGTGCACCTTCCTCTGAGCTGACTGGAGCTTTCCTCCACATCGTCCAAGGTGCAGCACAAACGCCTCTTTGTGTTACACAGGAAGAGATTAAGCTGCATTAAAGTCCAAAGGAAATACCATCCGGTCATTTTCCCGAAAAGACAAAAAAAAAAAAAAATCCCCTTGGCATCACTGGTGGTATATAAACCTCCAAAGGTTACCAGGTAGGCAAAGCCTTCACTCACACGACCTTCCTTTTATTTTCCTTCTTGAAAACCAAACCTTATTCTATGAGATGTATATTTCTGGCGACATTCTTGAGCAGTTTTCCAGAGCGTTGGCTTCAGATGAATGGCCTCAGTGTTCAGGCTGAGTGGGGTTGAGTAAACAGGCACCCCGGGGCCCGGCTGCCCGCTGCCACGCGGCCCTGCGGGGCTCCTGCGCTGCTGATGGGCCTCCAGCAACAGTTCACTCAGCCGCCACAGATCACAAAGATAAACTCATCAAAAAAAAAAAAAAAAAAACACTCTTGAGGATATTATTACTACTGTAGAGATCACTGATGCACAGCTTGTTTTCATCTGGCTGTTGGGTTCCTCGTTACTATGGAGCCCCGTTTGGGTCATAATTCAATGAATAAATGAGTCATTTATTATGAAATACAGGTGTTTATTATTATGAAATACGTATCCATTATTATGATAATGGTTTCGTTTTTTATAAGAATGAGCTTTTACATAATAATGGCTTTGTTTTTCATAAGGAATGATTTGTGTGTCAATCACAGCAGAAGAGGGCGGAGCCATTTATGTGATTGGCTGCTCTTTCATTCAGACATAAGCAACAGAACAGTGAATATCGATAGTGGACGAGAGGTGCAATGTATCTACTCCAGGTTTCCCGTAGCTCAGTCCAAGCTGCCATAGATACAATCAGACTATAGGAGCGCACCTTGATGACGCCATGCTAACGGGACCTCACGGCCAAGACTAGTCGATGTCAGAGCGTAGAATGGAGAAGGATCAGCCAATGAGCGTGCAGGTCAACCACTGGTCCCGCCCACTGGCAAAATGTCATTATTATGTAAAAGCTCATTCTTAGATTTAAAAAACCCATTCTGAAATAAACTATTATGCATTAAAAAAAGATTAGATAATAATAATAACATATTTAATCATAATTACATTGTTTTCATAATAATGGGAAACATTTCATAATAATGGATACGTATTTCATAATAATAAACGCCTGTATTTCATAATAATAGACTCTTTTATTCATTGAATTATGACCCAAACGGGGCACCATAGATTTTGATTGAGATTGTGCAGTAAAAGCAGAAGGCTTTTCTGTCACGTTTTGACTTATCAATATTATAATATTTAACTGCAACTGCTTGTTTTTACATAGTTTCTTTAATATGGTTTTTTTTTTATTGCAGATTTGTGCTGAATCATAAAGTTTCAAGGCGCCACAGGCTTTCATGTTATATCCGTCAATGTTCCTTTTGTAAGTTCATCTGTCAGTTTTTTCTTTCTTTCCCCGTAAATCAATATAAAAGCTATTTTATCCACAAGCTTTAGATGCAGTCGCAGACTGATCTATGTGATTAAACCTGGAGGCATTTCATGTTGTTGTCAAGCTTCTTCCAAAGATGCCATTTTCATAATCTGATTTCCTTTGATTTTTACTGCGCATGAAACCATTTAGTTTTACATTTGAGCTCATTTTGATAAAGGAGACTTCTTACAAAAGATGCATTTCCGTAAAGAGCCTCTTGTTCAGCAAAACTGGTTTTAACCATCAGTTGCGGCGTTTCCTCAGGAAAGAAACCCAGAGTTTGATTGAATTAGACATTTTTATGCAATCAGTGCCTTCATTATTCTGTTTTCTTTTCATTTAAAACTTTTAGAAGGGGGGAAGAAAGAAGAAGAAGCCTTGTTCTGTTTCATGTACAGAGAAGCAGCTTCTTTGGAAAAGAGGAAACCCCCTCTTGACTGAGAAAAAGGTGCGCGTAGTTCCACGGAAGGATAAGAAACCGAACCGTCACTCAGTCAGAGTCGGTGTGGGCGAGGACGGACTCATTTAGTCCTCCACGGGAATAAACTCTGACGTGGAGACATTTGGGAGCAGAGAGGCTCTGACGTCCACTCACCAGCGCCACTTCACGCCAGTGTTTGTGTTTGGAGGGGCCCCTCCGCCCCCCATCACCAGCGGGCCCCGCTCATTAAGCTCTTCAGACCAGCGGGGCTGCAGATGAGGACCTGATTGCAGCTTGAAAAGTCAGAAAAACAAGTCCGCTGTTGTTGGATGAAATAAAATCAGAAAAGAGCGGCGGACTCTCATTTAAACCTGGCAGGTGGAACAAACAGTTACCGGTTACCAGGGGCGTTTCTAGTCACCTTGGGGGCCCTACCGGCCCAAAAACACCAAGAAGATCATTCAATCCAGAAATCTTTTATTTTAAATAACAGAAGTGCACAGTGATGTAAGAAAACTTAAAATACAATATAACATAACAAACACAACTGAAACGTGCAAAGTTTAACAAAAACACAGTCAAGAAAAAAAATATCACATGACATGCAGAAAATTCAAGAAGACATATGATATCGCCCTCTTCCAAATACAAATTAGTTACTGGTTAGCTTACTGTTAATTACTGTTTAAATAAGCTAGGCTAGAGCGCAAGTAAACATGTCATGTGCAGTTGTGCTTCCGTGAGACTACAGACTGGGACAAAGTGGCATCACAACATTTTTTTTTTTAATAATGTCAGATTATACATGTTTGAATTTAGCACTTTCCTGTTCTCTTTTTCCTTCATCTTCTTGCTTTTTTTTTCTTTTTGCATATCCTGACAGATAGACACTTGCTTCATTTTGAGTTTGAAGCTCCGCAGAAAGCCGGCCGCGGGCAGTCGGGGCCCTATTAGGGGGGTTCCAAATATCTCGCTGCAGTGTCTATGGAGGTTTCAGGTTGTGTCATTGATATGGATCAATATTAGCCGTGTCTTGGGGGTTCCTTAACACACTAGGCAGTGACAGCTAGTTGGGACCCTATGTGGGGGGTTTCCAACGTATCGTCGTTGCAGTGTCTAAAGCAGTTTAGTCATTTTGTCATTGACAAAAGGACCAATGTCAGCAGTGTCCTGGGGCCCCTTCCAGCTCGGGGCCCTGGGCAATTACCTAGCATGCCTACCCTGTTGCGGCGTGTCTGCCAGTTACAGACTCTGAGTTTACACTTTCATGTCTTTGCCAGCTGCCTTCTACTTGGGGCTGAGAAGGTGGTCGAGGGATGCTGCATCTGTGCACGGCGCTGTGACTGCAGGCTGCATGACCTCCTTAAAGGACTGGAAAAAAACACAGGGCTCCCACATCTGAGGCCATGCAAAAACTGCAAAGTTAACCCACCAGAAGTAAGCAGAGCTGCGACTCAGACGTCACCATCGCAGCTCTGGAGTCCACTGAAGCTGACACAGTTGTGGAAACAAAACCGGCTGCGAGGTCACATGAGTGGGCTGAAATGTTCATGCCACACCACCCATGCAGAATCACTCAAAATCACTTTAATTCCTGATGATTTACCAAATATGATTGATTGGTTTGGGGAGCGGGAGGAGGGGGGGGCTGTAATCCTGAAACCATAAACTGTTCACCTGTTTCAAGCCCAAACCCACTCTGTAGTACAGAACCAGCCCACTTTTAAAGCAGATGGGTCCAACATATAAAGGCTGGCTGGGTTCAGTCAGACAGAGGACCTTTGAGGAAATTTGGTTATGATTCTTGACAATTCGATTAATAATTTTGATCAACAGATCAGTTGTGTCATCAAAAGCAGCGTCTTCCAGTTAAGAGTGGAGCCGTATCTATGTTAGGAGGATTTTAAAAGAGACAAACATGCTTTTATAGCCTCCTGGTTGGATCATTGTTGTTCTTTGAATGTGGGTTTAGAGCAGTCGTCTCTTTGTGATCTCAGTTCGTCTCATCACCCCACTTCTGGTTTCCCGTCTACTTTCGTGTAGATTTTAAAGCAGCACAAAGGAATTTTTACAGTTTTCAGCTCAGCGGGTCACACCAAGGCTCACTGTCGTTTAGTCTCTTGGTCCAGTCCATCTTTCTATTCTTCTTCTGTCTCTTCATCGCCTCTGCCATGATGACGACCATAGCTTTGTGGGTTAGTTTCATGGTTGTTGATGTCCGACGACGTGGCCCGAAGCCTGTGGTCACCTGTTACGAGAGAAGACCGGGTCAGGAGTCCAGAGTGACTTTGGCAGGTTTTTTTTTTTCCCCGACAGTAGTAAAGAGAGACAACTGGAGCTAGATGGCACTTCCTAAAAGAAAACTAATGTTTCTTTTTTCTTTTTTTTTTAATATAGAGCTGCCTGGATGTATAGTAATGGCTGGTGCCAGAATCTAAAAAAACACCTTTTTTTTCTTTCGTTCTTTCTTTTTTTTTTAAGTCAGCACTTTGGTCAACCTTGGTTGTTTCCAATGGAGACCTAAAGACATATTTTTTTTTATTTTTAGTGAGTATTAGAGAATGCATTGTGCATGGCATTAAAAAAGTCAATAAATAAAAGAAATGTAAAAAAAAAAAAAAAGAAATTGTGAATAAGTCCATCAGGATTCCGTTATGTAATTTTATTTCATGGCTGTTTTTGTTGGCAGTGAATCAGCCATTTGTGTCGATGCAGAAGAGATATGAGTGCAGCAACGCACAATGACATGCAACAACGCTGCACCTCAATGCGGGAACAGCCTTTTCCTGTTTCACCATGCAGTACTCTTGGGTAAAACAATACAAAAAAAAAAAGATTTTTTATTTTTATTTTTATATCTCACTCCCCAAAACACATATATGAACTTTCTGCAGGATGTCGGTGGAAACAGCGCTGCGTGCTCGCAACCCTGAGACAAGATCTTGTGATGTTTGCGTTTGCTTGTGCAGGCAAAGCTAATCTACCATCACAAACGTTCAGCTTCTCACATATCAGGAAATTCGTGTGAAACAGCATTTACTGTGAGTCCTACAGAAAAACCCAGACTGGCTGCATTCTCTCAGATGTTAACTGATTATAAGGTACACAAAACCGCTCTTATCTATGATGGAAAAAGCATTCCAGCGATTCTTTTTGAGATGGGCTATTGCACTCTGTCTACTCTATATCTGCCATGACAGCTTTTTCCCACATTTCTCAGAAAGCCGCCTGACCGCCTTCAGAGAGCAGATATGACCTGGACAGTCAAGGTCTTATTCACAGAAGACAAGAGAGAGCAAGACTTTCTTTGTGCTGCACTTGAGGCCACTGCAGTAACTTTGGTTCCTTGTTTTGTTTTCTGCTCTGTTTTTTTTTTCTGGTCATTTATTAATTCTGCAGGTCAGGGTGCATTGTTTAATGATATACGGTTAACGTGCATCTCGGCCTGAGCCAGGGGCGATTCTAGGGTCAGAGTTTTAGGGGTGCTGAGCACCCAATTAGCCCCACCACAACCCACAAGTAAGTTTAGTGAGAAGAGGATGATACCATTAGGCAGGGTCGTTTTCAATTTCATTCTTAAAATGAAAAAGAAAAAGAATATGTGGATAGTTAATATTGTGTTGTTTGGACATAAGCGGTTGCTGGTGAGTATAAAGTAAAAGCATGAATCCACGCTGTAATTAGGTGTTTTAACGCCCAAAAAGAGGCAAAACAAAATAAATAAAAAGTAAGGTTTGTTGGTGGTTAGTACTGCGTGGTGCCACCATGCACTACTAACCACCAACAATGGATGGTTGGGGTGTTATTTTTGAGTTTTTAAAAGAGTGGGCCACGCCGGCGGCGCACGTATGGGCCGCGGAGATAGGGCACTGGAATCCCCTGGCAAGCCAAGGGAGATCACGGACCACCGCGCAATGCTCGGCCCGCGATCCCCCTTGGCCTCTGCGCGGTGCGGATCTGGCGCGTGCAATGGGACCGTCTGCTGCCCATAGCAGCGGTCCCGGCGCCATCCAAGCACCAGGCTCCCCGTGGTTCCCCGAGAGGACCCACTGAAGATTTGACAGTGTGTGACCTCTTTATATACTACTTTTCTCACGTGCCATCAATGACGTCACATTGTAAAGCCACGTGAGGGAGCTCCCATGGAAATTTCCTTCACGGTTGTCATGACAACACTGTACGTGGTGACGCGTCTTTGCGCAGAGCCCGCACGCACGCCGGTCTACCAGCGCAACGTCGCGCGCAGAGGCGCTTACTGGCTGATGCAGGACGCTGTTGACCAGGGGAGTCACTAGGTTTAGGGGAGGCTTAGCCCCCAAGAGATGCACAGGATGTGAGCGAATGTAGCGTGTGAGCACAACATTTCACAAACAGCTAATAAAGACTGAGAAATAATTTATTAATATTATTATTTCAGTCTGTTTTATACAATACAGTAAAGGTCTTATATCTGCTTGCTCTCCTTCTCTCTCTGTGATAACTTGATCTTCCTCTGCCTCTTGATCCATCCCTGGATCCCCTTGCTCTCTGACTTGACCTTGCCTGTTGATCACACAATGAGTTGAATTAATAACTGATCAACATAGAGCCTCATGCCATAACTTTCGCTCACAGCACAATAATTGTTTGTTCCCAAATATTTTGAAGTTGCACAGATTACATTTTGGGCACATATGTGACTAAAATGGTTGTAATTTCAAGCCCTGAAAATATATTACATGTCAGCGGGCTGTTACATCAACACCCTGCTGCGTGACATTAAAGTTAAAGCAGCCCAGGCCAGCAGAGTGACACAAACCTTCGTGTTTAAATCTTGATATGAAACAAGCCCTGTTGCATGCGCATTGCACGCTACAGAGGTTTTCTGTTCCTGTTAGTGGTGTACTCTGGTGTGACTTTAGAGGACATTTCAAGGTTTGCCACACTTTCCTATGTATCATTTTGAAACCTATAAAAAAAAAAAAACAATGGTTAAAAAAAAAAAAGGAAGAAGGCTTTATTTTCCTGCATGCACACCTTACTGTACTGTCGTTTAATTTCTACACACAAGTGTGTAAAAAATCTTCAAAACATACACAAAACCTTGTTTTTGACATAAAGACTGGAACGACAACATATAAAATGATTTCTTTAAGTCCTGTTAAGCAGAGATTGACGTGACACAGCTGGTAGGGGAACCCTGAATCGTGGGGGTCTTAGGTAAAAGCCCGACTTTTGTTACAAAGAATTAGTCTGGATTTCTCTGTGATTTCCAGGCTAACAATAACAAGTGGAATAAAGAAACTCCCTCTGTAGCGCCATACAACCAATCAGAGAAAAGAAGCATGTTAATAAAAGACATTGAACATGCTGTGTAGTGGTGTAAACTCCAGTGAATGACTTCCATTGGTTTTGCAGTAAAAAAAAAAAAAAGAAAAGAAAAAAAAAGAAATTCAATCCAAAGTGTTATTACTAATGTCTTGGTTGTTTGGCTCTTCTATGGCTGTGAGGGAGCTGAAACAAACCTAGTTTAAGAGAGAAAACATTTCCAAAGTGAACGAGTATGGCTTGTAAGTACAGGCCTGTTTCGCAATGGTGTCTCCATTTTCAGTGACAGACCCGGTAGGATCCAGTGACTTAGCAGACTGCCACCCTATACCACCTGGTGGCAGCAGATAAATGAAGAAGAAGACAGAAATGAAGACAACCTGGAGCGACGAGGATCAGCATTGAAGGAGCTGAGATGGGTGCTGCACGTCCGTTTACTGTTGCATATACCTCAGTGGTGGTAAAGACCAAAAAGAGACGACTCAAACAACACCTAGCAGGTGTAGGGACACGTCGCGGCCCCGTAGAGGTTACTGAAGATTCTTATTGTCGAGGCCGTTCCTGGTTCCTGGTTATAGAAATGCACATAAACCACCGAGTCCCTGTAGAAACGATTCCTGGACTTCTTCCAATGGAAACCTGCTCTTGGTGTTCCAGTAAATTTCACAAATCTACGTGTCACGTCCCCATATATGCAGATGAAAATACACTGCTTCCAACAAACCTTTGATCTGGACGCAACGAGGGAGAGCGCTGACTTTCCCGAAACATGGTGGAGAGGTGGAGCTTAAAAACTGATCATGGACAAGCAATAGATCTCACCAAAAGGTTGCAGGATCTAGTTTCATTTTTCAAGGCTGAAGGATTGTTGGTTTAAGCGCAATAATTTTTCATAATTGCGTAATTTCCTGCAAAAGTTTTAAGAATTACAAAGTGTTCAAGACGCTCAATCTCATTGATGCTAAATCTTTGCTGCGAAACAAAAAGGAAACTGTCACATGGACACAAGAATGAAAAACAATACTGAAAAAGTCCTGTTTGTGTTTGAAATAGGTGATTATGTTCAGCTGATTAACTCACAAACAAAAGTTCGCCCAACCGCAATCATAAACACAATCATCTCTGTCCCGGGCTTGAACACACAAAAAAACAAAACAACAGTAGCTCAGGAAGCTCAGGAAATGAGAACACCAGATCAAAGAGGTGGGTTTGGAAACCAGAGAAATATGAGGGCTCACGTTCCAGCCTGCAGATGACCCTGCTCCGGTTGTACAGTTGTACAATTTCAACCTTCAAAAGGCAGAGCGAACCGACATGAACGAGTGCTTTATCCACCAAACAGCATGTCCTCATGGGGAAATTTGAATTCTAATGCCCCGTTTGTCTGTCCATTTAGGTCTAGGGGTTAGATGGAGACCTCCCGGTCTCGGTTTATTAATAATTCAAGCAATGACTCCATAATTTCGCCATGCTTTAAGTTATAGCCTCACAGTCTAAAGTTACCTTCAGGATTATCAGACTTTAATTTCTATTCAGCAGCCATCTCAAACAATATAAAAGAGATCTGTAGAGTAAATCAGGGAAGAGAAAAAGGATGTAATGTATTATTCAGCGGCCTTTACACAAAAGACGGATGTTGGTTACTGTTTCCTTTTATAGTTGTTACAGTAGCTCTTCCAGAAAACGTCTCTCAGTCTGCCCCCCCCTCTCCTCGTTTCATCTGAACGTGCAGCTTTTGTTTACATTTCTGAAAGTCATATCCACATGTTCACATTGATTTTCCCCAGGTACCTTGGCTTTCAGAGTGAGAGTGAGTATGCATGAATGCGCTGGCTCGTTCGTCTCTCTGTGCAGCTCCTGTTATGGGCTGGAAACCTGTCCGGTCTGCAGCCCGCCTCACGTTCAGCGAAGGCTGGAATAAGATCCAGCCTCCTAAATGATCAGGGAAGCAGGCCGCCATGTTGGTCTGCAGCAGCTACAGTTAGACTGTTTTAGCAATCCTGCTCCTCAGCTCTCATTTTCAACATCAAAGTCTACTTTTTAATAGCTGCAACTATTGCAGGAAGTGCAACTGCAACCAGGTTAAAAGCCTCTGCTGGTATGTAATCCTTTCAGGGAGCTCTCCAGTCCAGCCTTCTGCCAGCCCTGAAACCTAAACGTTTGCTGTGGTCGCATCAATCTGCAAAGTCTTCAACAGACAGAGACTTGTTTGTTCCCGTACACATTCATTTTACTCACATTTACCTTGATTTAGAGTCAAGACAAAAAGAAAAAAAGATGTATTTGCAGTGCAATATGTCTAAATATGGAGGTGGACACACACAAACACAAACATTCAGAATGATCGTGTCTCCCAGTCTACTGTCTCCACGTCCAGTGCTGTGCACATTAGATCATGGAGCACTCAACCTTCATGCACTTCCAGTATTTAAATTCTTTGTGCTGCTATTTTCTTGCTCAGTTCCTGCACATCCTCGAGCTCTTGCACTATCACCGCCGGTTGCAGTAACTACGTAACTCGAGTTTCTGTCACTTGTGTTAGCACTGGAATAAAAGAGAGCTTGGTTTGTTTACTGGTTTCTTCTCGGTGTCTTCAATGGAAATGAATAACACGTTAAATAATAATCACTCCAACACCCTTGCTGACATCTAGCAGGGCTGCGAAAAAGGCATGCGGCTAAAAATCTGAGAAACTTCATGAATGAATCACAGTTGGAGGAACTCGCCGCGGCACTGACCATAAAATCAGAGGAGATTCTTGCGGCCAGAAACCATCTCGTCTGCAAAACAAAGGCTGGTTGTCCAACGGTGCACGGCCTCCCAGATTCAGATATCTCTGGCTGAAAGCAGTTATCCAGGTTGCCCTCGCAGTACCTGTAAGCAGCTGTGAAAGCATCTTTAGTGCGCTGCGTCAGCTGATTGTAAAACAATCGATCAGAAGAAGCTTCCCAGTCTTCCAGTCACGTCCGCTGAAACAGACACTTGACAGCAGCTGAGTCACAACAGAGTGATGCACTCAAAAATAGACAGTATACACCAAGTAATTTCTTTTATTTCTTTTGAGCTTTTGTTTTACTGGTGCTGTTATGACTTTAAACTTTAGTTTGAATGCCACGTCACACATTTTTGTGTCTCATTTCTTGTCTTGTCAGACTGTGTAACATAAAGTGCTCCTTAAAGCACAATCCAGACCAAAGTGCTCGATTAGATGGGCGAGGTAAAATCACATCAGCTCCCTATCAGGTTTCTGTCGATGTCCTCTATCTTTTTACAGGGAATGAATGTTTGTTGTTGTTGTTGTTCTTTTTTTAACGTAATGGACAAAAAGCTTTTTGTCTCTGGATCTAAAGTGAAAACAGCATCATCCTCTCCTCCTCCTGATCCTCAAATGTTCTGAGAGACGCGATGAAGATGAATTTAAAGTGCATTGTTTCCCGTTATTAATTTCCATAAAATCTTACTTTATTCATGCACGGCTAAGATGTTGATCAGAGGGAGCCTTCCTGGAAAGGAAGCAGCGCATTAGTGGTCTGACTTGGAAGCGTTTGTGCATTTGTGTGTCTGAGCAGAGATGTGTGTGCGTGAACATGCTGCCTGCGGCTCTGTTGTGATTGTAGCTCTTGACAAAAGAGCCTTGATGTTGCTCCAGCGGCGTTTCATGCTGTGGTCCGTGTCGCTCGCTAATCTCTGAAACACAACCTGACCGTCCTGTTCCTGCTCTGATGAGGACGCCCAGGTCCGCTCGGTGTTGTCAGAGCCACAAAGTCTGGTGCAACGCACGGACAAACTGGACGACTAATCTGCTTTGCATCGAGCTCGTCCGCCGCGCCTGGCTTGTGTTGTACCACGCAGTATTTACTGACCATCAGGGAGGATGATTTTAGACCTGTGAGGAAAAGTAAAGTGTGCTGATGTTTTTGTCTTGCTGCATCTACTTTGAAGGATGTTTTGGAGCTGATTTAACTGGAAAGTTAAAGTCACATTAAATTAGTTTTTTTGTGGTATTTGTTTGGGATGCACCATGACATCAGCACAACATCGGTATCTGCCGATAATGATTAAAAGATGAAACATCTGCATCGACATAAAGCACTGATGGTCCTACGCTAATATTCTCTTTTTTTTTCTTTGCTGAGCAGGTCATGAGCACGTCGTTACGTTGATGAGCGTAAAAGAAGGACAAACCAGGGCCGCCTGGTGAAGAAGTGGTTAGGGCACGCGGCCCACATACAGAGGCTACAGTCCTCGACGCAGCGGTCGCAAATTTGATGTCTGCCTGGCTCTACAGCAAATAAAGGCTACTAGTGCCAAAAAAAAAGAAAAGAAAAGGACAAACCAAAGACGTCTCCTGTGCAAAAATTCCTAAGGAGTCAGAAAGTGACAACAAAGTCGCTGTTTCCAATGAAATGGCCGTGTGAGGAGGAGTCAGAGCCCAGTCCATCAGCACCGCTAATTTAATAGCTCACCTTAAGAGCCATCGTCCCGGGCAGCGCGAGGAATTTGTGAAGATCGAGCAAGAGGAAGAGACTTCTCAAATCTCTTAACAGAGTCTGACCAGGAGCCCCCTCACCACCTGGCATTACTACATGACTGAAATGTTGAAGATCAGCCACAGATTGTACAAAAACATCCGGTCACACCCCCTCTGACATCATCAGAGCTCACTGCAGGAGCTCACTCCGCCCAACCCGGGTTAACGCAAAAATAGGCAACTGGGGGAAACAAACAAGCCCGGTAGCTGGTTGAAACATACCTCTGTCACCACACGCTTGCTATTTTAGCTTGGCTTGCCGAACGCTAAGCTATGAAGCTGACTAGCACCACCTTACCACTCCGGTCAAATCTGTCCGTCCACCCTGATTTCTGCTGTTGGTACCAAAACCACATTTGACGTGATCGCTGCTGGAGCTGAAACGAGTTCAGGTAGAGGATCTGCATCTTGGCATTAACATTAGCTAACTTTGTCATCCACCCACTTAGCGTTAAGTTGCTCCTTAAAAAGAACTTAGAGGAGCAACTGGTCATTTAGGCGTGATGAGGCCACTGTCTCTTTGGCCTTGACATGTACAAAAGTTCCCCTGTTCACAGCACACATCTGCTTTGTCTACAGACACTGGATCAGAAGTGCTGTGATCATCATTAGATGACACTGTTGATCGTTTGAGAAACAGACGTGACTGATTTTTGTAGGTTTAATCGACTTAATTACATAACTTCTCTATGCACACTGACCCAAAGGAGTGAGTCCAGCTGATGACACCGTAATGACGTGTGGAAGCATTAACGGATTAAAAGTGTTTTTATCTGAGCTGAATTCTTCAGTCCAGCTGTCAAACCTTGGAGTTGGTGTTGTGAGAGGAAAAAAGGACGTCTTTCTAAAATAATTAATAAAATAAAAATAATAATTAATAATAAAAATAATAAGAATTTATTTTACTCAGTCAGGTATCCAGACTGTGCAAATATAACTTTTCAAAGTGATTCAAGCAACCTGAAATTTTCTGTAAATACATCTAAATAAAAAAATATGCATATATATTAACTTTGATTTTGATCCATTCCAGGTCCTGGTGGATCATAAAAGAGTTCAGGTGGAGTTGTTTTAAGTTTGGCCCACGTTTTTTTGAGGTTGCAGTTTTGAGTACAGCTCAAATACTCTGCAGTCGCTTTACCCTAAAGGGTGTGCTCTCCATGCGCAGTAAGAATACACACTCTGTGCAAGTGAAATTAAAAAGGAAAAAAAACAACTCACATTTACACAGTCATGAGCGTCATAAATAAAAATGAGACTGGTGAAAATAGGCTTCATTTCCTCTGCCGTGTTTCAGGAGAGGCTCCTGAGACGGCAAACAGGAAACTGAGAGCAACGGCTCCATTAAAACACGTCTCTACTTTTACTGTAAAACAGGAGTTTCATTTCTTCGTAAAAACAGGGTTTAATGAAAACTGAAACCGACATGGGTGGATGGGGTTTTCTCCACTGCCTCCCTCCGGGGTCAGTCCTACTGTACAGGCTAAGTACCACCTACTCATAGCGTTTCCTACGCTCTTCCGGCGCTCTACTGAGAAACAACCAGAGACGTTTCACAGGGTTTTTTTTTTTAAGTGCATTGATCTTATCGTGCACACGACTCGAGCGACTCTGACATGTTGCTTCAGTTGCTGGCAATTTGCGTGCACAGGTTGTGCAGAAATCTGACTGCCAACACAGCTCCAATGGCTTTGTATCAGAGTTTGCGGTGAGCAGAAAAAGTACATTTCATGAGCAGCTACACCACCATAAAGAAAGAAAGGAAAAAAAAGAGACAGTCGACATCGAAGCAGGCCCACGCAGAAGTACTGAGCAGCTTCCTGTTCCCTGAGAACAAAACCCCTCACCGAAGAAGAGACAGAAAGAAATATTAAAGCTGCAGAATTTATATGCCTTGAAATTTTGGATTGATGACGATACTAGATGCAGGATGAATCTATGTTGTGGTCAGAAACAGACCTGATCGTTCATGTGTTTACTCGTAAACGTTGCTCTGTGTTCGGGGATTCTCCCGTTGGGCTCATTGGGGTCGTCTTTAACCAGGCCTCATTTCCAAGTTTGGACTTGTATGCTTGGAAGTTTATTCTGGGAATGTAAGAGTTGGAAGAACGTACATCATCTTATTCCAAGATGTCTACAATCTAGTCAAATGTGAAATAAACACTGAACATTAACGTGACTAAGACATGTAGGGCCAGATCTTCCGCCAAACCACCTAAAGCCGCTATTAAGGGATAGCGGGTAGCGGGAGGGGCGTTCCCCCACAAAGAACCCAATCTTCCACCTCCCTAAACCCGCGATCTTACCTGTGCTAACCGCTATATTATGCATGGGAGTGGTTAGGATGTTCCACCTGTTAAACCAATCAGTGCGTCAGTAGCCATTGCCTTTAAGAGCAGGTTGCACTACCCACAAACCGCTTTGGAGCTCTATTTGATGATCTGACCTGTTTAAAAACAGAAGTGACTGTGATGTAGGCCATGACAGATTTTATGGAGGGGAACTGTCCCAAAGATCTCCTTGGTTTCCTCCACAGGAGACATCTGGATGAGATCATGCTACAGCTGTACAGACTGACGTGTCTGTCCATGACTATTCCCACATCCACCACAACTGCTGACCAGACATCCTCTGACCTCAAGAGAATAAAAACCTCTGCAAGTAATACGGTGATGCGTAATCGAGAGGTAGAGCTGTTTGTGCACGTCAACATGTGACCAGGTGGACGCACATTTATGCTATTTGGACGCGCTCTTTTACGCGCCGACATGCGAGTTGCCCTTTCTGCAAACTCGGTATCTTGCGATCGTGGGTTGGGGGTTGCAGGTTGCGGGTTGCGGGTTGCGGGTTGCGGGTTGTGGATAGTGGGTGGTCTGACCACCCACTATCCACAACCCTAAACCCGCGATTGCAAGATACCGAGTTTGCAGAAAGCGCAAAAGACACGCTCATTGCCACACCTACAAAGTGAGTAAGGGAGTCGGCATAGCAGGTAGCGGCTTTAGGGAAGATTGCATTAGCGGTTAGCAGAGGTTCCTAAACCCACAATTTGCGGCTAGCGGCTCTTCTGTGTTTCCAATAGTGTGTTATGGTGTGGTTTTGAGTTGTGCAGGATTTTTGTTTTCTCCTCTGTTCCTGAGTTTGTCAATGTCTCGTCTCCCATGTCATTAGTTGATCTTGTTCCTGTTTTACTTTGAAGATCTGTCTGGTCTTCATGGTTTTCAGCTTTACTTCCCTCTGTGATTACCCTGAGTGTTTGCACTTGCCTCTTGTTTGTCCCTCTGTGTATTTAAGTCTCGTCTTCGCCTCTTTCGTTTGCTGGATGTACTGTTACCCTTGTCTGCTGCCACGCCGTGTTTCTCCCAGTGAACCCTGTTCGATCCTGGCTTCATTTACTACTAGTTCCCCCCGTGTTGACTCCCCTCTTTTGGATTTGCCTTGTTTTAGTGTTTTTGGAGTTTTGAGTTCATTTTTGTATATGTTCACAAAAGGACATTTTTGGATCCACCTCACATCCACCACCACATCACCTTATCACATGTTGACCTCATATGATGTACATCTTAATGTGTTTTATGGGTTTGTATTTCAGTCCAAACCACAACTTTGAGGTTAGAAAAATCATATTCTCACATGAAAACATGGTAAAACTACCTTCCACTACAACATCGATGTCACCATTTTCTCTTTCACTCCTCTTCTACTTCTGCTCGCTGGTCTGAAATGCATTCTGGGAAACTCTTCCATCTCAAGTCCACGCAAGTCTCAGGGGAGGGGGGGGGGGGGCATCCTCGGTAAAGTGGGTGGAGATGCGTGCTTTGAATTGAAACAATACTTCAGCTGCAACTGATGACATTTAAAAAAAGCACACAAGAGCACAAGTGCAGACAGGTATACGTACTGAGAAGTGGCGAGATATTCTCATCCCTCCACTTTTCCCTTTCGACCACCTTCTGTTGAAATAAAGGACTCTTGGTTTGCTCATCCAGCCTCCCAGTCCCCCAACATGGTTTACTGTACGTCGATGCCTTTTTTGTTGTCGTTGTTTTTCTTTAATTTAATAAACTGTCATTCGTTCGTCCTTTTCTGACGTAGAACTTCCAAATATGAATTAACTGGACAACACAATGTGCTGGAAACAAACATCAAGGTGACCCAAGTGACAGTTTATTCAAAACTTTCAATCAGAGCTTCCTCTCTCTCTGCTGTCGGCCACATTGGGTCAAGAGAATCTTTCCTAAACTAACCAACTCATTAATTCATTAACTGGAAGTTCACACGAACTAGTTTGAGCAAGACCTAAAGACTAAAAACCTCTGGCTCTTACACGCTCTCCAGCAGCCTTTCTCTTTTGATTGAACCCATCAGGCTTCTCTGTCTGTGACCTTTCACACCACGATGAAGAGCAGAAAGAAAGAAAATCGTCCAGGACGCTCAGCGCCTCGTTCACGGGACACATTAGCAGGGAAGCACTGCGGGCTGCTTTCTAGCATTACCTGAGTAGATAGAGTTGCACAACGTTGACCTGATGTTACCCCCGTTTGGCTTTTCAAAGGTCTCTATCCATTCCTGATCCTATGGGGTTGGTGTTGGTGTAAACAAGTTCAGGTTGTATAGCAAAACTGACCTCTCCCAATGTCAAGATTTGACTTTTCAGCATTTTCAAATAAATGTATAATAATAATAATGCAGGATTTAATAACGGAATCATTATTAATTACATAATTCATTTTTACACTAATTAAAATATCAAATAGAAACTACATTATAAATGTATTTATGGATTTATAACATTTTGTTTATGTTCCAGTTAACCCTCCTGTTATGTTCGTTTCGGAGGAACAGCAATTATGTTCCCGGGTCAATTTGACCCAGGAAATGTTTGATCATCCAAAAGTATCTAAAAACTAAAAACTCCCAAATAAACACTGTTTATATCTCATTATTAACTCCATCACTAACTATTTAAATCAATATTTAGTGCATTGTTGTTCTTTACCTCTCACAGATCATGGTTCAATGGTAATTATTCACTCGTTTTCTTTTTTTAATTAATGTTAAAACATTTTTAGATGTGCATTGGAAAGACCGATCTATAAAATACAATAGTTCAATCTAACATTGACTTTTTTTGTAATTATTCTATATTTTCAACTTTTCTTTTTGGGGTGATGTTGATAAATTAGCACAAGAAAACCTCATCTTCCGGATCAAATTGACCAGCTGAATTAAAATCAAAATCTACTGAATTTACAATGAAAGAAAACTGAAGAATTGTTTTTGAACCAGAAAGTAATAAAAATAAGAAAAATCAAACTAACAGATTAACAAAATGAACATGGTGTGTTCATATGTGTGTCTGTGAGTCTCCACTGCACACAAGTGACATGTCATCACATTGTGACAATAAATACTACGCAATGTGTAAAACCAGAAATCCATCCATCCATTATCCAACCCACTTATTCCTGTGCAGGGTCATGGAGGTCTGCTGGAGACAGAAGCTTAGACAGAAGATGTGCTCCTTGCAGAGCTTTGATGGGTTCTACTCTGGAAAGATCTCCTTCCAAATGACAAATGCGTTGTAGGCTGATCTATCAGTCATGTTATAAAAGATGACCAGCGGTCAGCTTTCAGTCATTCGTTTGGTGCTTTTAGACCCAATGACTTGGTCTAAATGATCCACCCCTCACTTTGGTGGCATTGTAGGGATCATACTTGGTTTCTGATCTTCTCTTGAGCTGATTTCAGACTTTTTATGCAAAGTGCTCATGACATTTTGACATTTCCCTCCTTTTTGGGGCAGAAAGGCTCTTGGGCTGTGGTGTCTGTGAAGGCAGACATGGAGGACTCAGGGGTCCTGTTCTTGGTTACAGCAGCTCAGCAGAGAGTTCACACTGGTTCTTTTGGACTGTTCCAACCATCGTGAGCTTTCTCTTTAGAAGTCCCTGACTCAAGTTGCAGCTTGTGAAAAAATTGTCACAGGTTATATTCTGCCTTCTGAGACCACTTGTCATGTCAAGCACAACTCAAAGGAGAGGGTGTGAAACTGGGGAGAAATGGGGGTCACAGTTGCAAAGAAAAAAAAAAAACTATTATATTAGATCCTTATAACCCCTTTTAGTCTCCATTTTGGCTGCTGGGTCAAATTGACCCGAACATAATCTATGTAACATAAACGTGGAGAGGGGGGTTGCAAATATGTTACATGAACAATTTTTATTTTATATGTTGATTAGACTAATTAAGCCAAGCAGAATACGTTTTATCCTGAAAAAATACTTTAAACTATTTTTTTTTTATTTTTAATTTTCAAAACGGGTCAATTTGACCCGCAACATAATAGGAGGGTTAATTACTGATATCAAAAGCTTTATTACCATTCCAGGGAGTTCCTGTTCCTCAAATAGATAATAAAAAATACAGCGGTTGGACAATGAAACTGAAACCTGGTTTTAGAGCACAATCATTTATTAGTATGGTGTAGAGTCTCCTTTTGTGGCCAATACAGCATCAATTTGTCTTGAGAATGACATATACAAGTCCTGCTCAGTGGTCAGAGGGATTTGAAGCCATTCTTCCTGCAGGACAGTGGTCAGGTCACTACGTGATGCTGCTGGAGGAAAACGTTTCCTGACTTGCTCCTCCAAATGTCCCAAAGTGGCTCAATAATATTCAGATCTGGTGACTGCAGGCCAAGGGAGATGTTCAACTTCACTTTCATGTTCATCAAACTAATCTTTCACCAGTCTTGCTGGGTGTATTGGTGCATTGTCATCCTGATACACGGCACCGCCTTCCAAGTATTGGACCAAGGGAATGCCATGATATGGCAGCCCAAACCATCACTGATCCACCCCCATGCTGCACTCTGGGCATGCACCAGTCTGGGTGGTAAACTTCTTTGGGGTTTCTCCACACCGTAACTCTCCCAGATGTGGTGAAAACAGTAAAGCTGGACTCATCAGAGAACAATACATGTTTCAGTTTGTCTACAGCCCAAGATTTTCACTCCTTACACCATTGAAATCCATGTTTGGCACTGGAACGAGTGACCAAAGGTTTGGCTATAGCAGCCCGGCCGTTTATACTGACCCTGTGGAGCTCCTGACGGACAGTTCTGGTGGAAAAAGGAGAGTTGAGGTGCACATTTATTCTGCCGTGGTTTGGGCAGCTGTAGTTTTATGTTTTTTTGGATACAATCCAGGTTAGCACCTGAACATCCCTTTCAGACAGCTTCCTCTTGGGTCCACAGTTAATCCTGTTGGATGTGGTTGGTCCTTCTTGGTGGTATGCTGATGTTACCCTGGATACCGTGGCTCTTCATACATCACAAAGACTTGCTGTCTTGATCACAGATGCGCCAGCAATGTCACCAATGATGTTGTGTCCATTGCAATATTTTGAGCAAAACTGTGCTCTGACCCTGATAACTGAACCTTCACACTCTGCTCTTACTGGTGCTGTGTGGAATTAATGAAGACTGGACACCAAGCTGGTCCAATCTAGCCGTGAAACCTCCCACACTAAAGATGACAGGTGTTTCAGTTTCATTGTCCAACCCCTGTACGTGTTATTTATAAAGTAAAACCTACAGATGTTACCACAGACCAAGAAGATTTTTGAATGAAACTGCTGACAGGACGACAAAAGTGAAAGCGTTCTGGTTAAAGCTGCTGAGGTTTATTCATGAGTATGATGTTCAGATTTTCCTTTCATTCACAATGAAAGAAAAACAGAAATAAGTGGAGCGGGGGGTGTGTGTGGAATGGATTTACTTTCTGTTAAGATCCCTGTTTGAGCGTGTACAGAGAATATTCAGCTCGATTCAAAAATACTTTACTGATCCCCAAACGGAGATGAAGTCACAGGCAGCAGAAGCAAACACATGCATGGATACACTCAACCCTGTTGTTCCATTTCAGCAAAAACCATCAGGCCAGTTGCTCTGTAAGTTATTATGTAGCTAACTTAGCCACAGAAAGTTAAAAGTTTAACCTGCACCTGCTTTAGAAGCTGAACATGACGAAAAAGTCACAATAAGCGAGGGTTCAGCTCATGTGCAGCTAAACTGTGTACAATGTCAAGATTCACTCTCCTGAGTTAGTAATTGTTTTCCTGTTAAAAGTTACCCGAATAATGGTTGATGTGAAACTTTCTGAAGACATCGTAGTTGAGAGCCAGCCAACCTTCAGGTTAAAACACAAGAGCCCCTCCTTAAATCAGCACCTGAACGTGGTTACGCTGTCATACACCTAACTTAGTGTAAACACTCAAAAAGCTCGAGCTTTCCTAGTGTTGTTAGCTGCTTAGGACAAACCTCTAAACATTATACATAAAAGAAACTGAGAGTCACTTAGTATCAACTGTAGCTGTTATTTCAGAAGTGATTTGCCTCGTCATGGTGGTATTTTTCCATGCATCGCTTTCATTTCATGCTGCTGGTCTGCTGGAAGGTTTCAGTGGAGCATCGAACCAAGGAGCAAGCTGCACACCGATCTGGCTCATCATAGCAGCTCATCGATCTCATGTTTCATCCCTCCGGGGCCTCGGTCAAGAGCTTCCTTTCAACAACCATCTTAAGTAGACGCTGCCCAACCCATTTTTGCGTGTACTGTTGGGAAGCAAACCCTGTCCCGCGGGGGTGCCTCGAGATAATTGGCAGTGACGCCATAAGATGTGCACGGCCGCTCGCACAACACACCATCTGTAAAACCAACTCAGAACCAACGCCTTCCATCAAGTATATGACTACTTACAAAGAAAATCCTGCCTTATGAGTGGAAGCATTGGCGATGTAGCTCTCTGCTCTATTACATCATCACACAATCAATTGATCTTGGGTTTATCATTACTGCAGCACGTGAACCTGTAAAACCACTTAGAGCAGGAGCAGTTATCTCATCGTGCAGCTCCACCGTGAGTAAGCTTGAAAGGACATCGATATGATTCTCTTCAAGTACAGGTTTTAACAGAACCAGTTCTGTCCAGCAGATAAGTTCTCTGTGGCGGATGTCAAGGCTTTTAGATAACAGCGTGCAGGCCATAGAAATCAGAGCTAGAGCTACATAGGGCTAGATTTAAAAAAAAATATTGTTCTCTTCAGCATTGATGGAGCCTTTCCAGATGTAGAAGCCGTTCACTCCATAGACACCGAAGCAACCACATACCACCGGAGATGCAGGCCTTTGAACTGTCTGCTGATTAGCAAGCGGGACACGGCGTCTGAGGTTTCCAAAAAGAATTTCAAGTTTAGATCATCTGACCACAGAACAGTTTTCCATTTTTTCCTCAGACCATTTCTGATGAGTTTTGGCCCAGCGTTTCTGGATCGTCTTTGCATGAAGAAGCTTGAACGTGCATTTGTGCATTGTGGATGAACTATGTTCCTGAGTCCATGCAGTGATGTCCAAGAGAGAACCGGGCCTGTTTTTAACGCCGTGCCGTCTGAGGGCCCAAAGATGACGCACATCCAGTTTAGGCCCTCGGACCTCATCCTTTACGCACAGACACCTCCTGATTCGCTGAATTCTCTTGATGATATCATGTACTGGAGATGGTGGCTCCTTCAAAGTCTTTCCAATTTTAGGTTGAGAAAATTTTTCCTGAAATTGCTCCACAATTTTTAAAAGCAGTTTGTCACAGACATCTAAGAGGCTCTGAAATGCTCCTTTCATACCCAGTCATGTTACTGACCTGTTGACAATTAACCTAATTAGTTGTCAAATAGTTACTTTTCCAGCCCCCAGTCTGTTTTTTTTTTTTTTCTTTGCATTTATCATTAGCTGTAAAGAAGAAAAGCTCGGCATTGAAGACTTGTCTCCAGGCTGATGGTGGGAAAACAATCTGTTCATTTAAAATTTGAGCATAAATGTATCATTTGTAGAAGCGTGCACTTGCTTTGAAAGGGACGGAAGCTGCCTGCACGCAGCTGTGGTTTGGTGTGTAGAGTCTGTGACACGCAGGGTGTGTCACAATCTTTTACTCTGTTTCTCCTCTTCTTTATTCTTATTCTTCTGTTCTCCGTCCTCGGCAGAGGCCTTGTCAGGCAGCATTATTGGACGCGCAGAGAGAGAACATGAATGAAGTGATGCAATGGATGATTGGGAAAGTGAACAAAAACCCGTCACCATCCACCAACCGATCCACTATGAATTTCAGAGATGTGAAAATCGCCCGTCCTCGTCTCCCTCCGTCTCTGTGTCCAAGTGACATTCCAGACACACATGTTCACCGTGGTGAGGGCTAATTGCAGAGCTTCCAGGGGAGCGTGGAGACCGCAGATGCAGACAGCGGCCCTCCTCGCAGCGCTGACGGGAGCTGGGTTCGGTGGGTGGCGTCTGAGGAGTTTCCTGCGTGCGAGAGAGGCCTAACAGAATGAAGGGTTGAGATTAAAACGCTTGTTTACTTGTTTTCTTAAAGGCACGGTGCACTGTAAAGAAGCAAAACAAAGAAAATGACTCTTTTAAAATCAGAATCGGCTGTTGTATTCGAATCCTTTGAGGAGCGTTGTTGGTTCTACGTGAACTAAATCTGGGCTTCACTTTTTCAACAGTATAAATTGTTGAAAATGAGCGCACCGAAAGATGTCATTTGAGATTACTGAAAGAAAACACATCTAATGTGACCGTACTGCATGGTTATGGTTAATGTAGGCCATTTCCATTTATCTCAGGCACAGTTAAGTGCGCACTGTTTGTACATCGTGATGACATCTCTGTGGTTTTCAGC
This sequence comes from Hirundichthys speculiger, assembly GCA_018398805.1. Classification (NCBI taxonomy): domain Eukaryota; kingdom Metazoa; phylum Chordata; class Actinopteri; order Beloniformes; family Exocoetidae; genus Hirundichthys; species Hirundichthys speculiger. The sequence continues at coordinate 1,154,291 of JAGFBZ010000861.1, read as the reverse complement.
ATCCAGATAAGCTCACATTCATATTCATCAGTGACATCTAAAGAATCTAAAGACACACATATGCTCTCAAAATATTCTTTGGTCCAAAGATAAAGAGAAAAAAGAGATTTTTTTTTTTTAATCACATGTATAACCTCATAGTTTGGCCCAGTTTTAGTCCTCCAGCCCCGATGTTCTGTCTCTTTTTTCTTTAAATCCACTGCTCTAAAACTCCTGTTTGAATGTGCATCAGATTAAATCGATCATTATCATTCCTCCACAGACTCTCAGTCAGGAGCCGGATCAGGTGTATTAGAGCGGGAAACCATGTCAAATATGCCCGTCATGGGGCCCTGAGGAACAAGTCTGGGATACGTCGGCGTTGAGCAAGTTATGTCTCATTAAACTTGACTCATGAACTTGACTCATGAATTTTTTTTCTTTCTTTTCGTGTTTCAAAAAGAGAAGGAGAAGTGCACAAAGTGTTCATTTGGAAAAAACAGAGCAGTTTAACATTTTAAAGCAACATTAACTCAGCTACTGTGATTGTAAATAAACCAAGAAATTCGTTTTTTCTGCAGGGGAGGAAAATCTGAAAAAATGTCTATGAATGCGCTGCAACAACGCTAAAGGCTGTATTAGTATCAAAGGTGTGCACGTATCAGTTTGATCCCCATTCATTATTGATTAAGCACCACAATAGACTCATTTCACTTTGATGTATTAGATGTTGCACCTCAAATCTTCTATTTTCTGTGTGCTCCGGTGAGCACCCTGTTTGGGCCTCCACCCTCCCCCTGCTCCTCGCTCACTCTCCTGTTATTAGTTAAACCATCTCAAAGATGTTTCTTTTTGAACTGAGCCGCGTCTAAGGGAAGCAGGGCCGACAGATGCATGGGCTGGCTTAATTTGCGCCTGGAATTGAGACGACCAAAATTCATACGCAACTTCTGCTTGTGTGAGCAGAAAGTCATCTTGAAAAAAGAAATTATGAAAGCTCCTGGCATGCCTGCTCTTTCAAAACTTTTATTTATTGCTTACTCAGTCGCAAGCCTCTAAAGGTGACTTTTGAAAGTCAAAAAAAGCATGACATGGGACCTTCAAAAGGGAACAGCACACACCCACGAACATCTCAGAAGTGATCAACTTTGAACGACAGCGGCCGATAGATCGCTACGGAGGTCAAAACTGTGAATGAGCTCATGCACGACAGACCAGCAGTTTTATAATTATGAGACAGAATTCAGGAAGTCACAAGAATACAGAGAAATATGTTCTGCTTTACGGGGAAAACCAGCAGAGAACGGAGACAGCGAGTTGCCAGTGTTCGCTAAAGAATGGCAAGCTTGTTTTTACAGTAGCGCAACGCTGGCCAACGCACACACAGTATCAGAGCGTACCAAAGCTGGAATAATGATTCGTTGACTTGGATTTAAATAAATCTATGACCTAATGCTGTTTTTTTTATTATTATTATTGGTGCCAGAGGGTGCATCAAGAGAACAAATGACAGATTCAGACTGAGAAAACTTTTCTTCTGCCTCCTCTCCAATAAATTCAGTTTCGCGTGTTTGCAAATGAACAATGCAGGTTTTCCTGGCTCGGCAATGACTCTGAGCGCTGAAGATTACCTGAATAACTCTGGGCTACACATGCCTGACTAAAGCAAAGGCATGTCAGGGTGGAAAAGAAATCTCTACAGCTGTTCAGCACTGCAGCACAGAAGACAGACAAGCCGGAGGCCGAGTTATGGAGCCTTTAGTTCCTGCTGCAAAACCACTCACCAATGCAACGCAGACACTTGTTTGAATTTAGTACAATAAGGGTGTGAAATAACAGAAAGGCAAAAGTAACCGAAAGAGGTCTGTGAGCCTCATTGGTATCTGGTTTATCTGCATGTTTTACTGGTGAAGCGTATCGAGAAACTTCAGGAAGCAGCGCTGTCGTATTTAGAAAAGTTCAGCAAATATTGAATTTGACGCCAGCGGTTGAGAGACAGTTAAAAACAAAAGGAAACAAAGGGTGTAGAACCCAGCAGAGCGTACAATGCTGGACCCTACCACCAGCAAAATTAACAGGTGGCAGGTGACGGTGTGATGACAGGGGATGAAGGGAGCATCCACCAAAGTCCCAGCTTTCAACATCTCCGGTCCACCCAGGCCTACTGTGAAAACATCCAGAGCATCGGTGCCAAAGTAAGAAAACTGACAGATGCCACGAGTTCTTAGCCCTCACGCCAGAGACCGTCACGCCATCGTAATCAATATCGCCACATTCCTCATGGAGCAGCTTCCACTGCCCCCTCAGCTGCACAGTTGCACAGCTGCATCGCCAAAAGCAACCTTAAACCAGCGTGGCCGCTCCTAAACCGTTTGTTTTTTCCTCTTTTGATAGGAAGAGTTGGGCCGGTTTCTCTGGATTTGACTTTGATCTTCAGGGGCAGGTGTCCGTGGAGGGGGTGGGGGGGTTCAGCTCGTCTCAGACTGGCAGGGTCAAACCAGTCTACGTTTCAGCTTTTCCACATGCCAGAGCCGTCTGATTCCTTACATGTTTGGATCATGGTCTTCTGACCAGAGCTGAGCTGGCCAGACACTTCTAGCATCTAAAATAAAGAATAAAAGGAACGTATATACCGGTGTTTGTGTTTTCCTTGCATTTTAGGAAAAGTTAACAACTTTGAGTTGGCTGTAGGTCAGCTGGTTTCAAGATATCAAAACACACACACACACAAAAATAAACGCATCCACACAATATTTACAACTGATAAGAAGACCTGGAAACCTGGAGCCCTGCAATTTCTGAATTTGCTTAACAGGTCACAAGAGACACAAGAGCACATGCATTTCATTTCTTCATTTTTCACCTGGAAGAACACGATCTGAGCTTCTTCTTTGTGCCAGCGACTGTAGCCGATATTTGAACGGTGTTGTGTGCCACGCTACAAATAAGACAAAGGCCGACCTACGCAGCAATGAGACAACGGCTCGTCATCCGATACTGACACAGTAACCTCATTAACCCGTGGGAAGTTATTACACCTCGACCGAAAGTATCTTCACTTCACGATAAGAAGAAAGAAAAAAAAACTAACAAAAAAAGATAGAGGAAGTTGAGTGAACATGCAAGCTTTTATGCTCGAAGCTGAGACCTAATGAAGCATTTCACACGTGTGGGCGCACATAGTTTATTATCCAAATGAAGTCGCCCCAGAGACACTGAGCAGAGAAAATCACCATTATTTGCATTTCTTGCACATTAAAATAAAAACGAGCCAATGGCTTTTGCGAACAAGTCTAAAAGGCTAAAAGAACAATAATCTCTCGTGCTGTCATCCCCACAAAAAGATCCACAAAGAAAGTTGTTTGATGACGTCTCTCGATGCCAAGTTGCCGTGTCTGGAGTTCAACCACAGAAGCGTGAGCTGCTGCTGTTTAATGAGGCGTGGCGCTCTTGGTGTCCTCGTCTAATATCTCTGTCTTTGTCCATCCCCGTAACGAGAGAGCAGGGATCTGTGGGAAGCATCAGCGTCGACGGGGGATCTCGTTTCAGCGCACCTCTCACCTGGATAAAGCAGAGACTGGAAGGATGAGTCACTGTCAGTGACTGAAAGACTTCAGAACCAGAAGAGAGATGAGTCATGAACATGTGCCGCTTGAAGGAGGGGTTTTTATGAGAGCGCCAGCTTCAACCGATCTGGTCGTGGGCCTTTTCCCAGCAGCCAAATCAGAAGCAAACCTCAGCTCGGCGCGTTTTCTCGGTTCCCCGCTCACTTTAACTCTGGATCAGCTGAGAAGAGACGTCGGTGCTGGTTGGTTGGACACGTGATTTCTCATCTGCAAAAAATGAAAATAACTCTGACTTCTGCCTTTCACTTCTGTCTACTTTACACCCCATCTGACTGAATCCTGTGCTTTCATGACAAAAAAAAAAAAAAAACTGGTACAACATTGTGGTGGGGGGGGACATCCAGTATGACAAAACTAAAGTCATGTGAACTTCTACACTTCGGGCATCACATGACTATCTGGGTAAAAGTGTTAGACACAAATGTTTTGTCTTTGCCAGGCTGAAAGGAAAACACAACTTCATTCCCAAAGGAACATTACAATATTAAAGCATTACTTTAAAAAGCATTACTTTGGGGTTCAAACGTTATATTTAGTGACAAATTAAAATAAATAGAGAAAAAAAGGCATTTTTATCAACCCTGAAGCTCAACATGATAAATATAAACATGATATGCACATAGAAATAGTTATATAGTCATATGATGAGCTTTTAGAGCCGAAGAGGAAAATGAGGCTCAGTGTTGCAGGTTAAAACTGAGTTTCTCTGTGAAAACCAGCAAAGTAGAACATTGTGTGCAGGGCTCTAATTATCTATACTGTTATCATAGCTAATGATTAACAGTTTAACCGGCTCTGGGAACGTATCCTTTCCTGCCAGTACTGACCTTGCTTGGATTAAAGCCGTCATGCACACACAATCCAGCTGAGCAACATGTTCGCTCCCAGAAGAGCAGGTCCAAATGCTGAAACTAAGAAATGCCCACAGCGCCTGCACATCCTGTTGAGCAAAATCACCCAAATGCATTTAGCAGTCTCATCGTGAGTGAAATTGCTGAGGTGATAAATTATATTAGCAACCTTTTGGTTATCTTTATTTGCAGAATAGCCTCAGTTTGCCAATAATCTAGTTATCAAGGATGAGTTAGTTAAATTCATGAGAATTCATGTCACAGTTCATGGCTGATAACTTGCAAAGTCATTTGAGCTAAATCATTTCCTTTTTTTTTTTTTTTTTTAAAAAAGAGAGCTTTTTTTCTTAAAAAAAACAAAAAATATTGAAAAATATTTAAACAATATTTAAATATAAAAAAAATAAAAATTAAATTAAATTAAATTAAATTAAATTAAAATTAAATTAAATTAAATTAAATTAAATGCCTAGAAATAATCACATTGATGGAAAAAAAAATCTTACAACATGCCTATAATCTCATTCTAAGTTTGTTCACTGACACGTCTCAGCTCAAAATCTGAGGTGTGAACGACAGAGGTGTGGAGAGAGGAGGCAGGGTGTCAGGCACTTATCAAATTAATACACCCTCACTTTAGAGTCATTTTAAACCAGCATCATTTAAACATGATGTGATATAATGACAAGATCTAACCTGTTTTTTTGCAGCATGCGCCCTGTACATCATTTATGTCCGAATTAAATCTATGACAACTCGCATTTAACTGCAGATGAAAAACAGCCTCTCGGCTAATTCTGGTACATTTACAGCAACGTTCATTAGCGTGTGATGTCCCTGCACAATAAACCAGATAAATAAATACATTTCTAATTCAATGTGACACGCTGACTTTTCGTGACATCCCCCTTCTGGACATCGCTGATGCTGAAAAGACTTTCCCAGAGAGTCTGAGCTCCTCCTACCAGCCTCCTCTCTCCTTGCTGCTCCAGGACCATTTTAGGGATTTAGAAACCCCTTTAGAAAGTCTTAAATAGATTTTTGGGCCACAGTCAGTAGGACAGCAGAAAGAGGAGACGGGGATCAGAGCCTTTTGTCTTAAACATGACTTTTCTTTAGCCGTCATTCCATCCAGTTTCCAAGGACGTTGATGGTTCCTGAGTAAACACTCCTTAATGACCTTGCTTCCTTTGCCATCAGCATCTCTGCTGCAGCGGCTGAAGCACGTCTGAGAGACGCAGAGCACTGATGCCATGGAAACCGGTTGATATTTGACCCCAACTAGTGAGTTCTTCACACAAATCATCATTCAATCATTCACAGCTCTCCCGCTTGTAATTTTCATTTCTTCAAGAGCGTCAACTCTCCTGTCCGATGAAGTTCGTATGACACCTTGTGCGTATGGTAGCGTAAGAGCAAATGTGACTCGCTGAAAGACAGAAAATGCTCCAAAGTCAAAAGTCTGAAACATGAAATCAATTGACCTGCCAATGGCAAATGCTGCAAATACTGACAAAGATCTGAATAAAGATGATGGAAGGCAGGGGGTGCAAGATACAAGATTCATTTCATTTGCCTTTATTTCTCATCAACAAAGCATAGCACTATTAAAAAGGCAAAACTTAGAAAAGAAAGTTGAAATGTGGTGTGATAATTGAGTTAGCAGCACTGATTCTCATCTGAAAATGCTCCAACAGTCTCATGATCGGATCCACATGATTTTATTATTTTTTTTTTTTTAAACGTCTGGTGCAGTTCATAAACACTATGCTTTATTGATGAGGGGAAAAAAAGGCATATGACAGGAAGTTCACACTTGAAGCACAGTTTCAACATGACGTGACACCGTTCAACAAGCCGCTTGTCAAGATAACGCACCACCATCTTTGGTTTTGAGCCAACCGCCATTGAAATATCTGCTTTACCAAACGTAGCTGTTTGATGCGTCTGTGAAAGGTTTGTTTATGGAAACATGAGAAAACCTCTAATCGCAGGAAACTGAGGGTGGGGGGGGGACTTCCCTTTCACCTCAGAGACCTTAGTTTGTCCCCAGCAGGACTAACCTTGTCCTCCACACTTGCATTGGACGTCGCTGCTTCACTCTGCATTGAAGTGGCTGCAATGACCGTTAAAAATATCTGTTCTCTGTTTCATCGGCAAGACCACTGAAGTTTGACTTTGTTTGGCTACATACTGGTCTGTGAGCCAAAGCCGCTTGGTTAGGTTTACAGAATTAAATATCTGGCTCTCCGGTTATTTCTATAAAAATAAAGTGGCTAAATGATTCAGTGGGATGAGGGAAGGAGAGATTTACTAACACAAATATTTGAACGTTAAACCATCAGCTACTGTTGATGCGCTTATTGTTCACTGTCTAACTGAGTTGTCTGATGTAGTTTTTTTTTTTTTTTTTGCATTAATAATCACACAACTGTCATGTCTCCCATCAGAGCGGAGCCACAGAGGGCCGAGCTTGTATGGACAGGAACGAGCAGGCGGACGGCAGGGACCCAAAGTCACAGGACCCAAGGACATCGCTGCCAGGATCTGGGCAGCGGGCTACAAAGCTGCTTTTGTTTAAAAGGAACCCTGAGCAGACAAATGACAAAGAATTTCAGCCAAGCCCTCGCCTTCAGTTACTGCAGCCAAAGAAAACAAGAAGCTGCTTTTTCATGTTTTCTGTCTTTGATGACTGAATTTCAAACTGCACTCACATGCAGACGTTTTGTGTGTTTTTTTTGTCCTCTGTAACATCACAAGTGCAGTCTAGCAACGCGTCTAGGTTCATAATACAGAAATTTCAGCACACGTGGAACATGAGCAGCGCTAGTAATGTGAAAAGTGCGCTCGCTGTTGATCTTGAACTGATACGGAACAAATTTCAGGAAAGTTTAACCAGACAAGACAGAGACCTGTAAATGATTCACGTGCTCTTAATTTCACTCTTAAATTACATTTTCTCCAAAGCTGAGAAAAATAAATATTTGGTCTGACTCGTGTTGGTTAATTTTTAACACAAGGGAGCTGATCTCTGCGTGCTCATGAATGTTTTCAACCCCCTCAAGGTTTGCTGGTGAAGTATTCAGAGTAATATTGTAGCCTTGTGTAGGACAGCGAGTACAAGCAAGCAGCTTATTTTGCATCTCTGCAGCCGTTATGATCTGTGGTACTATCCTACTTGTGCATATTGATTTAGTCCAAACGTAGTGCAAACTATGCAGGATTTCAAACACTCTTACAATCTGTACCTATGCACTTCAGTACATGCAGTGTGTAGTATGCAGCACAGTGTAGTACACAGTGTGTATTGTGCAGCGGTTGAGTAGCCGTTGTTAATACTTGTCTGGAGTAAGTCAGTCATGCAGCTGGTGTGACGGGCTTCCCCTGTAGTGGTGCAATGCATGACTGGAAGTTATTAAAGTTACATTTTCACAGAAGTAGTAAACCATCTGGGTCACGTCCTGCAGATTGTACATTGTTCACATACTGCATACTACGTACTACGTCTGGCAAACTCATGGTGTGTATCAAAAGGATAAAACAAATCCCTCGTAGGTTTGGCCTTTGAGACACCACCTGGTAACTGGGAGGTCCCTGCAAATATCTCAGACACAATCAGCACCATCCCAGATCATCATGAACTCCAAGGAGGCTGCAACCTGTGTCGTCAAAGCTAAAGCTCTGCCTTTATGTATTTCATTTATTCCAAATTGTATTTCCATGTCACAGGAACCTCTATGGGTTTACCTGGCCTCTATAGTTTTTGCATCTGCCAGATACCACACAATGCAAACAGTAACAAAAATTAGACAGCTACCTTGCGTCTCTTTACATATCACTCACATTTGATGGTCAGTGGAAGCAGAAGGTTTTCAGTATTGAGTCACTGAAGATCCTCATCAGCTTATGCAGGAATATTGATTTGTTGTTTGTATTTTGACAGAGCGAGAGCAACTGTAGCCTTCCTGGAGCATCCATGTCTGTTTCCTAACTTGACCCTGCTGAACCTGGTGTATAAAAGTATTTTCCCACCTCACTTTTGTTTTTCATGGGCTTTTTGCATGCGGCGTCAGTATGTACTAACAGTACAGTAACGACCCGTGTCCTTGTGTGTCATTTCTGGTTTTCCATCCTTTGTCTCGCTGCTCCGACTCTTCCCTCCTCTTTTGTGTTTCTCAGTGTGTCTCCGTGCTCTTGGCCCTCCTTGGGCTTGACTCATAACCTCACTTGATTGTTTTGTCGTTGTCTTTAGTTCCTGGTCCACCCTCCTCATGGGACCTGCGTCCGGTTCCTCGTCTTGTTCAGCACATGACACTGATCAAACACGTGAAGGTTTGTTGAGCAATTTGTCATCCAGCTTTAAGAAACGATGACTATGACCTCTTAAAAAAAATGTAACTCCCACCTCACCCCACCTCCCCCATACACTACTGGTTTAATCTAAAATCAAAATAACAGGAAGCATCCTACACATCTGCCTGTGTGGTGTGTGTTTGCGTACGTCCCTGCAGGTTAGAGACATCCCTGGGATTTCCAGCAGTTGGTTGTTGTTTAAATGCCATTGCAGCTGCTGTGCCAACCCAAAAATGTTTAATAGAGTTTCAATAACTCCTATATAATTTTCTAATTATATTACAAAGGCAACGATGAGGGTTTCTAGAGGAATGTGCAGGTGTCCCTCTGCAGCTCCCAGGTTTGCTTTACTTCTCTCAGCGAATTGCTTTCAGCTGCAAGAGGTTGGTGTTTTCAGAAATGAACCACCATCCACATCCTGCCCAGACCCAGTTAAGAATGAAACTTTTTAGAGTAATGAAATGACGTGGAGTTGAGTGCTTCACCCTAAAACTAGCTGCCATGAATGAAGCTGGAACATGATCGACATGGATGAAAAGAAACCTGCTCTGATGTATCATCACACAGCACAGCAGATTTTATTAGAGATATACACCTTTTGCCCTTTTTTTCCAGATGTTGGCACAACTCCCTGAGATCTCAATTATTCTTTGGTGTGTTTTTATCAAGTACAAAAGCACCCGTTCTCATCCAGGTCTTTAGCCCTCGGTCAAGCCACTCTTTCAACGGGCTGTGCCTCTTTTCGAATTCGGTCGCACATATTTTGTGTTTCCCAGCAAATGCACCGAAATGGGGATAAAATGCTGGATTAACTGGATGGGGATGGTGGATTATTCCAACCTGATCTGAGTCCGTGATGTGCGCTTGCTGAAAGGCAAATAAAATAAAGTGAAAGGGTCGTGTTATCTTAGAGTTTCCAGTAGCGGAAAGCAGAAGAACAGCCTTCAAGCTTCGGCACAGTAAGAAACAAAAGCACAAGTTTTGAGTTGTGCATGTAGCGACAGACTCATAAGTGTGTGAGAGGTGTGTTGGAGGTGTTGTAAATGTTAAGTGAGGTATTATTAAAGAGATGAGTCAGGAGATGATGAGGCTCTATAACAGCATCATACCCACCCCCAACATGACTGAAGGGGCTCTAGAACAGGGACTAATGAATATTCAACCATACCTGGTGAAGACAATGAGAGAATTTATCGCCACAAAGCTTCCTGGCACTCTTGAATTAGCATTTTTATTTCTATTTTTGCTGTTGCTGCCCTTTTTTAATTTCCCAGCATGCATTTGTGTTATCGAAAATATTTGCCACTTGTGACAATTTCACTTTTCAGCGACAGCATCTCATCTCAGGAAGGGAGGCAACCCACACATCTGTAATTTCTTCTTGCAGATTTTTTGTCACCGGCAGTGAAACGTTGTGGTGAGATTTAACTTTTCACATTGTTATCATTTGTTGTCACAATAAGCATTTTGTTTTGTAAAGAAAAGGTTCCTGATGTCAGTGCAGATACGCCGGTGACAAGGATTCAAACTCACCTGTGTCTTTACAAAGCGGTAAATCATTGAGTACATGCTTGTTACAAAACATGTGGCTCAGGGCCAAACTTTACGAGTAATTGCTGCAATATAATCATTAATCTCTATTATCTCATCTCATAAACAAATAAAAACCAACCAAATAGCGTCCTGGCAAACATTTGAAGTTGGAAAGTCGTGCTTTTGTCTCACTCTAAAAGGCTCACTATACAAATGCACTCGCAAATTAATTTGTACGGTCTCCCACAGGAGTCAGCATGCGGTTCCTAAAGCTCTCACTAGTACAAACGTTCCTCAGACAAAACAAGATGGCAATCGGCACAAACTGCGGTTATCATGCGACTGATCACAGTCCTTCTTACCTGTAATGGTTTATATTTGAATGTGAAACTGTGTCAGTGAGATGATACAACTGTGATCTGTGTCTCTCTGCACACACGTGGAGCACGCATGTGTGTGTGTGTGTGTGTGCAGCAGGGCAGCATGATCACACTACGAAGACACACAGGATCTCCTCATTCTGCCTTCACTCTCCCGCTGTGCATTCACAATGATTCCATGAAGACGCAACATTCACACCTTTTTTGTTTTTAATCTGTGTCTTGAACTTCCTACTCTGAACAGCGCTGTCGCTCACCGTCACCAATCTTGATCCTCTGCACGGAGTTTGCGTCCGTCCATGAGCCCCAGTTACACATTTCTGTATTGTAGATTTACACAGTGCTCATTTCACAACTGTTACGTCTGTTACTGCCCCACCAAGGTCAAAAGGTGATGTCAACAGTGACAGGAAGAAATGTTACACCGTTTAAGCTCCATGCAGTTCACTCGGCCCAGGGGGGCTAGAATAAAGGAGCTGCAGACCCGGGACGAGCTGGCACTGTGAAAAGGGTTTCAGTGACCCTGGAGGCTGCTGCTGAACGCAGAACGACACCACTGCACCTGAATCTGTCAAAAGATAGAAACAAAGAGGATGGAGGAAGCTGGAGTACCTGTAAACGACCGGCACAGGCAGAGAATCAACATGCAAACTCCTCACAGAAAGGCCATACTCAAAGCCTGTTGGATCCGTTGTAACATTTACACTTTTAACCCGTAGTTTCATCAGAGTTTTCATGAGGAAACTGACTTTTTAGTTCTTCATTCTTCCGTCCCTGGACTTCATTAAAAGCCCCTTCTGGTAATGCTCTGATTTAAACCCGATACACGAGCAGCTGGGTGGCGCCGACAGCTCCGAGCGCCAGTTGCTGCGCTGTGCAGACACCCTTGAGCGATCGGATAATCAGCAAACAACAGCTCAGTGACCATCTGAGACTCCAGAGCAGACAGGGGCGACATCTGAGTCCTGGCAGCCTCTCGGCCCGTTCACACCTGCGACACTGCGGTCATCCTATCCTGCCTCTTAAACTCTGATTACCCTCTACAAACGCCATGCACACTGTTCTGACGACACATGGGCCTTCCCCACCAAAGGGGTTCGGTGCTGGATCAGGGGGGCCTAACTTAGAACCAGTCCTTCATTGTTCAACGATCACCTGTGAAAAAGGCACCGGTTCAGAACCAGGAAAACCGGCGCTACTCTGGCCCCAGAAGCATCTGCAGGGCCAGAACTGCTTCGTGCCAGGGGCTAGCAGACAGGATTATTGCAACCACACGAAGCATTGTGACCATTGTTGGGTTTATTTTTAATCACCCTCTGACATTTAAGGATCCCATTCAAAGCAGCATATAGATCTTGATATAGATCCAATCAGCATGTGAAAACACAGGTTGGCATACAAGCTTTGACGAAGGCCAGCTGTTGTTTACAGCAACTTTTATCGACGCAGGACAGCCACTGGTTTTGAGAGAGAACAAGATAAACACTGCAATCTATGTCCTTTATGCAAAATAGTCCTCTACAGTCAGTCAGAGTGCACTTAAGAGAGCTTCAGCCTACAGTGGAACAGATGTAATGATGTAACGGCGTGGCTCCAGAGTGGCTCTGTGCAGATGGAAAGGCAAATCAAATGTTCCAAAGCTGCATCAGCTCTGAACTGGCTCCAGCACCAGACCAGCACCTTGTGGTCCAATCCGGTCAAAAACGGGTAATTCTGATTGGTGGAAGGTGCTAAGGATGTGGAGCGTATCATGTATTGTACATGATGTTGCAGTAATCTGTGTGAAAAAAGAGGCAGAAATGTAACGATTACATAAAAAGAGCCAAATGATCTATGATCCTTGCTTGTGACAGATTTTTTTTTTTTTTTAAGATGAATTTTAATACATATTTGCTGTCACAGTCAGTATACTTGTGGGACTGCATTTAAATAAACTAGAAAATCTTGGCCGAAGCCCCGTTCGGTGCCAGTTTTAAGGAAAATAATCTGCGCTAAAACTTAATGAGCTCTTCCTTTTCCCACAGTCAGCCTCTCTATCGAGCTTCAGAAAAAATGCTAAAAACAAACAGATAGAACGGGCGCTCAGAGAGTCGGGATGGTGATCTAGACCAAAATGAAAAAAAAAAAATTTAAGTATATTTTTGTCTAATGACAGACAAAGATACGCAGTTCTGAAAACATAACACAGCGTTGGAGTAGAAATACAATGTAAGAACTGCTAGTAATGAGGAAACATGCAAGGATCCAGAAGATCAGGTTCTGAAGAGACGACTCCTGGGATCAGATTATTTATTTATTTATTTATTTATTTATTTATTTATTTATTGCCTGTTGCTGCTGGAGGGTTCATAGCATGAAGAGGTACCCAGATTTGCTACATGTTCACTTTTTCCAACCAACCTTGGAGCGTTTGGAAGAAGTAAAGTTTCACAAGCGTTGGTTTCACCAGAAACTCATTTGCATTGTCGCAGTTGCAGAACTTCTCTACCTGCAAATAACACTCACTTCAAGTCCTACACCAATCCTGCACCCGCAGACCAACAATAACACGCCGTTTTGTTCGCTATTTTGATTTCCTTTGGAATGCAGTGCCGGTTTATTACATGCGTTTGACCTTCCTCACTTTATGAGACACAACGGGGTGAGCGCAGAAAGTCAAAAGAGCTGAGAACTTTGAAGGGACAAAAGTTAAAATCCAATTTTCAATGAGACTAGTAGAAAAACTGCACAGTAAACTTGTACAGTTTGAGAACTTTGAGATGATTGTTTTGTGGAAAAAAAAAAAAGAAAATAATACAGTGTTCCCATGTGAGGACCAGCTGTGGATCTGTTACACAGAAGGATAAAAGCCTGTAGCTCTCCAGAGAGCAGACAACCCTTTGTCCCGGCCCCTGTCATTAGCAGCAGACGGCCTGAGGACTTGCCCCCCCGCCGTCCGAAGGCCCAACACCCATCACACATTTACATTTCAGCAAACCGACGCACACAGACACCAGAAGCGTACAACTCGCCCAGTTCCCTGTGATGATGAAGTCATGCGTTTCAGTTCCTGAGAGCTGATCGACATTCACACCAATGAGGTTCAATACAAACGGGGTTAGAAGCAGATGTGTGAACTCAAGATGAGTGGGACACTTAGGTTTAAAGGTTGTTTTCTGAACTTTCAGCATTAAGAGATAACTCTTCCTCTCATTGCGCAGAATATAATCTAAGCAAATAAAGATGTTTGTTGTTGTTGTTGTTGTTGTGCATTAATAAGCCTGCACTTCAGATTCTTTCATTTCCAGCTCCATTCATGCTGCCAGTTCGTTCCAGCTCTGCAACAGCTTTTTTTTTTTTTTTTACGTTGTGCCGCATTGTGTGAACAGCACAGGAAGATGAACCACGTAACATTTTGTTCCACGTCTGCACCATCGTGGAAGGTGGTAACAGAGCAGTCAAGGGGGCAAAATGAGCGCTGTGCCTGTTGGCATTGCAGAAGGGCGTTATGGGGACATGGTGAAATCCGTCTGCTACGGGGACACTGAGACACTGGACACACTGGAAGTGTCCTCAGCGTCGCCGCCCATTGACTTTGAACGGAGTGGCATCAGGCATTGGAGAAGTGAATTGTGGGTCGTAAACTCCAAATGGTGCCAACTTAAAGAGGACATTTCCCACCCACTCTAATAGACACCATGAACGCGTCCCCACCGTCTGTCTCTGCAGCCTTTGACTAGGATGACGTCCGACGTTACTGAGCGTTCACTCCCGTCAAAGGTTCTCCATCAAAAAGGAGAGTTGCACCTATCATTATGAATGCACAATTGGAGAGAGGATGGGGCACGAAGAGGAGATCTACATCTTTGTAGTACAATCTCTGTGTGAAGGTAGCTTGTCTAATACCTTGACTTGTAAGTAGGCACGTGCACAGTTTAATCCCATTTATACTCCACTTGTGTACGTCCGTACATCCATCCGTTTCAAACATTGTTTCCATTACTACTCCCTTACCTTGCGCATTATTTGCATTTGTGTGGTTGTTTAGCAACACATCCACCAGGGAGCAGTGACGAGTCACACTACTGACATGGCAACGGCAGTAGTCGCGGTACTCAGGGGTTTCACGAAAAAACAGAGGTGCAAACGGAGGTGGTGTGTGTGTGTGACCACTAAATGAAAGTCGATACATTACGGGGAAGTTATTATCTCTAATTTTACCCATAAACAAAATTGACCGACGAATGTGATTTTTCAAATTTTCAGACGTCCGCAAGAACATTTGACAGTCTCCTTCGCCGTATACCCCAGGAGTTGTGACATCATATAGATCACATGTGTCAAACACAAGCCAAATGTGGCCCGTCACATCATTTTATGTGGCCCTCCAGAGCTTGTGCATTATTGGCTTAAATTTTAAACCAATACTTTAAAACTTTAAAGTGCATATTGACAATAAACTACATCTCCCATCATGCATTTCATCGTTACCCACAACGATAATGGCAGCTATGAGCAAGATGATTTTTCAGAACTGATGGAGTTAAGAAAAACCTTTTACTAACTAACCCCAACATGTCCAAGAAAAGAAAAATTGATGCACAAAAGTATAACTTTTGTGCAATGTGTGTCAGTCGTGAAAGAGTTTAATCAACGTCGACATTTTGACAGCAAACACAGAGCTAAGTATGCTAAATTTAGCCTGCAAGAAAAACAAAGAACCACTTCCGCTTCTAAAACCAAGATAATGGATACTCTTACAACCACAAACCCTGAGTTTATTATAATAATGACTTAAATATTTGAAACTTGAATACATAATAAATAGAAACTATTATTTAACATTTATAATAAGGTGTAGTTTAATTTTATTTTGATATACATTGCATTTTGATTCTGATGTGGCCCTCAGTGAAAATGAGTCTGACACCCCTGGTATAGATGTATATAATTTTGGACAAGCTCACGCAGCCGCTCCTCAAAGTTTTCTGCCATTTTTGGTCAAAATTTCCTGTTTTTTCCTGTTTCTTGTATTTGGTTAACAATCAACTCACTAAGCTCACTACTGCCCCCCACGACTGATTTTGGGGCAATTATACAAAATTCACTATTTTTTCCAAAGTCCATAACTTATGTCAAAAAGTTGAAGTAAAGTCATGATTTTTGTGAAATTTGTGTTTCATGACAAAATTATGATTTTTTTTTTTTTTTTTTAACTCTGATGAGTAATATAACTCCCATTCAGTCACTGATGACACAAGGTGTTCTTTATCCACAGGCATTTATTAACATGTCTTGTCACAACACGGTCATGCCGTAATGCCATAATGCCATAATGCCGTAAGAACTAGATTAAAAAACACACAAACAGACATTAGACTCATTCTACACAAAGTGAGTTACAAAGCACCATAAAACAATAAAACATAAGCATACTTCATTGGCCTTCTTGACTAAACAGAGTTAAGGAACCTTTCATCTTCTTTCAGCTACTTCTTATTTTATTCTTTTTATCTTATACACTTTCCCGACTTCTGTTTACATCTAGTCGCTCTACCTGAAGCATGGTGAAGAGGGCGTGCGTCGGAACAAAAGACCCCACCGCTACTTCTGGCGAACATTGGTTCCGCAATGTAAAATAACAATACAGTTTCTCTTTTTAACATTTTGTGCTTTTACATGAAATAACAAAAAAATATACTTTTTTAAACATAAATTATTCACGTTTTTAATTCAAAATAAATTAATAATTAATTAAATGAACTTAAACAGTATAACTGACTCTGATGGCAGCTACAAGTATAAATGACTATGTATTTAACTCAATAGGTACTGTAGGTATTTTATTTTATAAATAAATGTCAAATAACTGAAGGTGACCTTTTCTCTTGGTTTGAGCACCTGCCCCAGGAATGCCTGTGCTCGGCCCTGCTTGCAGGTCTTCAGTACACACTGGCCCAATAGTTGCAGACGGATAACAAATGTCAAGAAGAAGATTTATAACATGGCTGCACTTACAATACATATTTCACATTCTTTTCTCACATATGTCATAAACTATAACACCCTGAGCCAGCGCTCCCCAGCTCCAGTCCTGCATGTCTGAGGTGTTTCCCGGTACACCTGATTCAGGTGAATGGATCATCATCAGCTCTGTTAACGACCCATTGATTTGAATCAGGCGTTGAAAAAAAAAGCACACATTTCAGTTTCATTTTATGGTCAGTATCTTGAGTAACACATGTATGGAGCAAAAAAAAAAAAAAAACTTCCCAACGTCCGGCTTCTTCAGAATTTACCCGAATAGGAAGCAGTAGTTCTGCAGTGATGTTCAAAGATACTTTTCTTTTTTTTTTTTCAGTTCATCAGCTGGAGGTTTAAGTGTTGCGTCAGATGCACCTTGAATAGGAAACAATATTATCTTTCAGTGGTGCACAATCCGCGTTTGTTTAAGCGCGCGTGTGTTAGTGTGTGTGTGTGTGTGTGTGTCAGCGACGGTGCTCCGCCCAGAACGGCGCGCGCGCCCGCGCCCCGTACCGTTGAAACCGTTGGAAGGGGAAGTCGGTCCAACAGTGTTCAGTCGGTCTAACAGTTCAGTCGTCAGCAGAGTGGAAACGGGAGCGAGACGCGGCGAAAACAGACGACGTGTTACCGGGACGGACACCTATGGATTTACGTCACCTCTCCGCCTCAGCTGGGGAGACGTTAGGCTGACGAGGGACGGCCGAAACCGGGTGAGTTTAACCTGCTCGGAGCGACGGGGTTGTCGTTTTGTTTGTTTGTTTTTTTGTTTGTTTGTTTTAGTTTAGCTTAGTTTAGTTTCTTGAAGAAGAACATTCATATCAGTTAAGCAGTCTAAAACCGTTAACGTAAAAGTAAGCGAACCGGCTAGTTTATGAAAGTCTGTTACACCTCAAGAGCCAGGTCAGCGGAAAAAATAAATAAATAAATAAATAAAAGGAATAAAATAAATACACGTGTAATCTCGTTTGGAAGATTAAGGAAACTCGAATGGGAAAATAAAAATATGTGAAATAAATACAATTTAAATAAATTAATTTTAAGCCTTTTCAACCTTGTTAGTCAACTATACACAATGTGTGTATTTAGTGGAAAAGTACCTATATTTTATCTATTTATCGATTTACACACGCGTTTAGCTCAAAATACGCGAAAACGTTGTTTAAATCCGACATGTGCTGGTTAAATTGAATGAGAATAAATGGAGGAAGAAGCGGAAAAAAAAGAACAAGTGAAAAGTTGATTAGGAAAGAAAAAAAAACGGGGGACTTTGAAGGCGTCTTACGAGCGCCCCTGATCGCTGTAACAGGATGTTCCACAATTGCCGGATTAATTTTTTTCCCCTTCCTCGACTGAACAGCCCCAGCAGTTCATAGTTAAAAAGAAACGACTAAAAAAACCCTAATCACTGGAGAATACAACCCATTAGTTACGGCATTTGTTTGTGGAAACACACACGCAAGAAAAAAGCACAACACTGAGACATAAACACGCAGTTATGATGCTTTTGGCAAGCTGACATTGATCCCATTTTCAAAGGAGATAATTGTTACCTTTTTATTTTGGAAAACTACGTTGTACACGCCTAATTAAGCAACTGTTGTCGACCCAGTAGCCTACTCTTTTCTTGTCCTCCTCCTCTGCCGCCGATGCCTCATATGGTCTCCAGAAATTTTATGATCACATGAGCAAAAGTTTCCAGAGTTACTGCTTAGATGTGTGTCAGCACAGCTCTACTATGTTTAGATGGGATCGTCCAAGACACGCAAAGAATGAGTATACATGGTACAGTTAAGGTTCTGTTGAAGCAAATCATCAGCAGACTGTGATGTTTATAATACCGCTGAACATTTTGTGATTTTTACCCGGAGAGCTTGTGTTAGAAGTCGCTTTTGAAGATTTCTGTTCAGTATGAAAGGTCTTAACCATGGTATGGAAACTCTCTTTCTTTTCTTTTTTCCCTTCCCACTAGTTGATGTGGACAGTCTTTGGTTTAACTGTCAAACTGAGAGAGAAATTCATCAGGCCGCTTTCAGCTTCTGTAAATGCAACCACGCTCCGGATTTTACAGCTTCCAGAGAAAAGATGAACCGAAAGCACTTCGGTTGGTGTGCAAGGTTTTCACAATGACAGTCAAGTGTGTCGGGGACACCGCAAGTCTTGGCTAACAGCCTTTGTCATCACATGCCGAAGAAATGCATCATGTAGGGACATTATGTGTCACGTAGAGAATAATTTGGAATTTAACCGACATTAAAGCAAGGAAGGAAACGCCTCCAATCCAGCCCTGAAGCTCCTAACCAGACCGCTTCACAAGCATTCGCACCTAAATTCACTATTTCCAGTGCTGAATGTTTCCAAACTCAACACACTAACATTTCACTTTTAAATCCTCGTGTTGCCTGCAGACAGAGAGACAGTGATCGCCAGCCGCTCTGCTCCAAATAATGTACTAAATAGAGTCATAATAGCTTAAAAAGTGTGCAAATTCCTTTTTGATTTTTCTTTTCACTCTTTAGGGGTCTTCCATTTTTCAAGGTCACATCTTAAATAGAAAACATGGTGATACCCAGGGGGGATGCTAATTATGGGGCTGTCTCATTTAGACTACTATAACTGCGTTGTTATTAACACAGATATCTGCGCTGACCTGGTTCAGACAGACTGTCATATAATCCTTTTACAGGGCTAGTTTAGATTGTATCCAGCATTGATTCGATTTCAGAGAACCCCTTCTGGTGTTATTTCTATAAGGATAAATGTTCAAGTCACTTATTTCCCCCAAATGCAAGATACAGAACAAAAACTACTAAAATAAGCCCTTTCTCGTTTAAAAAGAAGCACAAATTAGTACTAGTTGCTTTGATCTGGTTGGAGCACAGCCAAGAAATGAATTTTAATTAAAAAAAAAAAAAAAAACTACAATCATGCTCATGCAGATTTAAAGATGCTATGTGGTGATCAATCTGCAACAAAGATTTTTTTTGCTGTGGTGTAAAGTGTTTGGAGGTCTGATCCGACGTGCAGATCAGTTTTTGTTTTTGTACAGCAACTCCTGGTGAATTGGAAACGACATGAGTGCGTTTAAAGCTCAACAACCAACTGCTGCCAAAATGTTGATAATGGCGCACTGAACCAACTATTGACCGTAGAGCGTTCTGCCAGGGTTTAGGAGAGACATGAGGGGTAGTGCAGAGTCTGTGGGTGGATGCCTTTACCTGTCAAAGCTCAGCAGATGCTGCTGTGCTGGTGCAGCTGTTTTCTGAAGCTTTTTTAACTTCACAAACTAAAAAGAGCATTTTGCTTTTGAGGAATGTAATGAGATACCTGCGACAGGTATTCCTTATTGTCTTTTCTCCATTATTGATACAAGTGGATGTTTCTGTTCTCCTGTGTGAGCTTCCTCGTTTCATTTCAGCTGCTTTACCCCGTTGAGCTTTTGTCGTGCGATGTTTTGGTTATTAATCCTCGACTACTTAATTATTCAAATATTTAGATGTCAACAGAATTGCTGCAGACATGACGGACAGTTTTCCTCGAGCTTTTTGCTGGTCGCGGGTCATAATTGGCCACGTATTCGGTTCATCCATACATTAATCTGTTTTCAGACGCAGCAGAGGTGAAATGACTGACCTTACCGCGCAGCGTGTGCTTGATTCGAAGAAAAATGGCAGACGAACAGTAGCGGTCACTACAGTTTAGTTAAATGTCCCTGAAGGTCATGAGGTGCTGGCCCATAAAGGTCTCTACAACAAGCTTGCATCCCAAAGTAGATAACTTCACGAGCCGTTGTGATGTCATCAGCTGGATGTGCTCCTTCTGATCACTGTCGGGTCTCTTATTTTTATTTCTTTTTCATTTGGTCAAATGGTTCAATAATTGTCTGCATACCAAGCTTCAGAAAGGAACAGGACTGTCCTGATTGATAAGTAACTTTGGTCATGCAAACCCGTTTGCTCATTTATCGGTGAACACCGTTTTGATTGAGCTGTAATATAAATACATTTGATCTAATTTGTCAGTTTTTGCTGTATTTTTAGCCTGATTGTTTAATTTACTACTTGAAGAGACAGGTTCTCACTGGGAAATTATGAGCTCAGTTTTCAGTATTGCTCAGTCCTTGGTCATTGTTAGCTGTGAACGCTTCAAAGGCATTGTTTTTGAGGCCTGGAGGCAGACGGCAGACTCAAAATGCCTTGCATGCTTTATAGCTGTGAGTTATGTAGGAGTTTAAAAGGGGAGAAGTTGTAGAGTAAGAGTTTGAACCAATGAGAAGGCAAAATGTGACATAACAGAACAGAGCATTGTCGTGCTGAAAGTATGGGCTTTAATTTTTCAGTGTGATAGACGTGAGAGAGTGGGCGTGGAGATCTGTTGTCAGTTGTTTGTTCATTGACGAGTTGAACAGGTTTGGTCAGCAGGAGCTAGCTGAGTCATACTGGGATATTGATGATAAGACACACCTGTTTGTAAAATGTCGAGTGTATAATTACGAGCGTAATGGATAAGAACCAGATGGGTTGAGCAGGGAGTGTGACGAAAAATATTTTCACTACTAAATAATGACACTGAAAACCATTTGCCTTTTTATTATATAGATGCTGGTAACCCTTTTATTTTATTTTATTTATTTATTTATTTTTGCTTAGAGCTGTAAGATTTGCACTCGTCTTTGAAATAAACTAGTAAAACATGTTTGGACACCGTGTTAAAGATGCAATGTTTTCACAAAAGAGGCACTGAGTCCTGATGATCCGACGAGCCTCTTTGTCCCAGTAGAGGTGATGTTCTGTTCAGTTCGTCTTCATGTTTTCAAGTGAATAAAAAGAAACTAGCGTTGACTCCGGGAGCATCAGTGCAGTTCTTACTGTTTCCTGTTTATGGGCTGGCACGTGAACTTTTACTGTCCCCAGTCTGGACTGGTATTGCTGCATACTGTGTCTTTACTAGTTTTTTTTTTCCCTCATATTATTCCAGTTTTATTACATTGTAAATGAATGCTAGGATTTAGGAGAAAATGTAAAATCTGCCTTGTCTGATAGTTTATATACCAGAGACATTTGTGTGTTTTTTGCTCTAGTGTCCTTGTGTCTAATCCCTTGCTCTACACTGTTTTTAATACCTCATAACTTCCATGTTGTAATCAGAGAAGATGAATACTCTCATCTCAGCATCGATGTGGCTCCAATGAAACATGCTGCTGCAGCCTGTAGCATCCATCTTTACTGCCTGTTTGTTTCTTCAGATTGAAGTTCAACTCGATCTTACTCCTTGTTTTTGCAGTTGCTACGCCAGAAAAGGACAGAAAGTAAATGTACCTGGATAAAGTGCTCCTGTGGCTCTGGGAGTAGGACTGTTTTGGGCCTAGAGGTGTTTGATACGGTGGGAACATGTCGTCTCAGAGGACTGAATGTTGCAAAGAAAGACCTGGCATGTGCACGATGAAACGGTTCATCTCACATATTTCCTCAAGGATCATATTGCTTCTACAGGATTTAAAAGATGTTTATTTATTTTTTTTCTTCACAAGGTAACAGAACAACCTGTAACTTGGTGTGTAGCCCGTGTCATTGTTTCTGCTTCTCTTGGTTT
This sequence comes from Hirundichthys speculiger, assembly GCA_018398805.1. Taxonomy (NCBI): domain Eukaryota; kingdom Metazoa; phylum Chordata; class Actinopteri; order Beloniformes; family Exocoetidae; genus Hirundichthys; species Hirundichthys speculiger. The sequence continues at coordinate 1,131,977 of JAGFBZ010000861.1, read as the reverse complement.
CCGCTTTCTCGGAGGACACGTTCCTGACATTTATGAGGTTACCGCTTCGGAAGTGATATACAATACAGCTCCCCTGCAGGCTTGGGGTTAATGAATACGGCATTTACATCCTGGAACAGCAGATACTGCTCTTACCAAGGCTGAATAGGTAGCTTAGTATTACATCTCTATATACATCTATATTTTAGTTTTTAATTTAATCTGCAAAAAAATCTGAAAGTAATAATGACCACAGCTTTATGTGTCTGTTTTACTGAAAGTCAAAACTTATTACCGTATTTCTATGGCTGTTGATTTTTTCTGAGGCAACTTTGTCTGTGATGTCATTGACTGGTTCTGAATGAGGTTATATGTTGATGACATCATGAAATGTACCTGAGGATAATCAGTTAGCCACCTGTGGAAAGGATCTGTTGATGTTGTAGCTTTGACGGCTCACGTGACAGAAAATACGTTTGGAGAAGGAGGTGTGTGAGCAGAGAGAGCACAGAAATGTGAAGACATTCACAACATTGTGAAGGAATATTTAGATGATTTAAAATTAAACAGTTGATATTCCACAACACTTTTTTTTAGTTTCCGACATGGAATTGATTCCTTTTGCTGGAGTTGTACGTCAGCTGTCTCCTCGGCTGAAGCCTTGTTTGCACCATTTTCTGCACTCTTGATCCTGATGTCCCACAGACACACTTCCTCCATCTCTGCCATAAACACTTCCATCCTGTCTGCCGCAGACGCGCTCCCTGCTCTCACTTCCTTAGGATGTGTCTACTCATTAGGCCAATTGTAGCTTGTAATCTAGAAGTAATGCCGGATATGCCAACCCTAATGTTGCACTGAAACCCGACTTATTCCCGAAAGGCTCTTCACTCATCCATTCATCCATTCATTCAGCTGCATTTACTGCATTAGCATTGTTTTGTAAACTAAACCGTTGTATCTGTGTTCTTTTTACCCATTGTATTATATTATCCAGCTACACAGAAATCACTGAGAAGCTTTCCGTTATAAATATGTTCAGCTATTAAAACTAGGGTATTTTTCTAATGAAAGATGACGTGTATTTATGATTTTAAAATCAGTGAAGGCAGGGCTGCCCAGCCCTAATATGGCGCTATGAGTATTTTCTCATAGTCATGATTAATTGATCCTGTTGGAAGTGATTTTTCCTTGATTGGCTAGTTGATTGATGCCCTAATTGTTGCAGCACTGCAAGATATAATTCTGGAAGAAGTTTCCACACTCAGATATACAGCTTTATTGCTGATGTCATAATTTAATGTGGCTTGTTGGTAGAATATCAACTGAGCGTTGGCGTCGTCTGTTTCTATGAGTCTTGATTGTGACGAGTGTGAGGTCTTGAGTTGCAGCGTAGAGGGAAGTGACCTTTAGCATGTGGACTCAGAGATAAGTGGTTGTTGATAATGAGAAATTCCTTTCTATTTTAAGGTGGTGTCCATTGAAATGTTAACTTTCAGAGAATAAAACAAAAGCGTCTTTATTTTGTAGAAAATTTGTCACTTGTCCACAAAAAAAACGTTACAGAAGTTGTTTTAACATCCTCGCTCACACAGAGAAATAAGGGTGATGTTCTGTTTGACACATCCATATGTATGAAATGTTAGTTTTAAAAAATGCATTTTCTGTCTTCTGCTTTAAAAACGCTCGTAACTCCACACGGCTGTGGAAAGTTCAAATGGACAAAACTGTGCTTTAGCCCGTCTTGAATATTGTAGTTGACTGTCAATATTTGGTTGGCAGACGACGGTTCAGACTGCCTCTCTCTCGGGCGCAGCCCTCGGGCTATTTATGGTGCTGCTCTCTTGCACCATGTTGCTATTAGGCCCTCATTCCCTCGTGCTGTAACATGCTCCTATAATCTTCTGACTTCTGGCAGGCAGCAAACAAAAATATCTCTTTGATAGTCGCAACCTACACAGATGCCAGGAGGAGGAAATGCACATAACAAATTACAAAACACGGACAAGGAGTGGTTTTATTTTTATAAAGCACAAATCGTACTCGAATAGCTCGAGTTGCTTTTACATAATACATGATGGGCACACAGTAAGATAAAATGCAGATGAATTACTTTGACACAACTGCCTCTGCTAAATGAGCCACAGTTGTAAAACATGATTATAAAATCACGTAATGCTCATGGCAGTAAAAAAGATCAATGAAGACATTGTTGCCCTTTTTTGTATTTATTGCACAGACTATATGTGGGACATCTATTTTGAGAAAAATCTCCAACAGTGTTAAGAATAAACGTTTTCAACATGGTTAGGTGGCACGTTTTGTTCCCGTCCTCGTGTTTTTCACTGATGGTGTCGTTTCAGACTCCACTGTGGAATTTATGAAGTAGATCAGTCCAAATTAGGTTACCCGCTGAATATCAGGGGTTTTAATCATCACACAGAAGTCCCAGCGTTGAAACACTTCAGAGAGCAGGTTCTTTCATTTCTTACTTAGATTCACCACAGTAGTTGAGGCTCTGGTTAAAATCAGTGTAGACTGGGTTGCCTTGTTTTTGTGATCTGTTCATTTAGAAGCTTGGTGTTGGAATTGTAACTTGTTTGAATGGAAACGGCCTTAACCTGCTGAAAGATGAGCTTTTTCCCTTTGTCTGGTGTGCTACTTGCTTTGACTTTAAAAATGACTTCAGCTATAGTGGCAGACATTTCCCCCTATCCTGGGGGAGGCTGTTGGTGGTTCTTTTTATTTTGACTAATTTACTTTTATGAAAATATTACAGTGAAACTGAAGTTGAAAGATTGTTTGTTTGGTTTTTAGTTGGAACTCTTCCATCTCCTCTGCATCAGTTGAGAGCTTAGTTTTGTCAAATGACCTGCTGTGACCTCAGCTGCAGACTCCTTATCTGCTATCACTCTCACTCAGCAACCACTATCATGAGTTTGTTAGTTTTGTACTTTTTGTCCCACTGATCTCTTTCACGTCAGTTTCTTTGGAAAGATTTAATGCAGAAACGAGCAAGTCCTCATGAAGGGTATCCTGAACTCCACAAACTTGTCTCTAGTAAGATTCGGTTACATTAACCTTCGTATTACGGGCATTAGGGATGTAACAATATGGAAAATTTGATATCTCGATTAGAGTGACCAAATTATCACGGTTTACGATATTATCGTGATATTCTTAATTGCTGTACAAATGTCTAAAAAAAAAACATGCATTTTAATAATTTCACAAAAAATCTTGTGATTTTCTTGTCATATTGAAACATCAGAAGCCAAAATCTTATCAAAATAAAACTTTCACATTAAACGGAGAAACAACTGGCACAGAAAGAGGTTTTATTTTAAATGAACAAAGTAAGTAACAGGAACAAAGCTTATTTGTCTGGTGCAAATTTAAATAAACACTTTAACAACCATAGTAGGTCAAAATATGCAAACAATTATCAGGAACAAAAATTATAGTGCAAGTTCAAATGAAATAAAATTTTACCGCCCTTTACCGTAATACCGATAACCGTTCCATCCCTAACGGGCACAAACGCACATTTAAACTACGCAAAATTTGCAGCATTGAACTGCATTAGTGAGCAACAGAACAGACGCACAGAATATCACAGACCATGTTTTAAAAAAGGATATTTCACGTTGCTCCAGTAAGAGACACAACCCTCTCTTAATGCTCTTAATCTTTCACTGTTCAGTAGTCTGGACTTGTTTGCATTGCTTTTGCATATGTTTTGAAATGAATTCCTATTAGTTTTTCTCACACAAAGGCAGGCGGTGCAAGTCAATGCAGCTCGCTTGGGTTCGCTCTCAGAAGTGACGATTAACGCGACCTTGGCCCAAAGTAACCTTTTATACCTAAAAAATCATTGATGCCCTTTCAGCCATGAGGAGTTACAAAAGTCCAGCGCAGGGTGATGAGGTGTAAATTAAATAAACTGTGAGGAAAATATTCACTGTTTTGATGTTTCTTCTTCAGTTTTGATAGCAGGTTGTGATGAAATGGTGGGAGGAAAAGAAAACGGTTGCAACAGGTTTTTGCAGTGTTTTGGCAACCGTCTGAATATTTCTGTAACATGGGTGAAATCTTTCATATGCAAATGTGTATTACTCAATCAAGCAACGAATACAAGAACAAGCTGCTAATGAAAAATAAAATAAAAGGGTCAGATACTCCCATCTGAAGAGATGAGATCACTCACATTGTTAAAGGTTGACCAGACTGTAAAATTAATGGATACCACCTGAACTTATTTTCCTAAAATAATTTGCAGGATTTGGACTCTCAAACGATCAGATGTGTTTTTAGAAAGTGGGGGAAAAAAAGATGTGAAAAACAAGATTCATGCAACTATTATATTAATAGGAACAGAAGCCAGGAAGGAAAGTGCAAAAGTCCTGGAACAAAGCCGACACAAAAATAAAGGAAACTGGGGGGGAAAAAACAGACATTCTGGTGTTGGATGAACTTCCTCTGCTCGTACGTTCTCAGCATTTGAGTTTTCGGTCATCTTTAAGTGATTAATGTTGGACAGTGAAAGGTGGCACGTCCTTGTTATCTAACCGGCACAGCCACTAATTTACTTCATGCAGTCGCATGTATGAAGGCATTAAAGGGGTTTCTCTCCATCAGGGTCTTTGGTATGAGCTGGAGACCAACTGAAGGCGTTTCTCTGTTTCTCCTCCTGCAGTGCATGATACCAGTAAGTCTTTCAGAGAGTCTGGAGAACTGTCTGTGTATAAACGGGCCCTAACCTCAGTTTAAAACCGGTGATCTGCGATGCCTCAGATGGCGCTTCCTCCAGAGCCATCATTAATCAGTAGGTGATATAACCACAAGAAAAAAAATATTACTTTGAGAACCCTCTGTCAAGCGTTAATGTATCGAACTACTTTCACAAATGCCACCGAAAACTTAGCTGCACATAAAAAGTAGCCTTATGTAAGTAATGTCAGTGATGTTTCTGAGCTTGGAGGCATCTGGGAGATGATCACACACCCGATGAATCGTAGACTAGATATTATTGAAAGAAATGGATGTCATGTACTCTGGATCAGAGAAGGAGACCATCAGCATTAAGACTTTCAAAGTCCGGAAGTCGGGGTCTATAAGGTCATGGGGTTTGTTAGTGCACTTGGCAAAGATCGGTTAGTTTTGTGATTGTTAGAGTCATGCAGAAAGGGAACTTTCAGAATTTAAAGCAACACTACCTCCAGGATTGTATCATTTCCAGAAACATACGTGTTTTATGCATGTGTTACTGGAAACCATAGTCTGCACACACAGCTGAAGATAAGAGGATGGAGGTCCTCACCTGTCTACGATCAACAATATACAGTGGTATACAGTATGTAAAGAAGTTTGAAATGCAATAATGACCCAATTTAATTCAGCGTTACTTATCCTCAAAGGGAAACTATAGGGTGCAGTAATTCTAAGTTTTATCAAAGAGTCATGATAGATTGGTTGTAGCTATGACTGCTCAAAGCCTTCAGATGGGTTTACAGACAGAATGGAACAAAACAACAACGTTAATGATTGGATCACTTCGTATCCTCAAGAACAAAAATACCTTTTAAGTGCTATGAAAAGCTGTCTCTACTTCTTTGTGGCCTGAAAGGCCTGAAATGCAAACATGTGTGTTGACAAAAGAAACAGTTGACACCAAAATAAATTAATGAATGAATAGAATACCTTGGATCCATACCGTCATCAAATGAATGAAAGGCCAAGTAAACGTAAGAGACTCTGCTTTTGTAATTTGTATTTCCATATTATTCAAACCTTTTGTGATTTTTTTTTATTTATTTATTTTTTTTTTTTTGGGGGGGGGGGGGGGGGCGTTGTATAAATATTCTTGGCACTAACAGAAAAATGAACGAGAACTCTGTATCTGAACATTCTTCATGGCTGAAGCTACCGTGCCGTGTTATCTCTTTGTGGGGGGTGGGGTTCTGGACATGCCCCACAGAAAATGGCCCAGAGCCAAAATGTCACTGTGTACAATAAATATCCATAAATTCATCCCTAATGGAGCCGGCGGGCAGCTGCCGCACAAGAACAAGCGTCACAGGAGCCTGTGGAGGAAGAACGACATGTTTGTCCCCGGTCAAGTAGTTCAGTTGTATCGGTTTGTGTTACATTGCCTGATTGATGGGTCGGTGTATGGTTTAGATCATCATTACCCCTGAGCAAAGCATGAGCTCTTGTCTTTTATTACAATTCTGCCTGCGTGTGTTTCTGTTGTAAGTCGGGAGGCCCGTCTGTGCTGGGAGTGGCGTGGCTCCAGAGCTTCCGCAGTGAATTGATTTTTGTCCTGCTCTTGAAGCCTCGTCTTCCACAATTATGATGGAAGATCAGAGCAATCTGTTTATCCACTGAGAATATCCTGCACACAGGTAATTGTGTTTAGTTTGGATGATTGATGGGATCGCATGTACAAAACGCAGGCCAGTCCAGTGTTTGTGTTGTGTTATTCTATCATCAAATAAGCTTCTCCAGAACTGCCATGTGGATCCGCTACACCATGTGTTTCTCCAAACACACCTGAATCATTTACAAACCAGACCAGGCTGCATCAGTCTGCTGTTCCTACTTCTGTTTGTAGGCCTGCATGTTAGGGTTAGATTTATTAATTACTAGGGATGCACCGAAATGAAAATTCTTGGCCGAAACCGAAAACCGAAAATGAAGAAACCAAGGCCGAAAGCCGAAAACCGAAACGCCGAAATAAATTATTATGCCAATTATTAGTACCATTGCATTCATGGCTATGACTGTGTACTAACCTCACTAAAATCAAGGCATTACCATTGCATAAATTAATATTGATGCTACAAAGAATAAATTAATTGCAAAATTATGAAAATATTTATTAGCACTGACATTACAACAATGCACAATATAAAACAAAATTCAAAATAAAATGTTTAACTTGACCCACTCAGGTGTACATTAAATAATAATACAGGCCTATAACTGACTGGCCTGCTGAAAGATTGTAAAAATGTTCTCTCATAAAAACACAGTGCATTTAAGTCAAGTGCATTTAAAAAAAATTCTCTGTAGGACTACAACAAAAATATCTGCAGCTATAAGCTCATGGATGTGAGCTGCAACAACATTAAACAGCTCAGGTCAGGGGCGAAAATCCCATTTCATTTGGGGGGGGACAATAAACAGTAAAATTTCAGAGAGTAATTCCTGGGGGGACATGAAAAAAAATGCTCTCTCTCTCTCTCTCTCCTGCTCCTTTGGAACTTGCCTTGCAGGGTTGACCTACAGCCTGTTGAATGTTAGAAAAAGTAATAATAGTTGTAGCATTGTTGTGTATCAGTGCATATTCTACCTGTATACAGGTTTTTCAATTTTCAAACTGAAAAATCAACAATGGTATTAGGTGGTATTATTATATTGTAGTGTTGTATTTTTGACAAACAAAATACAACAACATATTACAACTACGCCATTAAATATGGCAACTTAAAAATGCAAAAATAAAATACAATTAAAAATCCCTTCCACGTTTAAATGACACACTCGCTGACACACGGAGCTGCAGGTAGCCCTGCCCATTAGAAAACAGCATGTGTGGACTAAACCACTTTGAGAATTAGGGGGGTCGCAATGTTTCAACAATTTAAAAAAAAAAGGCTTTTTACGTTTATAATTTGCAGCGCTTGTGTTGTACTTTTATTGAACATGACTATATTATTATTCAATTGTTTTTGTGTGCTTACAACGATTTTTTGGGGGGGAGAACTTTGTGGAAGAGGGGGACACGTCCCCTGTGTCCCCCCGCGGGATTTCCGACTATGGCTCAGGTAAACACACGTCTGCTCGGTATGGAATAACGGGGCTCAATGAGCTCGATCAGCCTACGAAATCCCACATCCTCTACAACAGAGAACGGCTGATCATCTAAGGCAATGAATTCCATATTTTTTTGTGTAATGCCCTTTGCCTTGGCACCATCACTGGAAAACTTTCTTGCCTTTTCAAATACGTCCGCCACAGACGGAGTGGGCGCGCTCGGAGGGATTTTCCTTTTCCGTGCCGCCGCCTTCTCATATTCAGAATGGCGATGGGGATGTTTGGATTTCAGGTGATAAATCAAACCCGACGTGGAGAAACTCGTTGCAGATTCACCCCCTCTTGAAATTTCAGCGTTACATGTTTTACAAATCGCTATCAGTGGGTCTTTCTCAGATATATTGAAATACGTCCACACCACAGACATGTTGGCCCCAGACAAGCGTGCTGGCCGCGGTTTTTGTTCGTCATCACAACATCCTGTTTCGGCCGTGTTTTTTCGGTGATAAAAGTCTTTCGGCCGAAAACCGAAAATGCACTTTTAGGCCATTTTCGGCCGAAAATTTTCGGTGGCCGAATTTTCGGTGCATCCCTATTAATTACCATTAAATCTACCAATTTCCTCCATTAATGAGTTACTGGATCCACAGTTTGGTCAAAAATATACGATACACAACTGGGAAATCCACACAATTAGTTGTCCATAAAGATTGAACACATTTGTTTAAATAACTGTTTAGTTATCTGACTACATTAATTAGATTTACTGACCAGTGATCAGTGACATTGATCACTACTAGGTTGGATGTTTCACAGCACCTTTTTAAAGTGATTTTGGATCTGTCGTTATTACTGCGTCTGTCATTATTGGACCACAGACGGTCAGATTATAGATCACAGAACTATGCAGCAACGCAGACTCTGTACATTCAAAGGTAAATTAAATATGCTTTATAACTCAAATACAAAAAGAAATGCAAAGGGCTGTATTATTATTTGGCGTCTCAAAGAGCAACCCGTTCACTCAAGACTGCTGGTGATTAAGGTCGTGATACTGACACGGTCAATCAATGGCTGTCATCGAGTCCAAATACAAGCTGTTGCTACTTTCTACGTGCTCTTGTGTTGATTACTGTGAAACCCATTTGTTTAGCTCCCCACAGCTGTTGACACATCACTTGTTTCATCCATTTTCAGGTTCAGTCTTCCTCTGCTCCCCTCCCTCCAGCTTCCTCCCATCCCTTCCCTACTCTTGTTCCCCATTGGCTGCTGTCCCCGTGGGGTGGAGATAAACATGGGGTAAGGCAGGTGAGACGAGATACCAAGACGACACAAGCTGAGGAGGCCCACTCACCTGTACAGGTAAGGTCATACAATATGCACCTTTAGAGATGCTGCTTTAATTATTTGTTTGGTTGAAACCTTTTTTATTTTTAATACAGGGCATCAACATTCATTTAAATGTGTTCTTTTCTGTTTTAAATTTTCCAAACAGGAACCATGAAACTTGGTTCAGCTTACCTGTCTTTAGCCTGCTATTGTTCACTTGTCTCTTGTCCCTCAACACCCATCCCCCACCTGCCTCACCTCACTCAAACCTTTATCAGGTGTAAACCACAGTGTTCAAACACGGCTTTGTATTGTCATGTGGTTCACTGCTGCGTCCCAACTGCCACAAGCCTACTTATGAAATTACATCTGCTGGGTTTTCCCTTTTGTTAAAAAGCCTTCCTGTTTTTTAAAAAAAGAGAGAGGGAAAAAAAACTTCCATTTGAAATGCAAAAAAAAAGAAAAAATTAAGGGAAGTTCAAGTTTCTTTGCTTAAAAACAGAAAGGCCTCAGTGAGATGAACTCATCAAACATGACTGAGATTAAATAGTGAATAGAGCTGAGCTGTTTAAAGTATTTTCCCACCCCGTTAACCTGCAGTCATGTGAAGATAGCTGGTATGTTAATGAGCTGTGAAAGACCTCTTTTAATTCTAAGGTTTCGTGTGTCAGGACATGGGAAACAAAAAGATCATCTGATCCTTAGCAAGTCTCAAAATTCTTGGCAGGTTGTCCACTTCCAGGAAGACTGGCATCCGTGTTGAATGTGTTCAGTATGTGCACGATCTTTCTTGCTGTATGATGGACAGCTTGTTTGGGAATGACAACAATTGTTTCTCAGATATCATTACTGATGTCTTTTCTCCTGCTCATTGGATAAATACAGACTTGAATGATCCAGGTTCGCAAACTGCCAGAACTTTTATAGAGGTGATCACACTTGTAACAAATGTCTCTGATTAGCAGCACCTGGCTGCAACTTAAGGCTGACTTATATTTTTGCATCAAGGTGACACTGTAGCTACGCTGTAGGTGTTAACCCTACGTAGGCTCCTCTCCAAACGTAACTACTCATCGCATCAGCGCAGACCACAAGAAGTGTGATTGGTCCACTTGGTAGATTTGTTCCCCTGAGTCTTCAAATTTCCCACCAGTACTACTTCGTCGTCGTCTTCATGTCGGGTAGAACGATAGTTAACTCCAATGTCTCTAAAAACGAGTGGTGCTTAGTGTTGATCAACACCAGCTTACATTACATTTACTCTATTTGCTCCGTTACGTCTCCCAGCTACAAGCTTGCTGTAAAGAACCCACACTGCCATCTAGCTGGTTGGTGGTGGAATTGCGTATAAACCAATAAGGTATGAGTACAAATGCTAAAGATGGCACAGGGGCTGCAGCCTACAGGCATAGCTGCTGAGCAGAAACATAAATCAGGCTTTACCCTCTTAATTCCTGTGAAAGCAGGAAGGGTGCGGTTAGGTTTTCCACACAATACTTTTGTTTTTTTGACCTAGTTTTTGTTAAACAAATAATTGTAAGGTATAATGTGTCATGTATTATTGTTCATCTGAAATTATCTAGGGTATTCGTTAAATTTTAAGAACCTGTAAGTCATGTTTTTGTTGTGTCTTGATATGGACAATCTTGGAACTGTAAGGGGCTTACACTTTCTTTTTCACATGAAAAACCAATATAATACAATCTCAACCAAAAACAGCACGTAGATTTATGCATGTAAATAGTTTTTTATTCCTCTGGCGTTTCTTTTCTGTTGATGTGTCTGAAGTACATGGCTTACAAAGTTGATTACATGATTTCAACCTGATATCAAAGATTATATTTGATAATAAGTAGGGGTGCTCCGATCGATCGGTGACCTGATCGGATCGGCCGATATGCATATGATCGGGATCGGTCAGAATTGTCATTAAAGCCGATCAAAAGAGCCGATCAAAAACGCTCTATTCTCGTGCGCATACACTGTGTATAGACCGTTTCGGGCCAGCCCCCCGGAAGTACCCCGTCCGCCATTGTGGGGTTGTGCTACAGAGGGACACTTTCACCGGCTCGCAGATTAACCAGTGTTTTTCTCTTTCTACAAATATATATTTTTATAATGTCGAGTCGGTCGAGTGGGAATACATGTTCCGTCATAAACTGTGCCAACAATGGCGTGAAAATTCAACAATGGAAGAAGAAAGTATGTGAAATACACAAGCCTTTACTGCACGAAGACTGCCTTGTTTGCAGCCATACAGTTTGCACCGATTTCCTGGGCACACCGACAACCAAGAAGTTAGGAAGACGTGGGTGAAAAATATCAACAGAAAGGACTTTGTTCCAAATGAATACAGCCGGGTGAGTTTTCGTTAACATTCAGTCTCGTACTACTTCATAGTCTCGCTGAGAGTCCCGGACGATTCTGGCCGAAAGAACAGCAGTATGAGGCTACTGTAGCCCTCGGCACTAGCACAAGCCTATAAATGAATGAATGAATGATGAATGACTTAGGAGAATGATAAAATAAATTAAATATAACATTAACACATAGCCTAATTTAACCGCTAGCGTTAACGTTACAGTAGCATAATCTTTATGGCTTGTTGACGTTAGTTATAACCAGCGTTGCAGCGTTCCACAGTTTTTAGTGTTTGATTATGGGAATAGATCATGCTATTTCCATAACCAATCATTAAAAACAGCGATAAACTACCTTCATCTGTAACTGGAGGCCACTGCCTAACATCATCAATCCAAGACATGTCTGCGTTATCTGTAACAGATGCTCCACGCTGCTGTGTTTGGGTTAGTTGTGGAGCGCCGCACACTCCAGTTATGTCAGGGCCACTAGGGGGCGCATGTCCACAATTTTCAAGTCGAAAAGGTCTAAGACAGTAAGAAACAAAGGGAAATAAATACAATCGGTGATCTGTATCGGATCGGCCGATATTGATTTCGGTGATCGGTGATCGGCCCCAAAAACCCTGATCGGAGCGCCCCTAATAATAAGCATTCCAAAAAATATTGTTCTCTTAAGGAGAGCAGTAAAAATAGTTAACTTGTCATTTAAGATCATATTAAACTGCAAGTAGCAGTAGTAGCATATCTGTCAGTTTTTATACTTATGTTCAAGACAGAAGAATATTGTGACAGTGTGTAATGCTTTATCTTAGCAATGGTTTACATTTCCCTGATTAACTGGACCACCCATGTGCTAGAAACTCAAGGACTGATCAGAAGATGCACTGATCTCTCACAGTGTTTGCTTATTTACTGTGGATCAGTATCACTATTATGAATAAACTTCCTGTATGACCCCCCCAGGGACCCATGTGTGCACTCTGCATGTGAATAAATCCTATTCGTTAGTCTCTCTTAAAAGGTTTAAGGTCACGTGTCGGGGCACACCAAATTAGATTGCATCATTTTTCTTTTAGTTCAGTTCTTGCTCGCATATTGTTTTCACTCGAACCCAAATGCGCATCACAGTTATGGGCATTTTTTTTTATTTTTGAATATATATTATTTGTTTCTTTGGTTTCTTTTGCCATGTTTACGTTCTCCTTCAAAACTGATAAAATACTTGAAAACCTGTTTATATTTATCAATTTTTATATACTTGGTTGTAACATTTTTTGAGAGCCTGAGAAAGTTTGCAGGTGGATTTGGCGACTTGATGTTGACGCTCAGTTGTTTGTCAGTTGCTGATTGTCTTTTTCTGTTAAATGTTTTCTAGACTGATCAGACTTGTGTTAGTGTGTTGTCTGATGCAGAGGTTTCCTACATTTTATATCCGCTTTAAAGGCATCTCCGTGCACTGGATTTGTGACACCTGCACAAAGATAACCACAATTTAAACTGCAGCAGGAACACGTGTAAAGTTAAACTCTGCATTTGAATATTGGACGGAGGGCACTTGACTCTGTTTAACATGTTGCCAAGAGTGGTCATATATCTGCTCTGCTGTGATAATAATCTGGAAGCTGAGATTGTGTAGTTTCCTTTCTAACAAGCCCGCCTTCTTTCTCCATCTCATTTCCCAGAAGTCCCCTTGTCTGTGTGGGATGCACTTAACAGGAAAGCTTAATTATCCATGAGAAAATCAAAGGAGGGGTTACAGGAAGAGATCCTCTGTCTGTACTTGTCCACCTCAGTAATACAACACTGATATACCACCAGCACTCTGCATCATTATCTCATGTTGGTGTCAGGTTTAGAGCTTTCATCAACATGCATGTGATCAAAATTAAAGAGACAGAAGGAAGGAGAGGGTGGGAGAGGAGAGATATGAACGGGACACAAGGGAAAAGGAGGGTTGAGCGAGGCATGCAGACTTGCACAGAGACGACAAACAGGAGTGAAGTTGTTGCTAGGTAGCTGAGAGAGCAACATTATACAAAGGCAGGAAAGACAAAGTACACGGCAGAGAGGAGCAGAAACCCACCGATCCATTTTTACCTATGAGATGGACTTTCTCATCTGTGTACATTATCAGTTATTTCGGTCCTGTTTATAACGGCCTCTGCTGTTTTATTTCTGCAGCGTGAGACAAAGGCTTTGTTGTCCCGGGCTGATGCACACTGGTACTTTAATCACGCTTACATAAGTTACAACACATACTACATTCAGCTCGCTGCTGTCACGTTGCGTACTTATTAAATATGTTTGGCTAAATGATGTGCTTTATGTGAACGTGGTTAAAAGGAAAATCCAGCTGCTGCCGTGAGCTAATTTATTGTTTAAGTTAAAACTAAGAGGCTTCTGATAGATGTATCAAACCAGTTTATTTTTTTAATGCCCACCGTAAAATTGGTGGATGTTAAATTATCATATGCTCATGATTGATGACCATATACAGCCTGTGGTTCAGACTAAAGATCGTTTCTGAGATGTTGTATCGGAGACAAACTGCAGAGACATTAAGGCCAGAAGAAACTCTTATCTGTGCAAACGTTCTCTCGAGTCTTTCCATCTCGTCTGTTCACCGTTTACATGAATCAGCTATCCTGTATTCACTTTGTGAATAAGTCAAAACTACTGAAAAATGATTCTGCTTTCATTAGTCTTTGATATCCAGACCTTAATGCCAAAAATAAGCTGTGACATTGAGTATCTCAAATGGGTTTATATTGAGTCTGGGAAATACATGCTTACATTGAAGTTACAGTTCTCTTCATACGCAGACAATTTCAACATTTGTGTTCTTAAAAAGTGATACGTCTGCAAATGTGATGCACACTATAAGCTTTTAAAGTTTGTCTGTAGTCATCTACAGTCTGTGGACACATGGAGAAAAGCAGCAAAGTTGTTATAAACAGTAAATAGAGGCGCCCACTAGGGGTGCAACGGTACAGCTGGCTCACGGTACGGTCCGAACCGCGGTTTTTGTGTCAGGGATTCGGTACAGTTTCAGACCACCCGCTACCCGCAATCGCAAGATACCGAGTTTGCGGAAAGCGCAACTCGCATGTCGGCACGTAAAAGAGCACGTCCAAATGGCATAGATGTGCGTCCACCTGGTCACATGTGGACGTGCACAAACAGTTCTACCTCTCGATTACGCATCACCGTATTACTTGCAGATGTTCTTGGAGGTTATTGGAACATAATTACTGCGGGACATAAAAACGTATTGTCCTGTGCAGGTCGTACTGAACAGTTCGGTATTTTTACCGAGAACCCTTGCATCCCTAGCGCCCACCTGAGTATCAGAAGTAGGCGACATGCTACTATCGGCTGTGAAGTTGGTCTAGAGAGGAAAATTAAGACAATTTTTATAAGTGCAAATCGGTTGTGTTTGTGTTTTTGTTTTGTTTTTTTTGTTTATTTTATATATTGTTTTTGTTTTCCTCTCAAAATGAAAGTATCATGGGGTGCACGTGACCTAACAAATCAGAGTAGAAGGACAGATGGAGTTCACACTTTTCACAGAGGTGTGATCAAGAGTGGAGTATCAGCGAGGACATGTGAGCCTGCCAAAATAGAAACCGGAGGCAGAGTCAGACCTCCTAAAAAGGCAGCATTGTGTGTTCCAACTCACATGTTATCCTCATTTCTGTTTTAGTTTATTTGCCCACAGACAAAACGGGACCAAACCCAAGTTTTCAAAGCATCTTCAGATAAAACGGCATCACACCAGTGGCAGTTTACCCCGAGTGCCCTGCAGTAGGTACGACCTGAGGAGATATTATTTCACAGGTGGATTTACTCAGAATGTGACTGGAACGTTCAGTTCATGCATCCCTGCATCTCGGGTAGATTTGATATCAGAGCAGCAGATTGACAGTAAATTGAATTAATTTATGCTAATTCCATAATTTCTCACATCATGCAGTCTGATGTACTTCGATAAAAAGAAAAGGAATTAATGAGGAACTTGAGTAAATATTTATCACGCACTTTCTAGGTCCTTTTTGTCAGATGCAGTTGGACCGAAGGAGCAGAGCTGGAAGGAAGCGGGAAAATGCCACCGCATGTCAGATAGTTTAGCTTATGCTAACTGGTCTGGAGGCAAAAACAGAAAACCTACTTATACTTTAGCATTAATAATACAGCCCTGTAGTCCGATGCAGGCTTTATACTCATTTCTACTTGAGCTGACGCTGTAGGTTCATCAGTGGAGCTCCACAGTAGCTTACTCTCAATATACTCTTAATATCTAACCCACGGGTGGCCAACCCCGGTCCTCGAGGGCCGCAACCCTGCATGTCTGAGATGTTTCCCTGCTTCAGTGCACCTGATTCAAATGAATAGATCATCATCAGCTTGTCATCCAGGTCTGCACAAGTCTGTTAACAACTCATTCATGTGAATCAGATGCACTGAAGCAGGGAAACATCTAAGACATGCAGGGTTGCAGCTCTCAAGGACCAGGGTTGAACACCCCTGATCAAACCAATTAAGCAGACATCACTTTAAGAGATTTAAAACTGTACTGTTCTTCTAAGAAGTTAGTTTTTCTCCCAAAAGGCAGCTTGCAGATAACCTGGCAATTCAGTTGGCATACAGGGCCGCATCACGTTTCATGTTTGTTTTCTACACCAACTCTGCCCTGCCCACAGACGCATTATGTGAGTAGTGGCTTCAAGCGCTCACCAGGCTGATGCTGATTAAATAAAAATAAAATTTTATATTAACTAAAATTGGGACATTTGATTAGCTGACCTGTAATTGTGAGCATCCTTCATCTCAGTGGCCCGAGGGGCATGAAAACATGCTGGTAGGCATGAAAAAAACACCCCCCTTTAAAACCCTAAATGATGAACTTGTTATTTTAAAGCTGCACAATGCACCTGGCTACATGAACATGTAGCCAGGTGATAAAATGGAGCAGCGAGAGGTTTCAAAAAGAAACCACATTTTGACCCTTCTGGTAAGCCCTGGTGTTTTTAGCAGAAACAGGCTTCTTTCAGTGGCTTTTGTGTCAAAGTAGAGCGGTACATGTTGCGTCTTTTCTCCCAGTCAACTTGATAGTTGAGTGGGTGTGAGCTTTGTGGGCAGAAATGCCTTCTGGGAGTCCCAGAACAATTTGTGGTGAACCAAACCTTGACTGTATGTCATTCCCATGCTCTCTCTTTAGATTTCCCTTTCTCTCTTCCTTGTCACTACCCAGTACAGACGATAAACCCACCCTCTCCTCAGCCTGTTGCTGTTCTCAAGAGAACGCCCTCCAACCCTTTTAAAAACTTCAAAAACTTCAAAATATTGTTTAGTCAAATGTTAAACATGTGATCAGTAGCCACATAATAGCTTACAGACCTGAATGAAACTTGGCAGCGAGGTTCATCCATAAATAACTGGTCCGATGGGTTTTTAACTGACCTACTATTTTTGTTTTTGGCTTAACGGGAAAACCAGCAAATGCTTTAGAAAAAGAGTGCAGTGTAATATACAGGAGTTGGACAATAAAACTGAAACACCTGGTTTTAGAGCACAATCATTTATCAGTATGGTGTAGAGCCTCTTTTTGTGGCCAATACAGCGTCAATTGCGTCTTATGAATGACATATACAAGTCCTGCTCAGTGGTCAGAGGGATTTGAAGCCATTCTTCCTGCAGGACAGTGTTCAGGTCACTACGTGATGCTGCTGGAGGAAAACGTTTCCTGACTCGCTCCACCAAAACACCCCAAAGTGTCTCAATATTCAGATCTGGTGACTGCAGGCCAAGGGAGATGTTCAACTTCACTTTCATGTTCATCAAACCAGTCTTTCACCGGTCATCCTGATACATAGCACCGCCTTCAGGATACAATGTTTGAACCACTGGATGCACATGGTCCTCCAGAATGGTTCGGTAGTCTCTGGCAGTGACGCGCCCATCCAGCACAAGTATTGGACCGAGGGAATGCCATGATATGGCGGCCCAAACCATCACTGATCCCCCCCATGCTGCACTATGGGCATGCATCAGTCTGGGTGGTAAACTTCTTTGGGGTTTCTCCACACCGTAACTCTCCCTGATGTGGTGAAAACAGTAAAGCTGGACTCATCAGAGAACAATACATGTTTCAGCCCAAGATTTTCGCTCCTTGCACCGTTGAAATTGGTACTGGAACGAGTGATCAAAGGTTTGGCTATAGCTGCCCGGCCGTGTATACTGACCCTGTGGAGCTCCTGACGGACAGTTCTGGTGGAAACAGGAGAGTTGAGGTGCACATTTTTTCTGCTGTGGTTTGGGCAGCTGAAGTTTTATGTTTTTTTTTTGATACAATCCAGGTTAGCACCTGAACATCCCTTTCAGACAGCTTCCTCTTGGGTCCACAGTTAATCCTGTTGGATGTGGTTGGTCCTTCCTGGTGGTATGCTGATATTACCCTGGATACCGTGGCTCTTGATAAATCACAAAGACTGTTGTTGTCTTGGTCACAGATGCACCAGCAAGATGTGCACCAACAATTTGTCCTCTTTTGAACTCTGATATGTCACCAATGATGTTGTGTCCATTGCAATATTTTAAGCAAAACTGTGCTCTGACCCTGATAACTGAACCTTCACACTCTGCTCTTACTGGTGCTGTGTGGAATTAATGAAGACTAAGATGACAGGTGTTTCAGTTTCATTGTCCAACCCCTGTAGGTATGGAGCTATTTTCATGGAGAAGTGCAGGAATCTTATTCTGCTCTCTCGCGTACCGACGCAACTTTTACGTGTCCCACAAGTTATGTCGGTCCTTTTATTCTCTTTTAGCTTTTAGTCCACTGTTAAGATAACAAAAAGATTTCAACCCTGACCGCAGATCTCTGAAACCATCAAATTGATAGAATTGAAGCAAAGCTGGTTTCATGACATGGTTACATCACGTTATGTTTGGTGTCCCAGGTGTTGACCTAGGTCTAAAATTATCATTGCAGTATCTCTAAAACAGCTCGTCTGTCTTAATTAAATTGTGTTTTTCACACATTGTTGGAAATGTTTCATCAGGGAAAAAAACACACTATAAACTGAATTAAAATAAGTTTGAAAACTGACCTTCTGCCACACTAGTGGACCCCTTATTTTATCTGCTAAAGATGAGTCATTCCAGGTTTTCAGACATGACACCTTCAGCTTTTTCTGTGTTTCTGCTCAGGTGGTGTCGCGTGCACAGCTGTCATGGCGCCGCGGAGAAAGCTGAAGATCACGGTGACGGTGATGATGGTCAACCTCTTCATCTTCATCCTCATCTCCCGAAACAGCAACCAAGACAAGAATGCAAATCGCAAGCCTCAGATCCCTTCCAAACCCTTCTGGGCCAAACTGGCCCCCAGCTCTGCGTACTGGAATCGCCAGCAGCAGATTGTGGACTTTCGCAACAATCCCATTATTTTGGCAAACTACAGCGGTACAGACACTCCTGACTGGCTCAATGACACCAGTTTAAGCTCTGACCCCTGCCAGCCTAACCTCAGGGTTACCACTCAGGTGAAAGACTACAACTCCCTACCAGACCGCTTCAAAGATTTCCTCCTTTACATGCACTGCCGTTCCTATCCTCTTAAGATGGACCAGCCGAAAATTTGTAAAGAACCACCATTCCTGCTCCTCGCCGTCAAGTCTCTGGAACCGCACTTTGACCGCCGTCAGGCAATCCGCGAGTCCTGGGGACGGGCAGGGGTTCTAGCCAACAAGACAGTAGTCACCATTTTCCTTCTTGGCAATACCACAACTGTAGACCACCACCCGGATCTGTCCAAGATGCTGAACTACGAGAGTGCCCATCACAAAGACATTGTCCAGTGGGATTTCCGGGATTCGTTCTTCAATTTGACTGTCAAAGAAGTCCTCTTTCTAGAGTGGATTCAGGCTCGTTGCTCTGCCGCTCAGTTCATCTTCAAAGGGGACGACGATGTCTTTGTCAACACCTATCGCATCCTGGACTTCCTAAAGGGCTTGTCGGGGCCCAAAGCTAGAGACCTGTTCGTGGGCGACGTCATCACCAACGCGGGACCACACCGGGACAAGAGGGTCAAATATTTCATCCCAGAGAGCATGTACGTCGGGGTTTACCCTCCATACGCTGGTGGAGGTGGATACCTCTACTCTGGTGACATTGCTGCTCGTCTTCACAACGTCTCAAAGCATATAGCGCTTTACCCGATAGATGACGTCTACACTGGTATGTGTCTTCGGAAGCTGGGGCTGGCCCCTGAGAAGCACAAAGGCTTCAGGACCTTTAACATAGAGGAGAAGTACAGGTCAAACCCTTGCGCATACAAGAGCTTGATGCTAGTTCACCCAAGAACCCCACAGGAGATGATCCAGATCTGGTCCTGGCTCAGTAGGGCTGACTTGACCTGCCAGTGATGACAGCCTGCTGGGACCCGGCTGGAGTCATCTTGAAGATGCTCCCTAAAGCCAAAGTGACAAATGTTTTATATTGAACAGGGTCGTGACTTAAAAGTTGGCAGCTTTAAGTTAGAACGTTCTTAAAATTGTCACTTGAAGCCTCAGTCTGACACAACGGCATTGTAGCTTGAAAATAAGGAAGGATTTAAAGTTGGCTCCATTTTTTTTTTTTAAGTAATCCTGCTTTGCTGTTGACTGAGCTTCACCCAAACTGAATGTCTTTCGTTGAGTTCACATATTTATATCACAACTATTTATACAGCCTTTTAAATGCTTTAACACTGTGTATCAGCTCCAGGACGGAGACTGTTAATGCTGTATTAAATAATTTAGGACCACAAGTCGTGGAAGTGTTCACCTGGTACTCGTGTGTTTGTCGGATCAATGCTTGAGACACTGTGATGGAGGTGATCAAAACCAAACACGTTTGCATCACTCTGAGGTGTCCAGACTGTTTCATAAAAAAAAAAAAAAAAAAAAAAAAGACTTTGGGCTTTCACATGCAGATGTTTGTCTGTTAGCTTTAATGGGGTTCCTGGTGAACACTTCTGGTAAATGTTGCTGGAGGCTTAGTTTATGCTGCTATTCCCATCCATACACCCTAAAGTATTTACTTGTGACTCACTCCAGCTGAACTATGAAGACTCGTCCTTTTTGTTTTTGTTTTCTAATTACAAACCAACTGCTCGTTCATAAAGAGGAAAGTTTTATCTGAACCTTAATGTATATTCTTGAGCTTATTGTATATTCACTGAACCGTCTTTTTTTTTTTTTTTTTAATGCATCGATGCCCTGCTTTTTATAAATTCTGCTTCCTGTCACGTTGGTGGATGTTAACGTCCCAACCGAACATAAAACCCTCTCAGAGCTTCGCGGTTGGATGTTTGGTGGCGCGAACTCACAGTTTCCGTTACGGGACCAGAAAGGACGAGCGCCTGCTTCCATATCTGGGCTCGGATCAACGTGGACGGAGGAATCCAGATGCTGTCTACTTCTGCTTCAGGTTTTCACTTTGTACAAAAAGGACAAACTGCTTCTGTAAACCGTAAGTGCATTTTTGAGAGATGTGGGTTTCTTCGGGCTTCCTGTGTGGAGCTGCGACGTGACAACTTGATGAAAAAGTTTAAATGCTGCTTTAGAGTGATTTAAAAACGCAGGCGAGAACGTCCCACAGCTCCGTTGCTTCCATTACTTGATAGAACTGCCTGTAAAATGTTTACTGCTCATTGTGACGCCTACATTTCAAATACTACATCTGTTTAAGGAAGAAAGATTCTAGTCAACGTTGCTCCCCGTTTTAACATCCCTTAACATCTATATTGCCTCCTTCTGGGGACCCACGTGTTGATTTTTAAAGTGAATGATTCCTGTATTATATAAAATTTACTCACAGCTGCTTGGCTTTAACATTTTCAACACATTTTGAACATTGTGCCTCACATATTTATCTGTGCATATGTGTTGTATAATGTGCCTTTATGTTATATGTAAGATACAGTGGGACGCTCCTATGAACTGTTTTCAAGGCTTGGAGGTAAATGAATAATGGCATATCCCTATAGAAAAGGCCTAAGATTCAGAACTGGTTTCTTTTCAGAGAAGCATAGAAGGAAAAAAATCCATCTTCAGTATTTTTGTGTCATGACTTGGTTGCAGTCATGTGTTTTGGGCTTTATCTTTTTGTTTTCCTGAGAAAGGAAAAGGTAATGTTACAGCTTTGTTGAAGCTCCTCCTGCTGGTCAGGACAGGAAGCTCTGCCGTGTCAGAGCTGCGTCTTCACCGGCTCTGTGACCCAAAACCATAATCCATAAATTAATTTGACCATCTGCTTATTATGCATTTGACACCTTACGGTCACCAAATGATCACTCTGAACATTTGAGATGCAACTTTTTTTTTTAGCCTCCACTGGAGACGGATAGCTGGGGTTTGCCACACATGTAAGATTTCTTTTTTTTTTTTTTTTTTTTTTAAGGGCCTAACAGTTATTTGCCAACTCCTTGGACGTTTAAGAATTATTCATGTGTGGTGTAGTCCATCTGTCCCCAAGTACGCTACAACAAACACTAGAAGGAGGAGGTGGAGGACTGAGGAGAGTATTGAAGTTTTGTCCCAGTTTCATCAGTTTCTCTGTCGTCTCTCTTGGCTCATAACAGTAATATGTTGCATCCTCTCACTCCACACTGTTTGTGGCTTCATGTAATGTTTACATGTGTATTTAAAGTCATGATCTTGTCTTTCTGAGTCAGTTTCTGTCGTATCAGAAGTCTGTTGGGCTTCACATGTTGCTTTTACCTGCTCTCACTTAAAATTCAAATTAGCCGTCAATTGGGCTTTAATTGTAATTTTTCAAACATTTTTTTATTTTGTGTACCATAACTCGGCTGTGCATTTGAGCCGTCAGTGTTTCTCTGGCCACTCTGAAAGGATGTCTTTTTTTTTTTTTGTTTGTTTTGTTTTTTCCCCATCCTTGGACATTTTGTGGAGTTGCCCGTCCCTGTCTGGGGCAGAGCAGCGACCCGACCCAACACCCCACCAGGACAAACCAAACCAAGCAACGCTTTCAGCTGAATGTAATCCTGGCTCTGATTTCATGTTGCGTCTTTGTAAGAGGGAGCAAAATCCCAAACGGGTTTTAAGGTAAACTATTGATTTGGCTTCATCAGTGATACTGATGTCGTACAACAACTGCACTGGTCTAAAATAATTCCCAGATCCTCGTTTGTCTGTTTGAACTGTGTGTAAGAATGTGTTTCAGCAACGTTAAACATGATTGTTTGTTTGAGATAAATTACTTCAATAAAGTTCTATTTTGTTGTTTTTGTACACTTGTTTGTACTTCTTTTTAACCAATATAAAGCTCGATCCATAGCCTGGAAGACGTCTGTAAATAGTTTATTGTTCAGAAACATTTTCTGTGCCGCAAAAGAACGTTGGTTTTTATCAGATGGCAACAAGCATCTTTCTTCTATTTTACGTCTCTGTCGAGATGATACCAAACTTAAAACTGGATCATGTTTCCGAGTTAGGAAAAACTGAAACTCGCTTCTTTAACGAAGTGAAGACGATTTAAGTGATTCTGTTTTTTTTTTTAATTCAATTTTAATGCACAACAATTGAAGCTGCTGAAATAAATAAGATAAATGTAAAGCTGGGTGATTTGATGAAGGACCCCCCCCAAAAAAAAAAAAAAAATTTACTCGTTGACTTATTCCAGTTGACTCTTAACACCACTTTATTTTATTTCACTTTATTGAATTTCCCTTTATAAATAAAGTATTTTTCATTTCATTTCATTATTTTGTAACTTTTTTTTCCTTTCCATTATTCAAATGATGGTCTGTAATTATCTGTTAAACCAGCAGAACCAGTGACTGACTTGATTTGGTACCAGTTATCCCAGCTGCTGTACTTCTGTCTGACTGTGCGACTTGTGATGTAATCAAAATCTGATTTTAGTGAACTATATTGACTTAACATATGTATGTTTATGTCAATCATTTATTTAAGGATCTATTTGATAGCCAGTCCATGTTTTAGATATATTTTATATTAACAGAAATACCAGTGAGTTACAGAGATGACCCAGACTGGAAACACATTAAAGATGCGCAGCTGCATCCAACATCTCTGAGAATGACACAAGTATCTGGTTTTCACAAAGTTTTCCACTTCAGTGACTTTAGATGATTTTTTTTTTTTTTTTTTTTTTTTTTTTTGTCTTGGTCAGATGTAATTATGGTATAGTAAAATATAATTGCAAGCACTGAGTGTCAAAGATGTTTACTGATAATTACATGAAGTTCATGTAATGTGTTGACTACTTTTTCTAGATCTCTGCGATCAACTTCTGGGCCACATCTGGACAGAAGGCAGCCCGTTCTTGCATAATTAATGCTTAGTTTGTCAGAATTATCACTTTTTTCTTCATAACAAGGTGCTCATCACCTGGCTGCTCTTGGGTGGTTGGGAGGGGTTGCTCTCCAGGATGTTTTTGGATCCATTCTTGATTCATGGATGTGATCTTGGACAAAATCGAATGAAGTCGGTCTCTCTGCTAAGAAGCAGAACCACACATGAATGACCTCAGGATGCTTTACTGTTGGCATTACACGGACCGGTAGCAGCACTCACCTTTTCGTCTCAGGACAAGCTTTTATCTGGAAGCCCCCCCACACAATCAGAGAAAATGACTCTGCCCCAATCCTCAGCAGGGTGTACCATCTGAAGAATATCTGTCAATATTTATTTCAGTTTAGACTTTTCAGTAAATATTAATTAGTCTGATCTCTCTTCGTGGCGTCCTGGAGTACATGCGAGTTACTTTCATAACGACTGAGGCAGCAGATGTTGTGAAAATAAATATTTGCGCCGGTCTCACAGCTTAATCTTAACCTTTCATTTGCAGTGGATGCGTTCATCCAGCAGAGGGCGCCAGTGTACCGCGTGAAAAAGGTAATGGTGTTCACGTGTTAGATGTTTCTTCACCTGGATGCAGATTGACGGCAAGAATTTAACTGAAGCTTGTCGACTTTGAAATAAGATGCGGAGTCCGGTTTTCTCCAGATTACTGGAGCTCGTAGACGTCTTCATGTTTGTCTCTGCGCTGCTTCCGCGCATCACTTTTCTTCATTGTTGCAGATGAACATCAGTTGCTGTCAGGCACAGATCCAACAGTTATTCATCAGATTTGTGTCATGCTGAAGGTTAAAACTAATCCACGCAGACTGTAAAATGAGCGCAATGTCATAATTAAGTTGTTATACTGTTGATGGCAGACTTGGATACACTGTATACTCTGATATAAGTTAAACTCACTGTTAAGGGTGTATTTATCTTTTGCTTGAAGTTTTTTCTTTCCCTTTGGTCTCACTATAATAACCAACAAGGGATTCTGAAGTTAAATCACTTATGGGAAAAAAAAAAAAAAAGGTTTTGTAGCCAGTACATCCTTGTAAGTCAGCTGTCACTCCTGGATATAAATGAAAGAAAGGGATGCGGTTGCTATGACAACCATGCTCCTAAGGTAGTGGTAGTCTTGATCTTTGTGCTGCTGACTGTTTTATGGACGCAGTCATTGAGATCCAAGGACCATTTATGGGAAAGTTGTTCAAAAGAGAAACAG
Organism: Hirundichthys speculiger; assembly: GCA_018398805.1. NCBI lineage: Eukaryota > Metazoa > Chordata > Actinopteri > Beloniformes > Exocoetidae > Hirundichthys > Hirundichthys speculiger. The sequence goes on along the minus strand of JAGFBZ010000861.1, from coordinate 1,106,898 downwards.
TCGTTATCTGTTTAAGTTTGTTTTGTTTTGTTTTCCTTTTAAGTTTTTTGTTTTTTGAAGGTGGACGGATCCGTTTTTCCACAGATGTTGTTTGCCAGAAGAGACTTGGAGTCCAAAAATCAAAACCGTCTCTGAACTCCGTCTCCTGCGTCGAATTTGTCAAGAATAAATACAAAACTCCTCTTCCATCAGAGCACATTTTACTTCTTGTTCCACGAGGAGATCAGAGTTCACGTACTCATAAATTCCAGGTGAAACATCTGCCTTTGATTTAAACGAAAGGCCGCTGCCTGACTCTGCTCACAGTGAGGCATTCCTGTCTTACAAATGACATCCAGCTTTGTGACACATCATCCAGTGTCCTGAGGGAAGCTGCATTGTGATGTTTGAGTGTATTTTTGGGTCTTTTTCCTTTTTCCGTTAAGACAGTGCAGTTGCATCCTGTAGGTGGAGATTTATTCTCAGGAATATTTTAATGTGTGTAACACTCCCCGCCTGTGATGTGTCCTGTCACGGCATCCTGTTTAAACCAGGAGACAACGTCAGCTACACAGAAGAAAGTTCCTGCCTCATCACCTTTGAGATTTTAAAACCAGGATGGTTGTTTCTGGAAAATAAGTCCAAAAGTGTTGCTGTGAAGTTAAGGAAAGTCAACACTGACTGAGAATCAAATTGATCAACATAAACTCTATATTTAACTTGTAAAGGATTTAGTAATTGTAGACATGTAGTTTGGGCAGGTTCTCTTAAAAACACGCCTGACTCCAGTGAGGTTTCTAACGTGGACATGCGTCATCGGTTAAAGGTAGAAATATATAAACCACACTTTTACTTCTGAACCTAGTTAGAAGAAATCTGATCGGTTGTCTACTGGCGTGACAAAGGAGCATCAAAAGTACCCACCAACAACAAGTTAAATAAGTATTTAAAGCTGCAGCTCGACCACCAAACTTTCCATGCTCTAAATGGATCTAGATCCGCAAACCCTGTCATGTGACAGTCACATGACATCATCATTATTACCAGATGTGGCCTTTTTGCCAGTAATAAATGAGGCAGTCAAACATTGCTGGCAAGCCACTCTATGTAGTAATGCAACCTCTGATCACAAGGGGGCAGTATGTCCCAAGCAAGTCGATGAAGGAAGAATCTTGTTTATCTTGTATAATGTATCTCACTAAGTTTTGTCTTTTGTTCTGTGAACAAAAAAGAGCAATATAAATAAAGACGACTTGAGTAAAATGTTTGACGCTGGAGCTTGAAGGGTCCGAACAGGCTTCGCTGAACCCGGTGAGGGTCAGAAAGTGAAGTGGAGCAGCCGATCCAGGACTCTGAGCAAACGAGATTCAGCCAAAGAATATTAAAAACATCCCGAGTTTGTCCGCAGTCCAGGAGAGTTTAAGATGGGACATGTGAGCCGTCCGGTCAAAGATCTGAACTGACCCATGTCTCTGACCAGAACATCAGTTGTGTCAACGGGCCCAGACGCAGCTGGAGATCCTGTTTTATATGAACTGTTGGCACGCAGCCTCTCAGAAATCCGAAAAAGATTTAAAAAACATTCATCAATTCCAATATTTGTTTTCAAGACTGCAGCCTGACACTATCTCCCTGCATGACATCTCAGCTTGTTTATTTCACAGATTCGATTACAGGCAGATAAAACTGCAGGCCTCGGTGAAGCAGCAGGCACACACTCACTTTATTTGGTTAAGAACAAGACGACTCTTCATTCCTGACCTTTCTGGAAACTTCAGGGTAATAAATCTCTTCCAGGCGGAGCTGGTCCACGGTCCACGTGACCCGGTCAGGTGGACTTGGCTGCACAGGTTGCATGGACTGCACATTACTGGTGTCACTGTCGTGAGTGGCGAAGCCCCCCACCCCCACCCCCCCCACCCCGCAGCTTCATTATGACACAGACAGCAGGAATTATTTAAAGGTGCTTTTGCTGATTCAGTCTCACGGAGAGCGACAGCCGTGCAGTTTTCCGCCCTCTCTTTTCCAGCAGAAGGACTTTCTGGAACATTTTTCCTCACTGGTTCTTTCATGAGTTCACTCCAGCTGAAGTTTGAGGAGGATCTGAAGAGCCTCTCTGCTGGGTGTTCTGAAATTTCTTCCTACTTAAAATCTTTTCCTACCGTAGCGGAAAATTATAGCCTCATCTGTAATTTTTTCCTACATTGTAACAATATCCTACCAGCACATATATCTGCTCTCCTCTGTGTTTTGGGTGGTAGCATATTATTATACACATTTAATAACCATAACGAATATACGACAAACCCTGTAAAGTAACCTCCTGAACAAGGTTTAATACAGCTGGAAAAGCACATTCACTCACACACAGGCATATGTATCATAAAGACGTGCATCTGTCGTGCATCCCTTCAAACGTATATGCATTAAATACTGTCCATTCAAAGTATTAAAAATACAAGAAACTAACCTTTTCTCTTCCGTGATAACGGTCAGGCAGCAGAATATTATGGCCTTCTGTAGTTGCTGCTATACGCATGCGCAGTCATCTCGGGTAGGAAGATATGAGTAGGAAGATAAATTTCACACCTGCCTTCGTGTCGATTCAGACCACGCTTAGAATTTAATAAAAAACTGAATCTTTTATGTTTCATTTAATCATGATGTTCTGGTGCTCTTTGGTGGTGTCAAGTTCGGCTGATCAGTGAAGTTTAACCGCAGCCTCTTCAGTCAAAGTCATTATTTTCTGAGGATTTTTGTACTTTAATTCAATTCAGGGCACATTAAACCAGTTAAGGAAAATAAAACCCCACATCAGAAGCGATTCTTATTTGTGTGAGGTCAATGCCTGCTAAATTTTTGTAGGATATTTCAAAGTTTATTGGAATGGTTATCGTTTTTGTTAGTGATGAGTCTATTTATGACGTCAGAAACTGCTCGACAAAGGTGATGGTGGAGTCTAAACGGAGGAAAGATGACCACATCCTGACTCACGGCTGCCAGGAAACTGGGATGATAAACTGGAGGTGAAGTTCTCAGAAACTGATTGGAGCAGAGATTTTCTCCCTCGCCCACAGACACGAGGAGGTTTCATCTCCTCACCTGACCTCGAGACTGAATGCTGCGTCTCCTGGTGTCAGCTCACCGTCCGCCAAACACGCAGAAACCTCCTTTCACAGCAAAGCATGAACGCGTGTCGGAAGATTAATGAAGGGGATCTCTCAGGTGTCTAATTGAATCCTCAAGACTGCTTCTGTGTCCTGCAGCGCTCCGCTGAGCGCATTAATCACGCAGGAGCTTCCAGGTCAGTCCAGGCTCTCTTTCACGGAAAAAAATAATTAGATAAAATTCAAATTATGAAATTTCCAAACTACTTTTTCCAAACTGGCGCAAACAAAAGCGGAGGAAACGGTCAAGGAAGCAGTGAAAGTGCAGCTTTGCCAGCCAGGGGCGTTTCGAGTCACCTTGGGGGCCCTACCGGCCCCAAAACACGAAGAAGATCATTCAATCCAGAAATCTTTTATTTTAAATAACAGAAGTGCACAATGATGTAAGAAACCTTAAAATACAATATAACATAACAAACAACTGAAACGTGCAAAGTTTCAGCAAAAACACAATCAAGCAAAAAATATCACATGACATGCAGAAAATTCAAGAAGACATATGATATCGCCCTGTTACAAATACAAATTAGTTACTGGTTAGCTTACTGTTAATTACTGTTTAAATAAGTTAGGCTAAAGCGCAGTAAACATGTGCAGTTGTGCTTCGTGAGTCTAGACTTCTTGCTTTTTTTTCTTTCTTTTAGCGTATGCTAATAGATACGCTCGCTTCATTTTGAGTTTGAAGTACTGAAGAAAGCCGGCCGCGGACAGTCAGGGCCCCATTAGGGGGGGGTTCCAAACATGTCGCTGCAGTTTCAGTGGAGGTTTCAGGTTGTGTCATTGATATGGATCAATATTGGCCGTTTCTCTGGGGTTCCTTTACACACTAGGCAGTGACAGCTAGGGGGGGCCCTATGTGGGGGGTTTCCAACATATCGTTGTTACAGTGTCTAAAGCAGTTCAGTCATTTTGTCGTTGACACATGGACCAATGTCAGCGCTGTCCTGGGGCCCCTTCCAGCTCGGGGCCCTAGGTAATTGCCTAGTATGCCTACCCGGTTGCGGCGTCTCTGCTGCCAGCTCAAGGACGGTGGCACACGGAGAAACTGAGTCACAGCACGGCTCCAGGTCTCCACTTTTCCATCTGATTCATCAAGACGCAGGAAATGTCGGTTTGTTGATGTTCAGCCGGTGGAGCCCAGAATCCCTTTTTTTTAAGATTTCTGCAGACTTTTCATGCGTGTTTCCTCCTCTTTAAATAGCTGCTCCTGTCAACAAACATCTGTAAAACATACCTGCACATGCTTGCACGTGATTCTGCGGAAGAGTGCGCTGACAGGTGAGAAGTGAAAAGAAAAACTTTATACTCTGGGACAGCTTCAGTGGGTAAAGCATGTTGCCACCGCTCATAGCGGAGGAAGACATGTTTGGATCTATAGATCTTCTGGTTGCATGCTGGGAGATGGACAGTAGTTCAGCTCAGTGGCCTCCTCCAGCTGCAGTCTCAGCTGGACTGTAAATGGGCTCATCTGACCCCCGGTTTTGAAAAACATGTCACTCTGTGGGAGGATTTTTTCCCTCTAATTCTTTACATTCTTTCGAGAGAAGAGAACCGAGGAGGAAAAGGGAATAAAAAACAGCACCAGTGAAGAGACTAAATCCCGGAGTGATGTGTAGGAAAGAAAAAGAGAGAGAATAAAGGTGAGCGTGGAAAAAAAACATGAAGTGAAAGAGGAGGAATATCAGAGGCAGTCAATGTTGGGAAGGAAGTGTGAAGACGGAAATGAGAGCGCATGAGTGGAGAGATGGAGGTCGTTACCCAGACTTTCAGAGAAGAGAACCGTCGACGGTCTGATGAGAGGACTCTTTTTTTTCCTTTCATTCATAAAGCACAAGGTTGGTGCTATTCTGCATTTCAGACATTTGTGGAGATGCTCAGTGGCCTCTCCGGGACTTCTGTTCATCCTGTGATATGTTGGGCCCAAACAGACTCAGAACAATGAAAAAATTTGTCTTATGCAAACTCAGACCACAAAGAATCTGGAACCTCCAGATGTGACATTTCCAGATGTGAAACATACCTCCAGTAAACCTCTATTAAAAACAAAAATGCAGCTGAGACCAGCGGTGCCACTCAGCCTTTGTGGGCCGTTGATGGCGCAGAAGGTCAAGAAGGTCTTCCCCCTGAAGACCGCAACAACTAAAACACAAAATAAGCAAGAGAAGAAATAAGATGAGAGATTAAACATCTCTGGGTTGCAGTTGAACTTGCTGACAAAAAGTATTCTCTCTGAGGCCAACTGGACCATCGGAAACTCGGGTGAAGGTTAGAGTTTAACAAATAACACGGCTGTTATTTCAACACAGCTCACCTCTTGTCACACAAGTGAATTTCTTCTTTTCTTTTCTTTTCTTTGTGTTTCCTTCTTTCGTTTCCTCTGTTTCCTTCTGATCAGCCGGTCTGCAGGGTGGTGGGCCATCTCTTCCCTGAAGTGCAGGTCCGTCTGTGAACAGTAAACCCCTCGGCGCGTCAAACCGCACAAACGCAGCGAAGCGTTCTTCTTCTTCTGTTTAATCTTCTTCCAACCTGTGGTTCCGTACCGGAAAAACTCAGACTGAAGCTTCGCTGCCGTGATGCTCCTTCATCTTTAAAGACTCCACGCTGGTTCCCTGACAGGCCGTGAACCCTCTCCCGAAATTAAAAATATGCGTAATCTAACAGCAGGAAGAGCTTGATGGTTCCACTTAAGAATGTATGAGGTATGAAAATGGCTCATAGATTTTTTATTTATTTTATTTAGCCTTTGTTTATACAGGTATGATGAATGTATAGAAAAGAAATCCAAGATTGTGCTCGAGCTGGAGAGATACTAGAGCTGAGTTAATCACAAACACACAGTACGTTTCTGGGACCAAACTCCTGAAAGGAGGCCTCACTTTTTTCACATTAAATATATAACTTCACAACAACAAAGGCAGGCTTTTTTAGAGACAAAGCCACATTGTAGACGCAATCACTGGCACCCATTAAATCCTGAAAAACAGAGTTTTAGTTCGTCCCTCAAACTAAATAGAAAAGACACAAGAGGGCAGGGAGCTGAATGCAGCTGGAAGTTCACTGTGGAACATCTGCTGCAGGAGGAACCACTCAGAGCATGGATGGATGGATGGATGGATGGATGGATGGATGGATGGATGGATGGAGCGCAAGGAGGTCAAAAGAGAGGCAGCAAAATCTTTGATAAACCGCAGCCTCTCTGGGATATAACACGGGACAGACAGCACAGTGGAACTCTGGGAGTTAAGTTGACGTGTGATTAGACGTTAGACGAAATTTGCATTTAAAAAAGAACTTAAAAATGGAAAGTAGGAGGAATGATCAGACTGGCGGAAGAAGCTGCGAGAGCTATTTTAAGGGACCAGCTGCTGTTAAAGGGACATTAATTATATCTGGTCTGTATTTTGTGTCCTTTTTCCCAGGGAGTCGAAGCAGCGGTACGGAAGATCGTACGACTGTTTCTTGTGCTGCTTTAAATTCACTTAAAGCTGTAACAGTCTGTTTTAGAAAAGCAATGACTCAAAGTTACCAGGAGGGCTGCGGCTTGCTGAACGTAACTGTGTCTGTGTGTTTGCAGCGCCTCAGATGACTGATTAACAAACAAAAACACAGCGAGTTAGACAGGCCTGCAGCTCGCCGAGCACAGGGTCAAAGGTTGTGAGTCGAATGTGCGACCAACACAGCTATTTCAACAGTATTATGAATGCAAAGGAAGGACACAATGTACTGTAGTATTACTGCAGTATGACTTTGGAGCTCAGAGTCTAAAACGGAGAGAAGCCTGAAGCAACTCAGCCAGTTAAAAATAACAATCCGTGTCCAAAACAGAGAAATGAAACTCCATCATTTCTGTGGCATTTTTATCTCCTCACCCCTGCTGAGCCCGTTTAGCTGCAGGGAATTAGTCTTTATCTTTTATAGTCTTGCGGCAGCAGTCAAGAGGAGCCTCTGCAGCCCCGCTGTGCTCCACAACCTCACTGTGCATCGTGACTCACAATGCACATATTATGTAGCATATCGCTATTATGCACCTTATCACCCCTAAGTGGGCTTATCATGTGGTTTATTTGACCAAAATGTTGTTATAATAGCGCTTTATTGAACTCATAACATCTGGCTCTCTTTGGCCTGGGGAGCCAGATGTGAACTGAGTGCACACAGTGTCCCAGCGTCAACTGCCATCTGGTTTACATTTCCTCCAGTTCCAGTTATATAGATTTCTGCTTATCTGGTCGCTCCGTTTATGAGTCTTCATGCAACAATCACTTTGATTGCAAGGTTTTCACTTATCTGCGGAGAAATGGAGTCGTCTCCAAGATTACTGAAGGTGCGGTTTGAGGCGATACACAAAAGTTGGACGGTGAAGGACGGCGAGGAAATGTAAGTGGTGCATTCCCGTGTACGAGTTATGGCATTCAAATTAAAAATCATCCATGCATTTGTGTTGATTTCCATGCATTCCTTTCTAGTGTTATTTGAATTCAATTCAATTTTATTTGTACAGGGTCTGTTACAATGCCAATTGTTTCCAGGTGCTTTACAGAGACCCAGAGCATGACCCCCGAGCAAATATCATTAACTTAAAATATAATATTGAATCCTAAACAAGGATAATGACAAGTAAAAAACTCCAACAGCTGGAGAAAAAAACCTTTAAGCCAAACAGTGGCAAGGAAAAACTCCACGTTAAGAGGAAGAAACCTTGAGCAGGACCTGGATCATATGGGAGGACCTTCCTGCCGAAGGCCAGTCAGTTAAGAAAGAAAAGAGGGGAGACAGGACAGAGAGGATGTAGGACAGAGAGAAGAGAGCACGCAGCTGACTGAATGAAATGACTACATAAACAGATGCAGGTAGCAGCACTGAGGTGAGATGGTCAGAGGACTAGATCGAAGGTCACCATGCCAGCCGACACCTGAACACATCTACATACACAGGTGGAGGTAAACGCTGGGATGGACAGAGGATCCAAGTCAGCATGCAACTCAGGAAACTCTGGCCTGCAAACATACAGAAAGAAAAGAGAAAAAAGGGGGGCAGAACAGCACAACAAACTACAGGAAAGAAAATGGAGCACAGTTACAGTAACAAGGTGCTCCTAATTAACTAAGGAATGAGCTGGAGGAGGAAAAGGGGAAGAGGAAAGGAAAGGGAAGAAAAGAGAGAAGAGCAGTGGAGACACCACTCAGCAGATCATGTTGGCGTCTCCCTGCAGCATAGGCCTATAGCAGCATAGCTATGATGAAGCTGTGATTAAGACGAGCTACTCTAGTCTGAGCTCCTACAACTATGGCTATAACTATTAGCCCCTACACACTATAGTTTAGACTAACCGTTGGCTTTACTGAACAGAAATGTTTTCAGTTTAGTTTTAAATGGCAGCGAATGAGACATTGAACATCTGGGTTCAAGGCAGGGTGACCCGAGTGTGATGACGCACAACAGAAGCGGGGCTGAACCTCAGAGCAAAGACGACTTAAAAGAAATAATAAAACAAGACAAGTGGAGGCTAAGCCTCACTCATCTCCTAATGGCCGATGTCTTCAACACGAGACGTTTTACTGGCCGAGCTGCCTGGAATGAGTTACACCGCAAATAATAGCTGAGCTGCCTTTTTCCAGAGGAGAGGGGCGTAGAAACGTCATCTCTGTGAGCTTCTGAAGCCCTGGATCAGGCCATGTTATTACACCTGCAAGCAATGAGTCGGGTCTGCAAGATGTGCTGCACTCTGGAGATAGACCTCCCTCTCTTCATCTTCCCCTTTTTTGTTTCTCATCCTCCCACCCATTCCACTCTGCTTTTTGCATCAAACCTCATCAAAGGGAATTTTAGAAGCATGTATCCTTTGTTTCTGGTCTTTTGTCTTGCTGGAGGACAGTTTAACAGCAAAAGAAACGCAGCGCTCCATGTTATCTAACCTTTGTTTTTATTTTTTTCCTGTTTAATCAAAGTGCACGGTTCATATTAACTTTCAGCTTCTCCCCTCGTCATTTATCATCACACTCTTTTACCTTTGGATTATTTAACCTTTTTTGGGAACAGTGCCAACACTATTAAGTCTTTCACGCCTCCTTCCTGCCTTGTGTTTGGAGAGCCAGCGGGGGGAAACACTCCTGATAATAAACTCCAGATCCGATCGATTACTCCTCTGTCCATCTAAGTGCGAGAAAGGTCAGAGTGAGGTTGTTGGAGAAGTTCAGCAACTTTTTTTTTTCTGTTCTGCAGATTCTGCAAAACAAGGCAGAGTTTTATAATCTGCATTAATGGGTCAGCAGGTGTTAAAACATACCGGATCATCAATTCATTCTTCAAAATGGCATGCAAGCTTTGTTTTTACGCGCAGGTTGCACAGAAACTATGAAGATACGAAGACAAAAACTAAGATAACACACTTAATGTTTTTGTGGCTTGAATTATTTAATTGTAATCTGTAAAAACAACAACTTTTCACTTTGGGCTTTTTTTAAGGGTTCATCAAAGAAAAAACTGAACTAACTGAACTGGTTGTCAGTGCAGTTACCGTAGCATTTTCTTCAGTAAACCTTTTTCTGCAGAACGTACACTCAGTGCAATAAATTCACCGTGCATCTGCTGAAACCAACCAGTGCTGCGCTGGAAAATGTTATTTTTAACACATCGGCTGCTGCTGAAGTGTTAAAGCTTTCGGTGCATTTAGAGACCAACTGAAAGTGTCTGGCACTGTGAAGACGATGCAGCAACTCTTCCTCCAGTTGCACAACTGAGCTTGTGAAAATGAGAGGAAAGGGTACTTTCCGGGACTTCTCGGTTGTTGCTCTGTTTCTTTTTTTCTTTGACTCGTAATTTCAGCTCAGTCACAATTTATTTTCAGTCCACTTCTTCTAAACATCATCCATCATTACGGGCTTCTGTCTCTCCGTCTCCTGCAATGATGCCTCGCAGGATAAATTGTGCAGACTAGAATCCTTTTTCTTTTTTGTGAGGAACATGCATCCTTTTAGCTTTTCTGTGCAGATTTTTCTGACAAACCAGCCCAGGCGGGGAAAAATAAATATAAATAATAAATATTGTCTGACACCAATCTTGATTCCACAAAAGAGACAGGAATTCACCCTCTGAGCCCAACATCCAGGCAATGTCTGATTCCTGCATTAAGGCATCGCTGCCTCTGCTTCTGTGATTCTTACAAGGTCCTTAGCAAAACCTTTGAGCATATTAAACTGAATTAAGGCACTTTGTTGAGGCTTGGATGGGAGTTTACATTAGAGACAAGCCACAAAAGTGCCGGGGCGTCCGGACGTGGGTCAATATCTGCAGAAATCTGGGTGGTGGAAGTGAGGCGGGCAACACTTCCTCTTCCGTCAGAGCTGCACATGAATAGCACATTCTTCCCCTCCTGAAACAAGTACAAACGCCCTCAGGAACTGGAAGGTAAGCATCTGACCCTTTGTCACCTTCCAACTTAAAAAAAAAAAAAAGTAAGAAAGACATTTAGCAGTTTGAGACAAAAAAAGCAAGCCATGAAGAAGTATGAAACAAGCCTTGCGTCTCATTTGGGCCTGCACATCTGGATGCATTTTGCCACCAATTTGCTGATGTAAATGTGTGATATTTGTCAAAGTGTCAGGGATTTTCTCCTCAAAGTGGGACTTTGTTTCTGCTTTCAAAGCTTGATCCGACCCACCAAGCAGGAAGGAGCCCATTTACATCAAAGAGGGCTGTGAATAAACTGTGAACACAGCAGAAACTTTGATAAAGGGGTCGTATATTGTCCTGCATCTGCAGCCATCCTGCATCAGCTGAATGTGCTGTGATCAGCCACTTTAAGAGAAGTGAATGACTTCAATCAGCTCACTGAAATGCCGGAAAACCTCCGAACCTTGTGTTGATCTCACTTTGACGCTCACCACCCTGTTTACATTAGACTGTCTTTCATGAAAGTAAAGAAAGATACCCTAACCCTATATATATATATATATATTAAACACAACACAAGGAAAAATATAATAGCAACTACTGAAACAGAGCAGACAGCTACTTTATACCACACAAGAAGAAAAATCAACATTGTTTAATGACTCTGCATATAAAACAAGTTCTGAGGTGTTGATTAATTACTTGTGGCAGTCAACACCTTAATGACTCCTTCCAGCCACTGCACTGTTAATTAACAGGCCATTAAAAAAAAAAAAAACACAGGCGGAAATGTCTCATCCAGGCTGCTGGAGCTCACAAGGAAAGCATTCTGCTCTCTGTGCTCCTGGCGGGCCCCGGTCCCTCACCAGCAGACAGCCAACCAGGGACTAATTCAGCCTTTGTTCAGGTTGTGTGAATGGAAGTTAGGAGCTTTGGGTAGAGTAACTGGAGAGTGACTTGTCTGCTGCACTGAGCTCATACCGCCTTGACAATGTTGCGCTAATGATCTTGCAGCAGTGAGCTGATTTAGCGCCGCCTGTCTGCCCCCCCCCCCCCCCCCCCCCCCTCTTGTTCTGCTGCCATGGAGTGCTAGCGAAACATGTTCACATTTATTCAATCCCTTTTTCTTGAGTGTGCATGGCTTCCTGTTCTTGCTATCGCAGAAACCTGACAAGCGCTGAAGCAAAAACCCCCCCCGGGTCCCACCAGGCTCAGTAGCGCTGCGTTCTTTCTGCTCCTCAGCTCGACCTCAGGTCCCACCAGGCCTGTTTCAGAAGCAGAGCGCGTCTGGACGCTGCCTGTGCAGTTAGATTTGTGAGATTATGAGTTTACCTGAAGGTTTAGAGACTGAGAGATGAAAGAGGATGTCATAATGTAACAACCAGGCTAATGAATAGAGATTATTAGCGTCTTTTTGGGGGAAGAAACATTTTTTTTATGGGGAGAAAATCACAAAAGTCCCCAATTTGAAGTCCCCAAGAAGTATAAGGACCCTCTCGCCCTGTTATAGATTCTGTCCACGACAAGTAAAGTTGATATAATCCACAGCGCCTTTAAAAAAAATAAAACAAACTGCACATCAGGGAGTCTACATAGGACCCGAACCCTGTAAAGGCATCCAGTGCTGTTACATAAAATTTGCCTTTTTAGCTTCTTAAAATGAGTCTCTCCTTGTCTAAGACTGATATCTAATCAAGGACCTCCTGACTTGTTCACAAGTCGTGCTGCTCCAACATCGATATATAAGTTAGAGTCCAGCTCATGGTGTTTTATTTTGAAAATTGTTACTGTGTCCCTGCCTGTTTAGTCTACAGTGTGTAAACTGAAGTTATTTGCCCACATGAATCCATTGATACGTGGATAAACTATTGTATGAACTGCGAAGCTGGATGCTCCTTTTACACCTAGTCATGGCACCCTCACCATTTTTTAGCTTTCTTTAACTCACCAGTTCTTCGACTTTTACTTTCTTTGCTTGTCTCTTTGCACAAGTCTTAGAAACTCAAGATTTTATTGAAAACCACAGTTTGATTTGATCACTCATGGTGTTTAAATGTGCTTGTTTGTTTTTTCTTAATCATACTTTATATTCCAATGGCGCTGACGTATTTTATTTTTACCGTACAGCATTTGTGTTCAACTGCTAGTTTTTAAACAAACATTTTGAAGTGAACATGTTTTGGATCAGTCATTTTTTTCCTGCATCTTGCTTTGTGCTTTGCTGCTGTGTGGTTTAATCACTGTTGCAGAGTCAGAATGGACTTTTGTCAACTCCGAATGTAAACATGGACATCGAACTCCTCGGCACAGGTCGCTCAGAGATACCCCAGCCAGCTGCACTCAGCAAACCCTCAGCTGAAGATGGGATTTCTATCTCTGACAGCTTGAGTAAACATTTATTTTGTAATTGCTGTAAAGCGCTGCCGTGCACTGTGTCGCCCTGCTCTCACTGTCAGCATAAAGTGGTAATGTGATGAATTGGCTCCCACTATCAGCTGCCAGCAGGCCGTGCGTAATCAGCTCCACGGTCCTCTGAAGGCAAAGTGATTCCTGAAACTGGGGATCATTGTGCAGTCGGTGCACAGCCCAGGCTCTGGTTGAATGCGGGTTTAATTTCCCTCGGATCCGATAACCGTTCAGATGAGCGTAAATGGCTAATTTGCTTTCCCTGCAACTCCGTTCCTGAAGGTGAAAAACAGATTAATCTAATTCTAATTTCAGATTGACACAGCAGAGAGAGGTACTTTGACGGCAGTGCTGTGACATCACCAGAAAGCCTTTTGTGACTGAATTAAACGCACTGGTAAACTGAAACAGACGCTCCATTTGAACATCTTAATAGACTCTTCAAGCGTGACATTGTTACTTCTCTCTTCTGGCTTCTAATACTCTGATAAACATCGTCACCTTGATAAGTTCTCTTCATGCCAGGGCTTACTCATCGCTGAAGTGTTTAGTAATAGCTTACTTCTGCTCTGTTTCCCACCAGCTGATATGACTAATTTCACCTCAGTTAAGAAATCGCTCTTGTTTCCCAGAATGCATTTTGGCAGCTGTCAGAGAGCAGGTGTGAGCTTGCTGTACTGTAAACTGAGGGTGTATTGGCATATTTTTATGATTACACCTGTGCGCCTTCCTAACTTGTCGAATGTCTTCAGGCAATGTTGCATTCTTGACTGTTGGTGATTGAGAAACACGTCCCTTTGCTTTGAGTTTAATACATTTTTTTGCGTTGATAAATGCAGTTTGTCTTTTTAAAACAGCACCCCTTTATCGCTGTAGTTTTCGAAGTTTTCTAAAATGTTTTCCCTCTCGTCCTTGACGGAGGAATTTAGCTGGCAAACTATTCAAGGTGTGCTTTGGCGTACCTGTCATTTTTATTATGGATTTTATCTTATCATTGGTGACAGGCTTCATGCAGGCAAGTAACGCACCTTTGACTTTCCATGAACACTACAGTGATCCCTTGCCAATTTGTGGTTTAAGTTCCACGGTTTTAGTTATTCGCAGATTTTTCAGAATTATATAGTATAATTTTTTTTGAAAATTAAAAAATCGCAGAAATATCTCAGGATGTTGTGCGCGTTCTCTCACAGTGAAGAAATGCTGTGAACCAGCCTGGCCCCTTTAAGAAGGTAGCCTTATGGGTAATGGTGTGGCCTTATGGGTAATGGAGTGTGTGTGTCGTGGGACGGCAGAAGAAAACGTGGTTAGATGAAAAGTGTAGTGAGCATCAACAGCAGCCCAGCGTGTATAGATTTACATTCTCTGTTAACCGACAGAAGCCCAACAATACAACCTGTGTGATGTTACAAGTTCCTGCAGTGCCAGAATAAAGTTCCCGTTCCATGCAGAGAAAACCGGACTTTTTCTTTAGTTGTTGTTAGCGTGTTAGCCGCTAATTACGAGCCAAAAATAGCACAATACCAGCAGTTTGTTTACCACAGTTCAGAGACCAGAGGCTGTGAAGGAAACAGAAAGACCACAGTTGAGCCTTTGTCTTGTTTTGCTGCAGTGCCTCGCTACTTCTGGGGGGTTTTTAAACATATTTTTAACACATTATTGAGGCTCTGGGGGTTCCAGCTCCAGTTGGCAGATTTTGATTTTCGCGGTGGGGCGCCAGTCCCCATTAACCGCGAAAAATAAGGGATCACTGTACTTGCAAAATATGGATTGGCATTATGTTGCTGAAATGAGCAAAGCCTTCTCTGCAAGAAAGGGGAATGGCAGAAGATGAATGGTTGCTCCTAAACCTGTACGTTCAGTGCAGCATCAGTGGTGCCTTCACAGATGTACATGTTATGCATAAAATGACCACTAAGCACCCCAAACCATAATACTGGCTTTAGGTTTTGCATCGACAAAGCGTGGTGTCTGCGCCAAAAATCGACGTGCCTTGACTGGTCTGGATAAGGCCCGTGTGATAGGGAGTGGAGTGGCCCCTCGATCCGTCTGCAGACTGAAGGCCAAGTTCCAGATAACGGGGGATGTCAGAGATGGGTTGGGAAGTGGCCGTCCCAAGAAGACCATTTACTCATCCTGTCAGCACTCAGGAACCGCGGGCGGTCTTCTACAGATTTGCGGTCAAGGTTTGCAGGACGATTACGGCCGACGGTTCTCTGCCCAGACGATCTGGGCTACACCCAGCCAGTCTGCAGTCTCACAGGGCTGCTGGGAGGCTGCGCTTCACTGTCAGGAACCTGAACATGTGGAGAAATGCTATGTTCAGCAGGGAATCCAGAATCTGCCAACAGCACTTGGATCGTAGGATCAATGTGCGGGGAAGACGTGGAAGACGCCTCGGTGACTGCTGCACAGATAGAGTAACATCTTTCCCTGGTGTTAAATTGCCAATATGTCTTGTTTCCTGAGACTTCAGTCATCCAGTCAACCAAACAAGAGTCAACAGCGAGACAGACAAGTCGCTGGTGTGAAGTTTCAAAAATTCAAGACCACTACATGTTTGAAAGAAAAAAAAAAAATCCAAGTTTCATAACTACTGATTTGTCATCCTTTCAATAAAATATCTACATCCAAATTAAATTTATAAAAATGCATTTGCAACAGTCGGTTGTGTTGTTTTTATCGTCTAAAGAAACTGTCAGGAGATAGGCGTGAGTAATGAAAAAGAAAGAATGCAAGAGCTGTCGTGAACCACACTCCCCATAAATCAGGCCCATATTTGACTGAGCCGAGGCGCTGATGTCTGGATCTTCGAGGAAACGCCCTTCATCCATCGTTAGATCCCGTCGAGCATCCGAAAACATGGAGGCTTCCTGTAACTGATACAGATCAGACACTCTATCAGGAATCAGGATAGTGCACTTCAAAACAGGAGATGTTTATCTGCCAGACTATCGCTCGCATTACTCGCATGGCGACAAGCACAAATAGTGGAGAGGGAAACGTGATCTAGATGGGTAAAGCTGGCTGAGTCAAGTGTTTGGGTGTTTTCCTTGATAAAAAAAGAAACAGACAAAAAAAATACATTTTTGGTGCATTTCCAAATCACTGGAATCCCAGATTCCTCACATTTTTTTTTCATTCAAAATATAGAGAGGCTTCATACCTGGTACACTATCTGTTAAAAGACAGAGTTTCAATGACTCCAGACGGTTTTTCTATCAGTCCTTTTTCTCGTCTTATTTTTGCACCTGTGGCAAAACATTCAGATATTTTCTCCTCGTCCCACAGCACCAGTTAGCAGTGATACTTTTGGCTATCTCTGCTCTTCTCAAGTGCTGCAGACTCACTTGGCTTCTATCTAAAGGACCCTGCTTTGTCAACGGGCCTTTTCAAGTGGTCGAATATGAAACGCCAGAGACTCTGCGCTGGAAGAGCTGGCTCCCGTCCTGGGGGATGTGTTTTTGTTGGCTCTCCACGGAGGCAGAGAGTAGGCGAGAAACAGAAGTTAGGTGTGGAGCTCTCAGCGTACGCGCAGTTGGCTGAATATAAAAGCGCTGTGAACGCAAGCAGTATAAAACTACTCCATCTGGAGAGGTTTAAAAAGGGTTTACCAGCAACAAACCTGAGCCTCATTTGTGCACACAGATGTAACAGGTGCATTGCATGCAAATCAAGGGTCAGAATCATTCCAGAGAAGTCCACGAGCAGCAGAGAGGGATCGTGAGTATCTGCCAGGCTCGTTCCTTTAGTAATAAAGCAGTGAACATGCTGCATAAACAGATGAATTCTTTTTAGGGGGGTGTGCATGAACATTTGCTTTGTTTTCAGAAAATGGCGGGAGTTTGGAGGATGACGCCCGACGGGACTCCACTTGATCTCTGCCACTGTCTCTCAAGGCCCCTCTGTGATACGCTCATTCTTTCTCACCAGCCGTCCCCCAGCAGCGGGCCCGTGGCCCCCCAGTGTTATTTATGAAATGAGGCCTACGCTGACATGTGGACAGACACACAAAGCGTCATTTAGCGCCGGGTCATTTGTCACATCAAAGCATTCCTTGACGCACGGAGGGAGGCTCCCTGTAATCTGTCAGAGTAAAATGTAAACAGGTGACGCTGGGCGGCGGGATGTGCTCGCCCCCCTGCTGTTAAATCCACTCTGACCATGAAGCTCAAACAGTCCATAATGACACATATGAATGAAAGCTGATCTCTAATGCAGCTTTGTGTCTTGACTTTGAGAGACATGGAGGTTTTTTTTTCTTTCATTCATGGCATCATGGAGAGATGGTATCCTACGCAGCACACTGCCAAATAGTTTGCACAGTTTTTAATTTTTTGCTTCGAAAATCATTTTCCTGGAACTTAAAACTACTTTTTTTTTTAAATTATATGATTATAAAATAAGCAGAGGTGTCTTTACCATCCCACATTGTTCTTTTAACCCTAAGCAACATATAAAAGGATAAAGTATCCATTTCCTGTGATTAAGTTTCCCTCTGCTGTGGTTGACTCCTTATTCCTGCTTCTTTTGCTCTGCATTTACGAGCCTCTGGTTCACAAGGGTGTGTGTGTGTGTGTGTGTGTGTGTGTGTGTGTGTGTGTGTGGTGGAGAGACGGTGGGGTATTGATTTCTGATAGAGGGTCGGTGTTTTATTTCCTCTCAACATGTGAACTAGACCTCCCAGCTTGCAGGAATACAAGGCTGACACCCACTTATTAACGTGACAGGATTAGGAAATCTTCAGCGCTCATCTGAGGGGATGAACTTTGAGAGGCTTAATATGGAGCATCCTATCTTACTAGATGTATTGTTTTCCCCCTTAGTGCAGCGGTGCAGCTGTGTGCCTATACAGATAGGGTAAAGAATATTTTATTACAAACATCAGTCATTTTTTTTCTCGAATCCTTGGCTATTCATTAACAACCTGACATGAGAATCAATATGGAGTTGGTTGATGAATAAGGACCCTTTAGAAAAGCCAAGCGTTTACCGTGCTCGCTCAATTGATGTTGGATTTGGCAAGTGTGATAACAAAAATCCATAAATGCCTTATAAATCAGAGAACAATCAATAAATGTCACACGGGTCCCACCAACAGTATTTCTTCAGCTTTCAGTGGGGCGGATCCAGTATATCAATATTTCAATCCTTAAGGTTCAGTCTCAAGGATGGATACTTATGTTTGAAAAAAAAATCGATAGCAAGTAATGCATTAACTTTTAATTTTATTAATTCAATTTTATAGTATTTTTGCTCTTTTTTTGAGTGTTTACTATGGGTAGGAACTACTTTTCCTTCAGCTTTCTGACTCGTTTCCAACAGCGACAGTAGTAAGGCGCGAGCAACTGTCCCAGACAGAGTCAGAACAGGGACATAACTAATGTGGCAGAATGTGGAGTTTTTGTGATACTGTAAATAATAAATAATGATTTAAAATGTGGTATATGTGACAAAATAGTCAGATGCACAAACACACCAAAGATCTCATGAAACATTTTAAAAACAAACTTTCTCACCCAACCAGGGGAAACAGCGAGAGGTGGAGAAATTGTCGGCAGGTACCCAGGCTTTATTAAAGAAAAGCTCTTAAGTGGAGGCAGTTTGGAAAGGCGGGAATTTTCAGTTAAATGGTGATTACAGAATTGTTAACCGTGTAAAATGTAAGGAGGATATTTGCTGTACGAAACCATGATGAAGGTGTGAATGTAGACGAGCTTAGGCCTAATTCTCTACCTCTTTATATTTCACTCACTCATTAAATAAGCTTTTATGTGCATTTTTGATGCAACTTCAACAAAAAAATGACAATTAATCTATGTTCTTTATTTGCATACACAATAGGACTTAAAAAAAATATCAGTATTGAAATGGGGATACCAGCTCTGGTATTACATGACATTTATCTGAACCCTGATTCAGGTAAAACATCTGTACTGGTGCTGCTGGATCTCAGCTCAGCCTTTGATACGTTGAACCATAAAATCCTTCTGGACAGACTGGAAAACTGGGTGTGGTTATCAGGTCCACTTCTCAGTTGGATCAGATCATACCTTAAAGGCAAGAGCTTTGTTGTTTCCATGTTGTTGTTTCCAACAAAAACAGCTGCCCAGCTTGAATTCAGAGTGCTCAAGTCAAAAACCCAGGTTAGAAATCTCAGACCTGAGTTTCAGCAGCCACGTGAAGACTGTAACTAAAACAGCTTTTTATCACCTCAAACAAATACCAAGAGTCAGAGATCTGATGTCCAGAGCAGATTTAGAGAAGCTCATCCATGCCTTCATCTCCAGCTGGCTTGACTACGCTTCTCTGTCTGGTCTTCCCAGGAAGACAATTAGACAGCTTCAGCTCGTCCAGAAAGCTGCTGCCAGAGTTCTAACAAGAAGCAGGAAAACTGTTCTGAGATCCTCACACTGGCTACCAGTTAGAGAATGGACTTCAAAGTGTTGTTGCTAGTTTACAAGTCAATTAACAATATGGGCTCAGAAGGCATTTCTGATCTCCTTGTAGAATATAAATCAAGTAGCTCTGAGATCTTTCAGTCAGGCAGTCAGCTGGTAGAACCTCATATTACTGCACTGTTTTTACTTTCAATATTCTCAGCTTTGTTATTCATAATTATCTAAAAATTTTGTTTGACTTTTTTTTGTAATTTTATTATGCATTTCATTTACATTCTTATGCTGTTTTTATTCATTCAGTTTTCTTTCCTGCCATTCTTTTCATCCTGATGCCTTTGTAAAACACTCTGGGTATGAAATGTGCCAACCAAAAAAACTTGTCTCACCTACATGTCCTGGCATACATGTCTAAAGACATGTATATCAGTCTACTGGGTAACTCTAAATTGCCCACAAGAACGGAATACAAACTATCTAACGAACAACAACCACAATCATGAGATTTTAGTCTTTGTGCAGTAACAGAGTTTTTACTTGCCACTGTTTCTGTACTTAATATTTAATAATATTACTTAATATTTAATAATATTTGCTCAGGGTCATGCTCTGGGTCTCTGAAAAGAATCTAGAGATCATTTGTATTGTAATAGCTGCTATGTAAATAAAATCAAATTGAACAGAATTGCATGATCTTATTATTTATGCAATAAATCACAATCTGTGGAAAATTAATGTGAATGTGCAAGACCAGGCAACATTTCCTGTACATCTACTGATCACTGTTTTTCTTCTTGTACAGTCTTATTTTCTATATTTCATGGTACTGTTTCTCTCTTTATCTCCTGTATGTAAATACATTTACAGTATATATTATGTTTATTTTTTATCTTGGAAAGTGTTTATTTCCTTAGGTCTCTTTGGCAATTATTTGCTGGCACATACACAGTGCTGATTTTAGGACATTCTTAATAAATTACTGTCAGCACATTTGCAATTTTACTTATATTTTTTTATTACCTTTTTCTCTTAGTGAACCAATTCATCGGAATTTTGTTCACAGCTTACTTATGGCGTAAATGTAAGACAGTACGGTTTAACAATAAGGTAGTTTGTCTCTCTCTGATCCTTCGAGGCCCGGGTCTCCTTTGTAAAAGCTCAGTGAGACTAACCTGATTAAATTAAGAATAATACAACAATAATAAACACATAAAATACTTCGCATTGGACTGAACCTAAAATCACTGGCATTGTCCATGCTTTGCTTTCAGCCTCCCAGGCGGCAGACTTATATAGAGCCGAAAGTGCGTCAAGCCAGAGGAAAAACATTATAAATCACACGGGAAGCAAGACTGCAGCCCTTCAAATTAAAACAGACATGTCTCGTTTCATTTTGTTGGGAAATTACATATTCGCCATAGCATGACTTGACAATATAATATCTTCCCCGAATCCGTTTTTTCTTTTTTCAAATTAGATTATCTATACTCTTTAATCCAAAAAAACCGAACGTAACATTGTCGGCAGCAGTTTTATTCTAAAAAACCTCAAACGGAAAAACAAACTTGGAAAGAAAATTTGGGTCACTTTACAAACTTCAGAGAAGCAGGTCAGATAAAGTAACTGTAACTATCGGAGTGCCGTGCCGTGCCGTGGGAATCCCTCTCAGAAATCGGACTACTTTGGTTGAGCCCGGCTGCGGTACGAGAGCTGGCAGATATCGCTTTTGTTTCGGTCTGCAGACGTGGAGCTCACCGGCTGAGCAAATGTCTCGACCGCTAAGCATCAGTTTCCGCTCGTGTCTTGTTGTGACGGTTAGCAGTCGTCGCTAGCAGGGCTAGCTAGCCGTGCGGCTCGTCCAGGTAATTATCTCCATCGGGTGCTACCTTCCCTTTTTTGCCGCTAGTTTGTAACAGACAGCCCGTCACCTCTCCCCGTCAGTGCCAGCTCACTGGAAATGTGTCGGATACTGCACTGAGGTGAGCAGAATCGTGGGTTGTTGTTGTTTTTTTTCTCCTTTGGTTCTGCTCGGCTCGGGCTATTCCCTGGATCCAGACACATTCCTTCAAATGTTTTATGTTTACAGGACGTTCATTGGAGCCCCGGTTTCTGCGTGGCCTCTCTCCGTGTTGGGTTTGTTCGCCGCACGGGTGACTCGACTCGTTTTAGTGTGATGTCATAGCTTCTCTGTCGTTTTCTCAACACATTAATGTAAATAATAATAATTTAAAATCCCCAGTTGGCTCCCCGCGCCAGTGAATGTCTCCCCAGCCCGCCGCGCTGGCAGCAGCGGTGCCGGAGTCCGCATCACTGCTTGTAGAGACATTTATTTGTTGTAACCTTTACTAATCCACAGCCAGCGACAACGGGACAGCTGATTAACGGGCACAGCATCTTTGACGCGGAGGAGATTAACATTTAGGAGCATTACTTGCTGTTGAATGTGGTCCTGTTAAAGTCTGGGTTTTGCTCCACTGACTTGTGCCTTTTTTTTCTTTTGTAGAAAGACCGCCGGATGGAAATGTGATATTTTTACCCAGTGGATTACTCATCATGCCCTTCCAAATGATGGACTACTTTTCCTCTTAGCACCATGCGCGTCATTAAATCTGATCTCGTCTGCTGCAGAGATTTAATGTCATTACATTTGGAGTCATCAGGCAGTTTGTAAAGATCATCAGTCACCACTGGATACTCAGTCTTTTTCTTTTTTTCCCTTTAACTGTACTTCCGGGGAAGCATTGATTATGTGTCTCTGCGAGTTTGACATGCTCAGATCCTTATAAACCACAAGCGTGATTTCGTGTTGAGGAAGCCCAAAGAAGGAAATCCAGGACGGGATCGCCTCAGAGAAACCACTCCAAAGAATCATGGCCTCGGTGTGGAAGAGACTGCAGCGAGTGGGGAAGCACGCCTCCAAGTTCCAGTTTGTGGCTTCCTATCAGGAGTTGATGGTGGAATGCACGAAAAAATGGTGAGTTTACTGGTAATAACAGGCGACCACAGTGCTGTCACCGAAGCCCCAGGAAAACTGTGTGTCTCTGTCTGCTGGAATGTTGAGCTCATTCCTGGTGGCCATACACACACACACACACACACACACACACAGTCTTTATGGTGTGCAGGCATTTCTGTATACTGGGAGGGGCCTGGCTGTCTTATTAAATGTCTCTGCTTTCCTTTTTTTTTGTATACCAATATTGAATTGCAGCGTGAGAGACGGTGTGATTTGTCTCCGACAGGCTGCCTTGCTCAGGGTCACTTTGCTCTCTTGACACTACATCTACCTACATCTTGGGATGCAGTTAGGAATCTGATCTTAACTTTTGACTTCACTGGCAGTACGGAAGTGGTAGGATTGTTAAACTATTGCCAATGGGCACGGTTACATGATGTTTTTTAATTCGGAATTAATTATTCCGAATTAAATAATTCCAAATTAACATGGAAATAGTAATTCCAAATTGAGGTTTTCATGGAAAACATGTTTGTTCGGCTTTTTCCAATTCCGCTTAAGGCCTGGGGGGTTGGGAAGGGTTCTGATTGGATGGGGGGGGGGCGGACGTCTTTACGTCTACCGGAAGAAAACAAACTTACTCGATTAGCAACAACATTCCACTTATTTTTGACCTGGGTGGCGTCTCTGTTTCGCATTTAACCTGGCCGCTACAACTTTGAAAAGCTCACAATTTTTATGTTTCCTGCCATCTGTTCTTTTAATTATTTCCAGTTCCTCCAAGCTATTTATTAAATAAATCGTCTCTGCTCTTGACCACCGTTTACTGTGTGCTGCCATCTTGAAACTTTGTTTTGAAAACAAGCCCAGCGGAACATAAGCGTTATCGCGACAGACAGGCAAGAGAACGAGCATGTGCAGAAAGACTGAATTTAACGCGGAATGAGTGTATACATGACCGCGGAATCATTCTATTTGGAATTAAAATCAGAATAAACCAGCCACTTACTTCGGAATTAAGTTTAATTCGGAATGGACATTTTCATTCGGAATTAGGTGTTTACATGGTAACTTTTAATCATTTTAAATTGAATTTAACTTTAATTCTGAATTAAAGAGAAATTTAAACTTCCCATGTAAACACACGGACTGCTTCTTCTGGCTTGCATGTGCAAACTGTCAGATATGATGACAGTTAATGCCCACAAACTTGACATAATCCGCAAACCCCAACAATATACTGTGGCTACAGTCTATAGTTCATACGTTACACTTTGAAAGAAAAGTCATTACAAAGAGGTGGGCAAGCTGATGGGTCTGTTTTCAAAGGTGGAGATAAAATGGGCAGATAAGTGGAAGCTCGAAGCAGTTATAAGTGCCTTCAGCTATGTGTCCTAAAGTGAGGGAGAAGCCGGGGCTTGTTAAGTAAAGATATAGCCTGCAGACACAGATTCTCTAGTGGCTCGCTGTAGGCGGGACTTACACAACTCCACAGAGCTTCGACGTGGGACAGATGTTAACGTGTTGGAGAATGGAATGAGAAAAATGTACATCTCTTACCAGAGCAACGGGTGGGTGGCCTTAGTGCATAAGCAGAAATACACTTTTTCTATTCTAAGCGTGGCTTTTAATGTCTTTAGACAGCTTTTTTCTGTGATTAATCAAGAATACAGTTATTTGATGTTTGCTTAAAATCCCGGTTTATCAGCCGCTGGAGATGAACAGTTGGCTTTGTATTAAATAGGAAGGTTTGTTGTTACTGTCCAGATTAAATAAAACCTGTTTCACTCTTTAATCACTGAGCCAGTTGTCAGTGTTTAAAATTAAATCTTAGTTCTGCTGCATAAAATTGCTGTTACACATATCTATTTTTATTAAAATGTCATTGACTGAATACGTGTGCCTTCCTGGGCCTTCATCAGTTCGGCATGTTATTGTTGCGGTATAAATTTTCCATCTGCGTAGACTGGAAACAGTCCCCAGAGCTCAAACTGGTCTCTGACCGAGAAGCATTCAGAAGTGATTTTTAAAAACCCACAAGCTCTTAAATTCTGCAATCAATAACAGGAAGAAAGGCTGGATGCTTATTTTGTGTTAATGCTCCAGTGTGAGTGCTTTAAATGTACATTTTGTGAAATGTAAAAGCATTTTTCATTCTTGGCAAATACTCGAGGATTCAGCAAAGAGAACTCTGAAGTCTTGGTAATTTTGGAGGGTACTTGAAATAATCAGTAGTAAAGGAGCTCAAGGGTTTGGAGTTCTTCATCTGTAGTTTCCATATCTCAGGTGAACAAGCGCTTGGCACTCTGTCACAGCTGTATAATAATTTATTTAGTAGGTTTAACGACAAAGACGCTGTAGTCTTAAAGCTGGCAAATAAGTTGTGATACAGTTGTAAATAGGCTTCAGCTATTTTTCCCCTAGAGCACTGAATAGAGTAGGATCTTTATGGAGGAGTGAGTGATTAACAGTGTTTTAAAAGTGAAGAAAAGGACTTACTTTGGAATTTGTGAACTTGTAGGAAACCACAAACTACATAAGATGCTTGTGGTTTGTCAGGACGTCAAGATGCTGTTATCTTCCAGTTCAAACTTCCAGTTCAAAGAGAGAAAAGAATTAGGATCTATGGACTGTTGAAGCTCATGGATCTATGGTACCAGCACCAGCATGGTACCAGCACCAGTAGCAAACCTCACTTCACGTAGAGGATAATATGTGCACTGTGCAGCCATACTAAAGCCCAGGTAAAGGACTGGCCCAGTAAACCCAGCTCTGTAGCCAGTACATGTGATTTGTCGACTTTTGTGGCAACGGATGTTTGTATCACACAGCTAGGAGTGTAAATCACAAGTTTCATCATGTTAATACACTGTCCAAAAAAAAGGTACCACCTTGGTTTAACTAAGCAAATGGGTCAGAACCTCCCATTGGATAATTACTGCGTGGATGATTATGTGTCAGCTGGAAACGAGTTATTTAACCTTGACTGATGCAGTGAGTAGCTTCTCATTTCTTAAACAACCATGTCAGAAGACACATCCTGTGGTCGCGGAAAAGATGTCCATCCGTTTCTGAAGGATAAAATTACTGGCATGCGTCAAGCAAAGACGACATCTAAGGAGATTGCTGAAACTACTTAATTTGGGTTAATAAGTGTCCAACGCATTATTAAAAACTGGAAGGATAGTGGGGAGCCATCATTTTCTAGGAAGAAATGTGGTCGGAAAAAGAATCTTTAATGATTGGGATGACTTAAGCGTTGGGTGAAATCAAATTGTTAAAAAAAAAAAAAAAAAAAAAAACAACCGTCAAACTCATGGTTAAGTTTAATAGTGAAAGTAAGAGCATTTCCACACGCACAATGCAAAGGGAATTTAAGGGATTAGGACCAAACAGCCGTTTAGCCTTAAGAAAAGCACTTATCAGTGAAGCTAACTGGGGAGAAAAAAAGGTTTCACTTTGCTAGGGAGCATAACGACTGGACTCTGGAGCAGTGGAAGAAGATCATGTGGTCTGATGAGTCCAGGGATGTAACGGTATGGAAAATTTGATATCTCGATTATAGAGACCAAATTATCACGGTTTACGATCATATCGTGGTATTCTTAATTGCTGTACGAATGTCTAAAAAATACATACATTAAAATAATTTCACTAAATCTTGTGATTTTCTTGTCATACTAAAATATTAGAAGCCAAAATCTTATCAAAATGAAACTTTCACATTTAAAGGGCAAACAGCTGCCACAGAGAGAGATTTTATTTTAAATGAACAAAATAAATTACAGATCGCAGCAACTTTTCTTCTTGCATGCTCTGCAGACAGGATAACCGTCCTCTACCAGTTGTCCTACTGCATTCTTAGAAAAACCAAAATATGCACAGACCTCGGATTTCGTCCTTTTAGTGGGTTGGTAAATGTCCTGCGTGCTATCACCACTCTCCGCCTATGCTACAAGCGCGAGATACAGTTGTGAGTCGCTCGCAAGATTTGAATATTACATATCCCGGTAATCGACTGCGATAATGAGATTGAGTCAAACATAAACGGTAATCGTTATCGTGTAAAATTTCATTGTGCTATACTGGTAACCGTTCCATCCCTAGATTAGTCACAGCAGATTGACCCTGTTCCAGAGTGATGAGTGCATCAGGGTAAGATGACAGGCGGATGAAGTGATGCTCCCATCATGCCTAGTGTCTACTGTACCAGCCTGTGGGGGCAGTGTTCTGATCTGGGGTTGCTGCAGTTGGTCAGGTCCAGATTCAGCAACGTCATGCACCCAAAGCAGGGGTCTCAAACTCATTCCTGAAAGGGCCGTGTGGCTGCAGGTTTTTGTTCCAACCATGCAGGAACACAGCTGAGTTGTTTTAGTCAATCAACTAGTTGTCTTCACTGAAGGTCTGAACCAGTTCAGTTGATTGAATGAAACAACTCAGCTGTGTTTCTGCATGGTTGGAACAAAAACCTGCAGCCACATGGCCCTTTCAGGAATGAGTTTGAGAACCCTGACCCAAAGAATGAGGTCAGCTGACTACCTGAATATCCTGAGTGGCCAGGTTATTCCATCAATGGATTTTTTGTTCTTCCCTGATGGCTCGGGCATATTCCGAGATTACAACGCCAGGATTCATCTGGCTCAGATTGTGAACGAGTGGTTCAGGGAGCATGGTTAATTTTCACACGTGGGTTGGCCACCACAGAGTCCAGACCTGAACACCCGTTGAGAATCTTGGAGATGTGCTGGAGAAGGCTTTGCGCCTCGGTCCGACTCTCTCATTAACAATACAAGATCTTGGAGAAATATTATTGCATCTCTGGATGGAAATGAATGTTGTGACATTGCAGAAGCTCATCGAAACAGTGACACGGCAAATGCGTGTTGTAATCAAAGTTAAAGGAGGTCCAAAGAAATGTTAGTGGGTGATTTGTTTTTTTTGGGATGGGCAGTGTATATTACATTGATTTAAATGGTGACGATTCAAGGGTTGCCAGTAAGACAAAGCCAATATGGTTTTGATTTGATTTGATTTGATTCAGGAGGTAGCAATTGATATGAAATGATATAATATGTTGATTGAGCACATTTATTTCCATACATATCAAAAAACATTAATTAACTGAAATATTTCACATTTTAATTTCTGTAGTATTATTATTGCTATTGTTGTAGTTGCAGTAATGATAGTATTATCTGAAGTTGTTGAAATTAAAAGAACAGTGAGTAGTTTTATTCAGGTAGTAGCCTATAATGCATACTTACATACAGATTTATGGTAAAGTACAATAACACTGCTGCTTTTTTGAAAATGGAGTAAATTTTAGTCAAGGATGGACTGAGAATGCTTCATGCAATGTTGGAATTTGTCTTCTGTAAATAAAATGTGCAAATCTCCATCTTTAATTGAAGGCTTTACTTTAAAAACCATAGATTTGATGGTCTCATGATAATATGTAAATATTCTTCTAATCATATCCAGTCTGTTTCATCAAGCGTTCTGTTGGTGAGAGGTGTAGCCTGTAAGAGTCATGCATCTGACAAAGTCTTTCCAAACACTGGAGTGTTTGGAAACTTGAGTCTAGCTTCACAAAGTCATCATTTCTCTTTCAGGGCTTTGCACATATTATATTGGTGCGGTTTGGTCCATCTGGTTAAAAGATATAATATCAGAATACTTCATCGTCTCTGCACCAAGAAAAATATTCAACCTCTCTCTTTTTCTGCATCTGCTGACCACTTCATAGTTTCCCCCGGTCACTTCCACATCTATATTATGTGTCATGACCATCGGTTTGTGTAATGGTTGCAGCCAACATATTCACACATCTTTTTGCTTGACTCTTCACATTTTTTTGGGTTGAATGTCAAAACTTGCTGTCAAGCATCCAACTCCTAA
Source organism: Hirundichthys speculiger (assembly GCA_018398805.1). NCBI lineage: Eukaryota > Metazoa > Chordata > Actinopteri > Beloniformes > Exocoetidae > Hirundichthys > Hirundichthys speculiger. The sequence goes on along the minus strand of JAGFBZ010000861.1, from coordinate 1,078,705 downwards.
TATTCAGTCCAAGGTTTCCTCTGCTTCTTGAACCAAAACACACTTAGAATTGCTAAATGTCTATTTGTCAGGCAGCAATTTTCACTTGGTTGATAGTTTCATAAGTTTATAGTTTGTTTTTTCTTTTTACGACGAATGGCCTCATACCTCCTGTTGCATGAGTGTAATCCTGACTCACTGTGAAAGTATTACCTTCAGGCCTGAGCGCTGAGCGAAAATGCATTTGATCAACTTGTGCTAGAAGATATTTTCACACGGCCTTTAGGCTGCACGTTACAGACTTATCAGCCTGTCAGATCAGTGTTTCCGCTAGAAAAAATTGGCACCGGACAATGTGACCGGCAGGTTTTCAATTTACCGGACAAATGATTGAAATTCCGGTCACATAGGCTATATGAATTTATTGAGGTTAAAAATAAATCATATGCAGTAGTACGATATCAATGCAAGTCATTTAATAGTATTTTTATTGAAAAACAGGCTATTTCAAATAAAATAAGTCCCGTCAATTGACTCACGAGCGTAACTTCAAAAAATAAATAAATATTTTCGGCGGGAGCCACAGCATCATCTGTGGTAGTCTCCATCTCTTCAGATAGCCTTTTAGAGTTAGACTCATCATCACCCTCGCTATTAGAGCTTTTTCGTTTTAGAAAATAGCTTTTAAGGATTAGCCTGTTTCGCCATGTCAAAGACCTCTCTGTTGTGGTGCGCCGTTCGTTAGATTTAATGAAACAAATGCGACAAGTTTCGTTCCGCGCAGAAAAAAAGTTTCGTTCCACCTATAGGCTACATTTATTCATTCACACACACACATACACACACTACTTATTCGTAAAAGTATATGTTTTTTCATAAAATGATGTGGAAATTACCCATTCTATTACAACTGAAATTGTGCTTGGGAGGAGTTTTTTCACCGGACATTTTGACCGGAGAGATTATAAAATACCGGACTTCCGCATATTTTACCGGACAAAGTCCGGCAATTACCGGACAACGGAAACCCTGTGTCAGATATATCAGGGTCAGAGACGAGTATGGTTTCAGAGGTACTATTGATTACATTATTATTCTGATTGGGTCTTGGCCAGTCATGATGCCTTCCCTCATGGTAACATGACTGTCACATATTTTAACTAAAGACACTCCGAAGTATCGAGTTTGAACTTAACTCGTCCAGCCAGTTAAAAGGAGATATTTCTAAAATGCATAATCACTATGTACTTGAAATAATTGACCCTTCAAGGGTCAGTTATCTGAATGCCACAGTAGCTGTGCATCACTAATCTGAATTGAGAAAAACAATCCCAACTTGCTCCGCTTTGTCACCAAATTGCTGTGAGATCGAAAGCACCAGCCTGTAAATAAACTGCCAAGTTCAGGCGTCATATTGATGGTTGATTAACCATCGTTGGAACTGAACATCGAGTATCAGGCTGTGACATGTTGCCCTGAGCAAGTGTCTGTCATGTCTCTGCCAGAAAGGAAAAACAAAACAAAACAAACAAAAAACCATCTTTCTGCCAACTTGTGTGATGCAGCTCTTCTTTCTGTTTAGATTTGAGAGCTTTGGCTGACTCCTGACGTAGATGGTTTCATTGCCAGGTGATATTACAGAGCAAAAGTTTTGGTTGTACATGAGTTTTAGGATGAAACCATAAACTTAGGATTTATTAAAAATTGAAATTAGGAAGCACTGCTTAAATCACTTTCGATTCCAGGGCTTTTTTTTTCCAGTCTTGACTGAATTATTATTTTTTTTTCCCTTCACAATGTGCCTTGCATTTAGTGGATTTAATCATAATTTCCGTTCCTTTATGAGTTGCAGGCATTCTGCAGTTCATAGCTGCATCTGGTTCTGTATAACTTATATTTCTAACGGTTGTGTTTCACAAGTGCTTCATTTATGCAGCATTTTAACCTTTTCTGGAGTCTATTGACAGTGTGTTTCTCATTCACCAATTCACACACACACATTTAAAGCAGCACAAATGAACATTTTTGCCATTTTTAGCTCTGAGGCTCCCCCTATAGGAGTGGAAGTGAAGTTGCTTTTACAACTTTTGCAAGTCTTTTACAAAATCTTTTACAAGATTTGCCTTTGTTCAGTCTCTCTTGCTGAGTCTCTTTTATCTCTCTTCTCTTCCATCGTTTCGAGTCCCTTCGTTGCTCCTACCATGATGTCTGTTATAAATGAGCAAGTTTCATCATTGTTGATGTGTGACTCGGTGCTGTGAAGCGATGTGCAGTTGTCACATGAGACAACAGGGGTGGGGGTCCAAAGTTACTTTAGGTGGTTTTTGCTGGTAGCCGGGATGGGAAACCAAGAGTGCTGTGGAGCACACTTCTTAGTCACCAAATATTCTTTCAAATAATATTGAAGCTGGTATTTTAACTTGGAAAGTAAAATCATCTTTTCCTTAAAGAGAAATTACAAATAAAAAGAAAGTAAAATTTCAAAATGTCATTGATGTACCATGTAAAATTTAGTTGCAGTGTTTCAAAATAATTGTTGCAAAATGGTTGCAGTATGTGGAGCAGGGAAAATAGACTTTATACTGGTAACTGCTTATTTCCATCTTCCTTCATTTCTCCTTGTCTCCTTCTTCCTCTCTCATTTTGTATCCCCATCTAGTTAGTCAGAAGGAGGCAGTGCTGTCACCTCTGTTTGTGTGTGTGTGTGTATGTTTTTTTTGTCACAACAAGAACTACTTTGCAGTAAAATGTATGCAAGTGTAAGCAATCTGTGCTGCAGTTAAGGACTTGGGGAGTGTTTGTTATGCATTGCTCCCAAAAAACACAGAGGTACAAATTAGGGCTGGGTTAAACGATTATTTTTGTAATCGATTAATCTAGAAAATAGTTTTTCGATGCATCGATTAATCTAACGATTCATTTTTAAATCCGATTCGATTCGATTTCGATTCGATTCGATTATCGATTATCTCCCCATAATTTGACCTATATAGCAATTAATGCAAATTTAGCTCCATGAATAAAACACAAATTTCTTCTTTCAAGTTCAAAAATGAATTGTATTGAACAATACAACAATAAAGTGCACACAGTTGTAGTGCAATGGAATCCTATAATAAAAGATAATAAAATAAAACTTTCCTTCAATAAATAAAACTGCAAAAAACACAATCTGAACCAAAATCTTATCAACATAAAATAAATAAAAAATAACAGTAGCGGTGACAGCTGCAATTTACAATTTTGTAAATAACAAAACAACACAATGTGTGACAGCAGCAACTTAGCCTAATCATTTAAATCTGTGAAATAAATAACAAATAAATTCAAGTATTAGGCCTATTACAGTTAAGTCAGGGGTTCCCAAACTTTTCAACCCGCGACCCCCAAAATAACGGTGCCAGAGACTGGCGACCCCCACTATCCCCGGATGTGACTGAAAAAATAAAATGTGCGCACAGGCCATACGCACAAACACGGGCTTAACGACAACACAAAAGAACAGAGCAGCCTGTTATGATTTAACATATAGAAATTTACTGTTTGATAAAAGTAGAATACCTCAGTCAAAATAATATCTATGTAACATGAGTGCACAGTATTACTGTCATGTGCAAACTTAACTTTAACATTACTGTAATGGTTAATGGTATTAAAGCATCCGCTTTGTGATGTTTACTGTGGAGCTGTAACCTGACACCTGCAAATGATGCTATGTTAATCTGTCTTAATCACCTCAGGAAGAAAATCTGTAGTTTTATTTTAATTTTAACTACCATGTTTCATATAATTTTTACAACTATGGCTGAATTTTTCTGTATTTTTTTTTTTTTTTTAATTTATTAGATTTATATATATATAAAAAAAAAGATTTATGGAAATCATTTCGCGACCCACCCCACGGCGTCCCGCGACCCCCCGGGGGGTCCCGCCCCCCACTTTGGGAACCACTGAGTTAAGTGAACAGTAGTTTAACTTTTAGTAGTTAGGATGCTCTCAGTAACTGCTGCAGCAGCCTCCTGGGGGGTGCAGGGGGTGGTGTTTTTTTTCATCTGATAGTACAAACTTTTCTGCTGCTTATTCCTGTCCCTGAAAACATAAATCACAAACACGTGCACAGGTTAATAAAAATATATACTTCTAAATGATCTGCCCATACCAATAAAGTATAATAATAATAATAATAATAATAATAATAATAAAATTAACCTAAAAGTTGAAAGTTAAACTAACTTTAGCGTGTATTTGAGGAGTGTGTGTCTGTGTCAGTTAAAAAAAAGTGTGTCGGCAAGAGGCGAGTGTGTGAGGGGCGCGTGTGTGTGTTTAAGTGGGCACATGTTCTGTGTGTGCGAGGCTGGAGCACAAGTTACGTAGTTCGGTTTGGATGAATGACGGGGTTAATCACCGCAAACAAGGAAAGAAAAAAAAGTTGAAAACTTACGGCGTCTTCTCCTCCACACGAGCAGCTCCCGTGTGCCTCTTCTTGAGGTGCTGGTGCATCGCAGTAGTGCTTTTATGATATGCCATCTCTATTTTTGCACAGGTCACAGACCACCGAATCGTTCCCTTTAGGTGTAAAGTACTCCCATACTTTTGACATCCTGTTACGAGATAGCTTCTTCTCCCCCGACTCGCTGCTACTCGATGCCGCGGCCGCCGCCATTTTTTGATTCTGAGTGACGCATCGACGTGCAGATTTTGCGTCGACGTATTTTTTGCGTCGACGTAATCGATGACGTCGACGCGTCGTCCCAGCCCTACTACAAATCCTCCTGGGGTTATAAATGAGGTCTTAAATGGGATTTGAAAACTCTTGGGTGTTTTTTTTTTTTTTTTTAATGGGTGTGTGTGTATGTCTCTCTCTGTCTCTGTCTCTGTCTCTGTCTCTGTCTCTGTCTCTGTCTCTGTCTCTCTCTCTCTCTCTCTCTCTCTCTCTCTCTCTCTCTCTCTCTCTCTCTCTCTCTCTCTCTCTCTCTCTCTCTCTCTCTCTCTCTCTCTCTCTCTCTCTGTCTGTGTTGATTTGTGTAGGTGGAATAAAGGATTTAAAAGCAGTTGCAGGTATCGATTCAAAGAAGAAAGAAAAATAAATGCAAGTAGTCATGCATTAACGGTTTGCTCTGAAAAAAACCTTGTCATTCCCTTTATAAAATGCATTTTTAATTTATTCAAATTTTGCAAAACTCTATTTTAAAAGCTCATTGTGACTAGAAATGCTCCAACTTTTGATGCCAGTGCCGATGCTTTGGGTCTGCATATGACTTTACTTTTCAGCCTTAACAAACAGCGCAGATTTAAATGTAATGAACTGTTATTTAATGCGAAATGGAATCAGACTTAAATTAATTTAAATGTAGGAGCTGAAAGTGAAAATATATGGACACAAAGTCTACGTATGCGTTTCATATCAGCAACAAGCTTAATGTGAACAGACCGGCTCAGGGTTTGGTTTAAGTTTCTGATAATTGATCCACATATTTTGTTTGTATCAGGACTGATATCCGGTCCTAATAATGGATGGGTGCACCCCTGACTCTGACCTCACATACATATTAGGAATTAATATTCTAACTATGGCGAAAGTTTGAACAATATTTAAGCAAGTGAAATAATGAGGGATTTGTTTTTTTTAATATCCAAACAGTGAACACTTCTGTGAGTAATAGGCAATGTTATAATTTAGGAGCACCAAGGACAGAATTGGACCATGTTTATATACTTTTGATCAGTTCTTATTTTCCATCTTGAGACTGTTGATCAGGATTTGCTTTATGCACTGCAAGGCAGTAAAAGTTGTTTTCTCTTGACTCTCAGTCACCATTTCGTTCTTTCTTTCTGCTGGCGACACGCTTGCTGAGGGAGCGAGCTTTAAATAGCTCTTACCTGGCCGCTATTCTTCAGGGAGAGCTGCTGCTTCTGATCTTCACTCCAGCTAAACTTGCCTTTTAACCACAGACTGTGAGGACGAAGCTTTCAGCTCGTTACCTCGCTCTCACCTGCTAGATCTCTTGAGCCGGTAGACTCGTAATTGGAAGTGTTTGGCATCCAGTCGGCGTCTCTGAGCTATTCAGCCTTTTTAGGTAAACAACAGGAGCTGACTCGATACCGAACTCCAGCGTTCACATGCCACTTGACGAGAAAACGCGCAACATAAAACGCTTTGAAGAGCAAAAGCAAAACTGAAGAGAGAGCTTTCATATCGGCGCACCTGCGTGTACTCCTGTGGCTGTCTTATGTTTGACACGACTGCGTGATGATTCATCTTTCAAAACTGCTGTAACATGGCACAACAAAACCTTCATTTTCTTCTCTTTAATGCCAGTTATTTGCAAGCAAACATGCTGCCGAAAAGAGATGTCAAAGCTGTTCCTCTGCTCTGTAATGGCAGCGTCTAGTTAAATTGCCAGTTTCTGTCTTGCTGAACTCCTCTGTACTTCCCTTGATTATTTCCGTTAACTTTGATTCGCCTCCCGAGTTCGAGCCCTCAGTCATTATGAGCAACCATTATGACTCATTTCTCTCTCCCAGGCCAACTGCTTGGTGGACCATTTCTGGATTGGTTTCTTTCAGCTAGTTCTGAGATTAAAATTAAATTCATTGTTGTCTCTTACAAATTTGCAAATATTCATTATTGGGATTGAAAGGAGCACAATCCCATTCTCACTCTGGTTATTTGCATTATTTGTTTTAATGTCACTGTGCCACTGAGCTAAACAGAAGGGGTTTGTGTGAGTGTGTGACATCAGTCGGGAAACCATCCTTTCAAATATGAAATGGTTCCTTCCTTTTGCCGACAAGAGAGATAGGGCAGCCACAACTTCCTGACACACCCTGCACTTCCAGCCGTCCCGGGGGATGGACATGTGCACTCAGCCTCCAGTGTGTTACCACAAGAACAGTTATGCATCTAAACAATTTTTTGCCAAGTAAGTTTTTTTTTTTTTCCCAGTGACTTTCTTTAAAGTAGCACAAATTATGTCCTGGTTTCGAGCTAAAGAAATTACTTTTTTTTTCAGCAACCTAATTCTTACTGTGAACAGGTTCATTTCAGACACATTTTTCTTGTGAAGGACATTACAAATGATTGCAGGTAAACCTTGGACTGTATGTTAATCTACATTTAAGAGACAACAATTGCTCAGCAACGGCTCTCATGGACTGCCGGTTGCTGTTATGCCCGCTGTGGTCTAAAGATCTGTGTTTACTCTGGAAATTTAGTTTGATCATACATGGAAAGAGCAAAGTTTTTTTCCTCTCTGTGTTTGAGCTGCGGGTCTGATCTGCAGGCTGATCTGTGATAACACACTCACGGAGCAGTGAAGCCTGAGATGACAGAAAATGGTATCAGCTTCAGCTGAGTGTGACACTGTGGTGCCTCCCTGTGTGGTTGAGGCAGGTGCCCTTGTGATTTTTGTGAATGGAATATAACATGAATGGCATAATAAAATAATTAGTGGGCCGCCGGTGGCGCAGTGGTTGGGGCAGGCTACAGTCCTTGTGCAGCTGGTCGTGGGTTCGGCTCCTGGCCCGGATGACTCTTTGCCGGGTCTCTTCCCCGTTCTCTCTGCCCTGTTTCCTGTCTCTCCTTCACTGTCAAATAAAGGCCACTAGTGCCAAAAAAAAAAAAAAATAGATCTGTGTAAGCTTCACCCAGAAACCCCAGCAGTGAAAGAATCTACAGCCGTGATATCAGTATTAGACACCAAGGGACGACTGCAGGGGCAACGAGGTGGTCTCAGACCCTGTTAGGCAGTTATTTTTTATGTCAGTAAAGATATTTATGCTGTAACTGCTGTCACAGGACTGCAAGAGCTCTGTTACTGAACTGTGACAGTTCAGACTGGGAGGATAGATGTATTGTAATGACAGAAATAAACCAGTCTTGTGCTGCTAACCATAGAAACCATCCATCCATCCATCCATCCCCGTTTTGTCTTATACAGGGTCATGGGGACCAAATTAGATTACAAAAATTATTGTTTTAAAAAAAGTGATAAAATCCACATTATGTTACTTTAGGGTCAAAATAAATAAAAAGCCTGCATAGTCAGTTTTGGAGGAGAACAGTAACTCCAGTAAAAGCGTGAGATCTGAAGGTGGTGGGGTTTATCTGAGCTCCGTCTCTCTCGATGGACTCTCATCTAAGCCCCTGCTGAGATTGCTGACCCACTTTCACTCTTATCTACCATCTGTATCGGGACTACACACGCACAGTCGCACATTCTTCATCAACTTTCTGGAGCTGATTTTAGGTCATTTTTAAAGGCGCTCCACTCAGGATCTGTGGGGCTTTAAGCAGTTCTGATTGATGGATGGGTGAATTTAGACCAGGATGGCCCGGAACTACATTCGGATAAAAGATTTTGAAACAGAGCGCCGTTCCAGTAAGAGAGAAGAGAATCGATGCTTAATGTTGATATTGGTGGTACTTATCTTTGCTGTTGTGCAGACCTTGATGTCAAGCTGATGGTGTTTGTATAATGTGTATCGGAGCAGGTGAATGTCTAAAACGTGGAGGGCAGTGACCTCCGAGGACCAGAATTAAGCACTGATCCAGAGGAGAAAAGAAATACATGACTGATTTTGTGACTGCATGATTTCAGTCAGCTCTCCAATTGTCATTACTTTGGGGCAAAAGGCTTCCTCGTGTGTAAATTGAGCCATTAAAAGGTGGAATGGTTTAATATGATTGAAGGCTGATGAACACACCATCTAAGGTGCACTTCGGGGCTCATGGCCATCATCTTCATCACATTTGTTTCCCCGTTTGTGGCATTCCTCTTTGAGCGCTCAGTGATTCGTGCTACTCACAGAAAGGAGCGCACAGCCTTTGGAAATGGAGCTAAACACAAAAAGTGTCTCGAAGCCATTTAGCCTGCAGACAAATGGTTTACATATTTCACATAGGAAATATTGCGCGAAAAGGGGAGAGAGGAGGAAAAAAAAAAGCAAAAATAGAGATGCATATTTGAGTGAGTCTGTACTCTGATAGAGCATGACTTCTTGAACAATAGCTTCCCTATGTTGGGCCTCTCCTCAAGGCTGAAATTGTTATGTCACGCTCCCTCCCTCCTCTTTTCACTATTTTGTCCCTTTTTCCTCTTTTGTTTCTTCTTTCTATCACACTCATTCTTTTCCAAGAATGGCTGCTTTTCTGTTGTTTAAGAGTCGTTGACTTAAGGGCTTTTGCAGAAGAACAGTCGACCCACTGATGAGCTGAGAATGCTTGAAAACTGTGGCTGCATTTTTCATATACTTTGCTAGGTATATATATGCCTGCAAGGCTTCCTGAAGTGCTTTGTGACTTTTGGGATCAGAAAGATGTGGATTGTGTGGCAAAATGTAAGGTGCCCTTACAAAAATGCCTTTTTCTCTTCATGATATCAACATAAAGTTTTCCTTATCAGTGGAGTTAAAACCAGATCCCAACGAAGAACATTTTAAGCTCAAACTCGGGCAGTTTTTAAAGAGTGACCAGTCACTACGTGAATGATTTGTTGCTTCTTGCTTTGTTGCTTTAATGTTATTATAGTCTGACTTGCATTGTTCTTGCTGGATTCGTTTCAGTTCTGGGCTGACTTGAAGTCTGATTTACTGCAGTATGAAATAACATAGTAGTTTTTTTTTAATCCTAAAGGAAATTCCTTTCGGAAGTATGCTTCAACAAGAGCAATATTACGTATACTTTTATACAAGTGGGAGCTATAAGAATATACTAATTAATAATTAAGAAGGTAAGATGTGAGACCTATGGATTAGTCAGCATTGTGTGTTTTACCAGCCGTTAAAGGTAGGGCACGTCATAATGAGCAGTGATGATGATAATACAGGATGGTGAAACTGTGATATTACATGTGAAGTTTAAAGTCGGCCGTTGTAGCTATCCTCTCTAATAAAGACTTTATATCTGAAGTCTCATGTCTAGAGTGAACAGGAAGGAAGACAGGAGCATTATGAATAACATGGCACCACAACAAGCCTGTTAAAGCAGGACAGCCTCTCAGAGTGGACTTGCAAGGCAAGGATGACATTTATTGGGAGAGTAATGGAGCTGTTAAATATGATCCTGAAAGAGCTGCAGATTCATCGCCACTTTAAAGGGATTTTTTTTGTATTTCTTTGCCACAGAACATTTATGATCATCCATCCAAATAATCAGAATCAGGTGTTCCAATCGCCTCCATCTTTACAGGTGTATAAAATTAAGCACCTAGACATGCAGACTCTTTCTAGAAACATTTGTGAAAGAATGGGTCTCTCTCAGGATCTCAGTGAATTCCAGCATGGAACTGTGATAGGATGACACCTGAGCAACAAATCCAGTCGTGAAATTTCCTCCTAAATATTCCACAGTCAACTGTCAGCTGGATTATCAGGAAATAGAAGTGTTTGGGAACGACATCAACTCAGCCATGAACTGGTAGGACACGTAATCTGATGGAGCGGCAGAGGATGCTCAAGTACATTCTGCGAAGAGGTCACCAACTTTCTGCAGAGTGGATCACTACAGACCTTCAAACTTCATGTGGCCTTCAGATCAGCTCAACACCAGAGCAGAGAGCTTCATGAATGGGTTTCCATGGTGACGCAGCTGCATCCAAGCCAGACATCACCAAGAACAATGGAAAGCATCAGATGCAGTGGTGTAAAGCAGCCACCACTTGACTCTAGAGCAGTGGAGGAACGTTCTCTGGAGTGATGAATCACACTTCTCCATCTGGTAATCTGATGGAAGAGTCTGGGTTTGGTGGTTTCCAGGAGAACGGTACTGGTCTGACTGCATTGATCCAAGTGTAAAGTTTGGTGGAGGGGGATTATGGTGTGGGGTTGTTTTTCAGGAGCTGGGCTTGGCCCCTTAGTTCCAGTGAAAGGAACTCTGAATGCTTCAGCATAACAAGACATTTTGGACAATTCCATGTTCCCAACTTTGTGGGAACAGTTTGGAGCTGGACCCTTCCTCTTCCAACATGACTGTGCACCAGTGCACAAAGAAAGGACCATAAAGACATGGATGGAAGAGTCTGGTGGATGAACTTGACTGGCCTGCACAGAGTTCTGACCTCAGCCTGATAGAAGACCTTTGGGAAGAATTAGAGCAGAGACTGAGAGCCAGACCTTCTGGTCCAACATCAGTGTTTGACCTCACAAATGTTCTTCTGGAAGAATGGACAAAAATCCCCATAAACACACTCCTAAACCTTGTGGACAGCCTTCCCAGAAGAGTTTAAGCTGTTCTAGCTGCAAAGGGTGGAGCCCGTGTCATATTGATTAGGAATGAGATGAACTAAAGCTCATATGTGAGTCAAGGCAGGTGACCAATACTTTTGGCAATATAGTGTATATATACTCATTAGAAAAATATCCAAGTTTTAATAGTTACATCTTAAAGCAAAAACCTTGTCAGTGAATTATGGGTGCAAAAAATATAAACTTAGTTGATTGTTCATTAATCATGAAGTAAAATATCAGTTGATGGTTATATTGCTTTCAGGTCATATGGCCCAGCCCCAACACAGAGCCAGTTCTTTTAACTGTCTAAAGCAAAAGTGATGTAGTATGAAAATCTACAATATGTGTGTTTCTGCATAGGAATGGCTTTCTAACACGCTCTGTGTGCGTTCATGACACGGAACAAGAATGAAAATTTAGTGAAAGCCAACGTCTGAAGTACGCATCGTTTAGAGTTTGCCAGCAGACATCTGGGAGACTGCTGAAACGTAGGAGATGGAGCTCTGGTCCGATGAAGACTGCAGACCCAACACCTGTTATCACGTCGGGAACTACCGCTGTTCCTGCGTGGTGGTGGTGGCAGCATCATGCTGATGGGAAGTTTTTCATTGGCAGGATTTGAGAAATTGGTCTGAATTAAATGAATAATGATTGTTGCCACATACGGGCAAATTCTTGAGGGAAACGTATTTCAGTCTTCCAGAGAACTGGTCACCAGTCAGAATGGAAACGACCCATCGTGTCCTGCTGAAGCAACATGGAGGTGATTTAAGAGGAGATGCGTTTAAAGTTGTATCCTCATATATGACGTCCACCTCCATATTCCACTGTAATAGTCGATTGTTAGGCAACAAAATGGGAAAATAACACACAAGATTAACTTATTAACTATATACAGTAGTGCTGGGCAATATGACAATATATATCGTGGGGACAATATAAAAGTGTATATCGTGCCATTTCTCTTCTATCGTTTCTATCGTTTCTATCGTTCTAACCTAATTTATCAATTATTACAGCAAATATGTAATTAAATAACCTGCAATGATCAATTTGATAGAATCATATCTACTTCTACAAAGTAGCCTTTTATGTTTGCACTTTTATTCATGGTTAATGCCTTAAACTGAGTTCTCTTCAACCCTGATGTTTACTTTAGACACTTTATATTGGTTTGCAAACTTTGCACTACAAGGTTACAGATTTCAGAAAGTTGAAAAATAATTTGTGTTTATTTTTTATAGCTAAACTTCAGTGCAAAAATGTGTTTTTCCTCTCAGAAACTGTTGTGCACTTTAAAAAAAAAAGTGAAAGCTACTCTACCTCTGTACCTACCTGTTTTTTGCTGCGCTAAAATGTATGTTTGTGACAGTTCAGCTAAATGTCCTTTCAAAATAAAGTTGAAAAGTAAGCAATTACATTTTTGTCAAACTTTTCAGAGAATAACTGAAAACATACTTTATTATGGTATATCGTGTTATATCGTTATCGTGATATAAAATAGTCCATATCGTGATATATGATTTTTTCCATATCGCCCAGCACTAATATACAGTGTGTTTCTGCATGACTATGTAAGACCATGCTGCGCTCTGTGTGCTGCTGCAGTCTAGAGACAAAGGCAGGGGTCAGTTGTCTCATCATGATTTATTTATACCACCAGACTGTGCAGTTCTGTGTGCATATATGTTTGTGTTTGTTTAGTAGAAATCTTATTAAGGTTTTATTAGCAGAAACATTTAAATTCTTAGTCATGTTGTCTGACAGTCATGATATGTTGATGCATGACTTGATGGTGTCAGAGATGTTTTGATAAGTGAATAACTAGATTTAGAATTTTTCCCACTCATCTTTTTTTTTCCTCCTATCTCACAGGCAACCTGACAAACTGGTGGTGGTTTGGACACGCAGAAGTCGGCGGAAATCGTCTAAGGTTTTTATTTCATTAAAAAAATTCTTGAAAAATTCTTGAAAAAAAAAATGAAGAGATGATTCAAGGTTTTTCATTCACAAATCTAATATTTTCTTTTCTTTTTTTCTTTTTGTCCCGTCTGTCCTGTAGTCCCACAGCTGGCAGCCCTGGCATCAAAAATCCATACAGAGGTGTTGTGGTGTGGCCCGTACCAGAGAATATTGAGATCACCGTCACTCTTTTTAAGGTAGAGCTCAGCTTTTTAATCAATTTCCATCCTGATTTAGACTTTTAAAACATTTTTCAAAGGTCTGCATAGATGTGGTAACACAGTTGTCAGTAAGTGACATGTTATACGCAGTATCTGTCACAGTGCCTGGCTTACTTAAACATGCCAGGCCTCTGTGCCGACAGACCAGCTTGCTGCTCCGTGTCCTGTTACTTCTCTCTGCCTCAGCAAGGCCTCCGTCCTCTAAAACCTGCACTTCCTCCACAAAACAGAAATGTAACCTGTTTCATTTTTGATCACATGCGTGTGCAGTAACTCCATAAACAGTGAATACGATCCTCTTCATGCTAGGTTATATGCTTTCATGAGGATCTGTTCAGTTTTCTAGGCCTTTGCTTTGCTTGATTGGCACCGCTGTAAATACTGGCATCTCTTATCTTCCACTTCCTTTTGCTTGATAAGTTATTTTTGCAATGAGACGCATATCAAAGGCAGCGTAGGCAAAGTTCACCCAGTACTGCTGGAAGTAGCCCAACTCAAATAACTCTGGCTATGTCCTCTTCTAAGCTTCACATCGGTGGAAATTAAACAAGCAAGCAAACACAATCCTGATAATAAAATCCGCATGTTAATTCCTAATAAAATCAGCTTTGATTGTGATGTTTAACAGAAGCACTTACATGCAGAATTAATTTAGTTTTAAGTTGTTGTATGTTTAGAAATCATTTGAACAAATTAGCATCATTAGCACCTAAATATCTGACTGACTAATACAGATTTTAATTATCTTTGCTTTTAAATTGTTCAAAGGTTTTTGGGCACTTCACTGAAAAGACATTAAATAACATGGAGCAGTCCATTATTTCAGTACTTCAAGACAAATGAAGCAAATTAAAGTTCTGGAGATGCTGTCAGGTGTTGTTGGTATTTGGTAGCTGTTTGACTGGACCTACCAACATGAAGATCTCAGCTCACGTAAAGGAGGCCAATCATTAGATGGAAAAATTGATCTATAAGAGGAAATAGCAAAAAACTTTATGTGTGGCCAAATCAACAGTTTGGTATTAGTCTGAGAGAAGAAGAAAGCACCGGTAAGCTTCTGGAAAGTCACAGAAGACAGCTGAAGTGGATGATCACAAAATTCTATCCTTGGTGAAGAAAAACCCTTCTAGACTTCAACAGAAATCCAGAATACTCTGGAGAAGTTAAGCATATCATTATCAAAATCTACGATGAAGAGATGCCTTTATGAATGTAAATACGAGGTCCAAACCACTGGTAACATTCAAGAAGATAAAAGCCATATTAGACTTTGCCAGAATCTATAAAAATCCTCCAATTCTCTGAAATCAGATTCTGGTATCAGAATGATGGGAAGAGAAAAAGTACGTTAAGGAACAGCTCATGATCCGGAAGCAAACCAGATCATGTGTCAAACATGACTGAGCCAGTGTTCTGGCATGGACATGCATGTCTGCCTCTGGGACGGGCTCCCTGGTGGTTGTTGATGATGTGACAGCTGATGGAAGTTCTGTTCTCTGCTCATATTCAGCCAGTTGATATAAAACTGATTCGACAGCACAGTGCAGATGGATGAAGACTCGAAGCAGACTGTGAAAGTAACTCAAGACATTTTGAACGAAAACTAGTGCCACATTCAGTGTCAGACTTGGTATCAGTGAGCTCCAGACTGTGGAGGAAATTTTTTATTTGGTTTATTTCATCTTGTAATTTTGTCATCTAACAATATGTTTAAAAGTGATTTGTCTGTGTCACACGAGACCAAATGTCTGACAAAAGGCAAGCACGGGGGTCTGCTGTGGCTCATTGATCTAGGAGACACAGCGGGGGTCAGCTGTGACTTTCTAAATTCAATTAGCATCAACTAAATAACTTCTTGATCAAGGGATTGTTTAACATTGAGTTTAGCAATCAATCTGTTCTCAACAAATACCTCTGTATGACATCCCTAAACTCAATCAGTCTGTTTGCAGACAAATGGCTAAGGCAACTGTCTCTGCCTCCACCACCACCTGCTGTGTCCACACTCTGTATGCAAACCTGTAACACCTTTGCTGTCTTGGTATAAAGATCAGCCTCATCTTTGTATCTGTAGAGTCATCAGCCAGCACTCTGCGGAGTGGTGGCTTGTCGCTCTCCTTGTGCGCACAAGTTATTTGTATGTCTGTCTTTTTTCTCTGTAATAAATTCTATTCTGATTTTCTCATCGAGATCGGATCGTAATTTTTTCCACAACAAGACTTTAGGCTCACATTGACTGCTAAAGACTTTCAGCTTGTGGTGGTGTATAAAGGAAAAAAAATGCTGTCATTGTCCAAATACTGTACTTCTGGACTAAACTGTAAGTCTAATGTTGAATGATTCTCATTTCTGGTTTTTGTTTGTTAAGCTCTTCATAAAAACTCCCTTCACCCGGTGCTGGACTTCGGTCCCGTTTTCTTTGTCTCCTCATTGGTCTCTTGTTATTGCACACTGAGGTTGCCTGATCTCGTTTTCCCAAAAGTGATTTGTTTTGAGGTTTGTGGGGTTGAGAGCAGCAAAACCCAGTCCCACAGCTGGGCTGAAAGCTGAAAGTGAAGTGATTCAAATGAAACTGGAGATATTCTTCTAGTTCTGTCTGGTTTAAAGTTCTACACAGAACATCTGGGCTGAATAGTATTTCATGTATCAGATAATCAGATAGAGATGTAGTCCATCCTTATCTGAACCTTTTGTAAATGACAAGGAAATATCGAAATCACAACCTGAATTCTTGAAAAGTTGGGACGCTATTTAAATTTGAATAAAATGAAAACTAAAAGACTCTTAAATCACATGAGCCAATATTCTATTCACAGAAGAACATAGATAACATAACAAATGTTTAAACATTTGTTTATTTTTGAGGAATTTTAACAGTTTTGTGCACAGAATGAGCTCATTTTCAAATTTGATCCCTGCTCCAGCTCTCTAAGTAGTTGGACAGGAGCTTGTTCACCACGGTGGAGCATCTCCTCTTCTTTTCAAAACAGTTTATAGACGAGGCATCGAGGTTCTGAGTTTCTGGAGTTTTGGTGTTGGAAGCTGGTCCCATTCTTGCCTGACAGGTTTCCAGCTGCTGGAGAGTTTGCGGTCATCTTTTGCGTATTTTTCTTTAATGTTCTCTACAGGTGAAAGATCTGGACTGCAGGCAGGTCAGTTCAGCTCCTGGACTCTTCTCTGATGAAGCCATGGTGTTGTTAAAAGCTGCTGGGATGTGTTTTAGCATCGTCCTGCTGAAATACACAAGACCTTTCCCTGAAATAGACATCTGGAGGGGAGCAGATGTTGCTCTAAAACCTTTATATACCTTTCTGCATTCATAGTTGATGTTCTGCACTGCAGATGTTGAGATTTTCTTTTTCAAGCCTTTGCAATTTGACGTTGACGAACATTGTGCTTAAAGGATCCACAATCTTTTCAGGCACCCTTTCACAGATGTGAGAGCCTCTACCCATCTTTACTTCTGAGAGACTCTGCTTCTCTAATCATCTCTTTATAGCTGATCATGTTACAGCCCTGATATCAACTAACTTCATTAGTTGTTAGATGTTCTCCCAGCTGGATCTTTTTAAAAAGGTCTTGCTTTTTCAGAGATTTGTTGCCCCTGTGCCAACTTTTTGGAGTCAAGGAAGCAGGAATCAAATTTGAAATGAGCTCATTTAGTAGATAAAAGTGTAAAATTTCCCAGTTTAAACATTTATTGTGATAGGATTAGTTAGTTTGGATTTGGCTTGTGTGTTTGTTAATGTTGCATCTGCATTTTCAAGACAGACGATGGGGCTGGACAGACAGATCCTTGTTGATGTTGAAAGCCGTTAGGTGATGAAAGTGACACAGCTTGGATCAGCGGTTTGTGAAATAATGAGGTGTATGGGGATGAGAGTGCTGATGGCATTTGTACCACGGCGCCGTGTGTGTGACTGCAGGAGTATTGATTTCTCAGGGTGTGTCACAGATGCAGTCATGAGAGGGGGGGAAATAGGCATCATGGCAGTTATTTGTTTGTGTGCATGTGTGTCGCATGTTTCCACATCAATATACATGTTGGTCTGAAAAGGAAAAATCTATTAGAAGCAGTTTGACCAGTTGGAGAAAATATCCATTTTTTTATTAGAGATTGGCTGATGAGTTTTGAAAAGGTCTGAATTTGGTTGTTAAGGTTTTATTTGATAAATGACAAGATTGGCACTCAAATAAGATGCTAAGAGCTATTTTAGTTAATTCTTTGATTTTCATTTTATTTTTTTATTTTTTGTATTTGGGTCAGTGTGCCGTGATTAAATGCTTGAATCTTGGAATCATAAAAGTATAAAATTTTGTGACTGATAGGATTTATTAAGTACATTATTTTGCACGCGCTTTTATTTATGTATGTGCGTATGTATTTTCAGTGGGTTTAGAGATTAAGGTTTGCTTATGACATGGAAGATCTCAGCAGTCACATGCTGAAATCCTGAGATGGACTCGCATCTCAAACAGTCTCCAAAAAAAAAAAAGTGTCCATCTTGGGCTGCGCAAGCATGCATCTGCTTTCTGTAAAGGTGCGCTGTGTGTTTGCAGCAATAATCCGTCATTGCGTGTGCCGTGCATATTCTTGCGTGTGTAGTGGAGGGTATTCAAGGACACTTAGAGCATTACAAGACGTAGCTGCTTGCTTTTTATTTTTTTGCTGCATCCATTACTGTCTACTCTCATCATCCGGAGCGAAATGAGAAGGAAGACAGGAAGCCAGAGAGCAGAGAGATGCACGAACGTTTCAAAACAGACAACGCAGATGTAATCAGACTCCCAGAAAGCTAGAAAGACCCAGACAGACATTTAAAGTTCTAACTTTTGCTCATTCTGATGAAAATGTTCCTGGTTTCTATTTCTTCAGTTTACATTATTGTTGTTCTACAAGTAAAAGCACAGTCAGCAGCTTCTGTAACGTCAAGTTAACCAGGAGACGGAAAGAACTCCATTTATAAAAAGAAAAATAGGATTTTTAAAAACAGGTTAATGGATGAATAGAGCGAGAATAAAGAGTGAGTAGAGGAGCTGTCACTCATTGACTCTGTGTTTTTTCTGTTGGAACTCTTGGGATTAAACCAAAATGAAGGGGAAAAGGAAATTGAATTAAATTATGTTTTTGTGCTCTTGCAGGATCCCCATGCAGAGGAATTTGAGGACAAAGAGTGGACGTTCGTCATTGAAAATGTGAGTGCTACGTTATGTTGTTGTCCATATTTCCCCCGAACCTTTTCATATGTTTGTATTTGTCCTTTAGCTGTCACTTAGTTTATTTATTCTGTTTTATTTATTTTTCTGGCAGGAAGTCTTTGTATTTTAACTTGGTGGCAGGAGACAATAGTAGGAAATGATGAGTTGTGTACATGTTGGGTGCAATAAGAGGTGATCAAAACTTTAAAGAAAAAAAAATTGAGATAATAAAAGCTCCATGTCAGTATTTACTGTTACTCTGCAAACTCCTTTTATTTTCACATGCAGCTTCTGCCACCATGTGGTTAGTTAATGTCATTACATGCTTTTTAAAGTGTGAAGCACCAATATTAAACCTCCTGCACTGAGTTGACTTATACATGACGGCAGTGCCAGCTGGGCACGGTTTCCTGGTGTTAGGATGTAGTTTCCAGGGAATTTAGAAAATAATCCGGTGTAGCTTGTAACTTCACTACCAGCGAGAGTTTACAACGTTTCCGTCACTCTTATGATGATGACGACGATCATGAATGCCTTTCACTGTTTCCGTCTGTGAGGTTAACTTACTGCTGAAGGCAGCAAAAACTAGAAATAAAAGGCTGGACTGTTGCTTGTTTTGATTTAGTTTACGAGTTTACTGTAACAAAAAGCAGAGCTCCCAGTAACTTCCTGGAAACAGCGTAGGGGGAATTTTGTAGATCAGAAACGATGGATTGAGACGGAAGGGACAGAAATCAAGTTGGAGAGAAAAATTATGATTTAAATTTGGCCATTTGCTCTTTCAGCACATCTCCCAAGGCTATTTTATGCAGCATGTTGTGCCAAAGTAATAATGACATTTAGAATAAATGAGGTCTTTGTATTTTAACTTTACCCTCTCTTGTCTTAGTTATCTTGTGACCAGTTCTTTGTATTGCAGAGAGCAATTGTTCTTATAGTTTGAGGAATTTCAGTGTGTAAGTATGATAGCTATGACTTTATTCTACATGAAAAGTACTCACAAAAAAGAAGAAAAAAACCTTTTTCCATCACTTTTTCCGTCACTAACTCCACACGTTGAGTTGGTACAACCGCTACACTGTTCATACGCTAACACATCGCTCGCTGTGCTAGCGTGTGCCAGCTGAGATGTCAGTACAGAGATGTGTGTCATCGAGCAGGGAAAAATACTCTGCTTTCATGGTGCTGTGCTGTCAAGTGTTGGTCCAAAAATGTTTCTACTTTTGTCACTTTATGGACTAACAGGAAAGCCAAGGGGGTCCTAAAAGTCCCCAATATTAATGACAGTTGTGACTGAGTCACATGATTCACTATTTTCGAGAACATTTCACTTAAAAAGCGTGTGAACGCCTCCAGAGTACTTTGAATTCATGCAGTTGTGACCTCTGCTCTCTGCTGCTTTGGTGAGAAAGTTTTCATGATGTTTGAGAACGCTAATATTGATAAAGCGTTCTATCAAAGACACAACTATAATCACAGTAGTAAGGCTCATTTCACTTCCACCTTCGTTAACAAGGGCTTCATTACTCACACATGCATATAACTGTCAAATCTGTTTCAGTCAGCAGTCAACTGGAAATCAACTGGGTCAGTCTGGTTGTGTTGATCATTACTGTTATTTTAACAATAAATGCTTCTCAACTAATAACTGACAGCGTTTATCTTTCAGGAAATGTGTGCAAAAGTCTGAATACTGAGTACTTTTGATGTGACTGATGACTTCACCTGTTGTGTGGACTTGGAGCGACTCTTCCTGTAGATGCAGAGCTGTTTGAAAGTCGTCCTCCAGGCAGATGATATAATTCAAACGAGGAGGCATACGTGCGCTGGAATAGTCGGTGTGCGTGTGGTGCATATGCGTCTTCAGTTTTAAATCATTTCAAAATTCTTACAGAAATGTTTTCTGTACTAGTAACAGTTGGGTTTTAAATGGAGCTGGATAATAATTCAATAATGATATATATTGCGATAGAAAGTGTTTCAATAATGATAGAATAGAACTTATAAAACACATTTTGATTATTTTGATATTTCACATTATTATGACAGTGCCAAGAAGATTATGCTTGTTTGGTGGTAATGTTGTGAAACCTACAAATAAAAGATTAACATTGATGTTTTTTTTTTTTTAATCTTTTATTTTTTTGAATATATAGTTTTATAAGGGGAGGTTTTATGGATTTGGCAATTATTATCCCTCCATCCACTATCTATACCTGCATATTCGCTGGTATAGATAGTGTTCGCAGGTGTAGTATAGATAGATCGACTAAACTATTGATTTTAAAAGTCTTACATTGTTTTTTGTTTGATTTTGTTTTTTGTTCATTTTTGAGTTGGAAAAAAGTCTGTGGTGCTTGAATCAGAATGTAATGTTGCTGAGAAATGTTATTGGAATAGTAATAACATGTCAGATCTGTTATTGGCTGTTTGTGGGAGAAGACAAGACATTTTTTTTAAAATTCATTTTACAAACCTTAGATTTCTGAGTTGCTGAAAGTAACTCATCTTTCATCCTGTCAGTGAGCTTCTAAAAGAACAATGGTCGGCAGAATATACAGTTTTTCATGATCACTCCCACAAACCAACTTCCAAATGTGCTGCAGAAAGAGGGAACATCAAAGGACCCCTCAGACTCCTCAGACCAGTTTTTTTTTTTCCTGGAATTCAGGTGGTGAATCAGAGAGCACTGACGTCGACACTCACGTGAATGACAGCAGTGCTTTACCTTTCTCTTCTTTGAGAAAGTTGAGAAGACAAGCAGGTCAGCTGGTATTTTCTGGCCGGACCGTGAGAGTGAGCAAGGAAGGAAGAGAAAAAGACATGGGCTTTGCCAGTGTCTCTGCATACCTGACTAATGAGTGAAAGATCAAAGCCACGCAGGTCTCCTGAGAGCAGGAATGGAGAATGACGAGAGGGAGAAAGCAACCTTACACCTTCACTCAGTTATTGATTAAAAACTGTTAATAGAAACATCAAAGCTATTGAGGTATGTTTATCCATGTTTGGTAGTTGCTTAGAAAAAAAAAAACAAATTAAGGGAGGTCTGAAACCTCACATAGTATGACTTATCAGATGTAATGCAATGCAAAGAGTCCAATTTTATGTACAATAAAATTAATGTTTCAACAAAGCTCTTTTCATACCTGAAACCTACAGAAAGCCTAAATCAAATCAAGTGTGCAGTTGAATTTAAAAGATAAAATATATAGATAAAAAATGTAGAAAAAATATTAAAGAAGTGCTGTTATATTTAAAGCTAATAATCAATCAACTTATATGTACTAGGACAGTTGAGTAGAAATAGAGGAACTATAACATTGACCACTAGAGGGCAGTCCAACTCCAGATCACTGAAGACTTTTTCAGCCAGCTATTAAATCTGTTGGATCACTTCCTTATGTCAGCTTTTTGTTTGTCTGCGTGTGTGTCAGTGGGTAAAGTATCCTTGTGTGCCTGCATACTCCTGAATGTTTTGTGCAAAGACAAACTTAAAAAAAAAAAAAAAAAAAAAAAAGATCTTAATGTACAATCTTAATTTTCTCCCAACTCTGCTCGTCTGTTCATGAATGTAAAGAAAGCCGAGATCTCCCAGGCTGCCCCCTCCATTCAGGTATCTGAGCTAATATAAAGTCAGGACACATGAATGGCTGTAGCAGTGAGTGCTGCTCTTTGGAGGAGAAACAGAAGAAGAGAAGAGGTGAGTCCTCCTGACCCCTCATCAGACAGCGGAGGAGAAAGGGGGAAGAATACGGCATTGTGCCCGAGTGCTGAAGATGATGAAATTCAAGATCCCCGCACTCTGGCTTCGTCTTAATCTTGGGGCCCAACCTCTCGCTAGGCTAATCCCTCACCGTCAAATTACTGGCCCTGGATAGATTGTATTTTGTCATTGAAAACGGTAGTGTCAAACACTACCTTTTTCTCTCCTCTATTTGTTCGTCTGCCAAGGCGAATCGCATAATCAAAAGATGGAGAGAGAGTAAAAAAAAAAGGGGAAGAAGAGGGAGAGAGGTGGAAGGCTGCAAATGGCGACACAGTAGTATCTCTAAATTGCATGCTACCCTTGCCTTTCACCCTTTTTCAAACAGGCGCATATTATCAAAAAGGTGGGCAAATTGAGAGCCAAAAGATTGTGGACGGCTATATTTAAAGGCATTGTGCTGACAGGCTCTTTTGTGTGTGCATGTGCATGGTGGTGGTGGTGGGGGGGTTAATGTGTGTATGGATGTCTGTGTGTATTCTCTCTGCGTTTGCATATCAGCCAAAGCTGGAGATTGGAGACCAACTTCTCTCGTCTTCAAAGCTTTATGGGAGGATTTAAATAACTCACATAGACACACACAGAGGACTGTTGTATTTAAAGTGAGCAGCTATCATGTCTGAATACATTGAATATACAGTGATACAGATTCCAAAGCCCACTCTCCTCACTCCTCCCCCATCTTTCACCCTTGAAGTCGCACTTCAAAATATTTCACTTGCATTACATCAACGTCAGCAAGGATGGGGAGAACTTCTAAATCTGTGCGGCCGTCCTGCCATTTTCAGAGTCCGTCTGCCGCGTTTCATCATTAAAAATGTTGATTTTTGGAAACGGCCACTTGAAGCTTGAATGTCTCTTTGAAGTTCCAGGGTGCATCATTCAGGGGGAATCTTTAAGCAAAAAAGAAGAGTCATAAATGTTGTTCGTGCTGGTATTGAAAGGCTTGAGATTGTTTTTCCGCTGCCCTGGCAGAAGTCTTTCATATCTACAGAAGTCATGACTTAGGTGGTTGCCCAGAGTGGAATAACTGAACACCAGTGCAGGCCACCATACTAATATCAATACTTTTTCCTGTGAGAATGGTGACTTGAGGGTTATTTGACTGCACGGATGTCACTAATTATGACACCACAGTTCCTGTTTATTCTGCTTTAAACCTCTAAAGTCACTAGACAATACATTCTCAGTGATAAATTGAAAAGATGTTGCTTAGTTTGGATGTCAAAATATACTGTAAGTAACATTAGACAAAGAAATGGCCGCCTTGGACACCTTTTAAGATGTGACATTAAAGACAAAGAGGATTTAATGTAGTATGTATTCAGATGTTTGGTTTTATGTATGCAATGTACATATAATTTGCCTCATGGCTTCCAGCAATGCTTCATTTCTCTGTTGTGTTTTTAATGGTTTCTTTCTTTTCTCATCTCCTTTTACTCCTCTGTCTGAAGTGAAGTCCTTTCTATTGTGGACCACATCCAACTCTATTACGCTGATTTCCACAGCACATACCTCCTCACACAATCAAACTGTGACATACTGTCTCACACACACACACACACACACACACATAGACAGCCTTCCTCCATCAGCTTTACACACTGAACACACAGCTCCTCTCTGTGTATTGTACCCATGCCCATGGTGTGTATGCTGCTCCCCTCACCTCTCTCTGTCTGGAACATATTACGTAGGCCAGTGGCTTGTGAGCGCCGACTGGGCCTCGGGGAAGAAAAACACAATTATTTCAGCCCTCAGCTATTCACGCAAAGGTGACAAAAGCTGGTATGAAGTATGAAATCCCAAAAGTTTCTCCCATGCCGTGGCTGACAAATTGGGATTAATTTGCGCTCGTGTGCATGCGTGTCTCTAAAGTTTTCACCTTTGCTCATTTCCCATTTCTTAAATAGTTCTGTGAACTCAGCGGGCCTAATTTATTGTGACAGAGCGTTTACGCTTGGATTGTTTATATGTGCTCACAATGCTAATTCTACAGGAAATATACTTCATAGTTAAAGGCTGGAGGGATATACATCATTTCCTCCATGTGTGTGTGTGTGTCTCTAAGAAGATGAGAGGATCCTAGCATTGGATCACACATTCACACATGCTTCGCAAATTAATTTAATCTAATTAATTGCCATGAGGAGAGAGGACAGATGCTTGTGATTACCCCCCGCGCTCAGACCCCTCCCTCCGCAGGCACATAGACACACAAAACATGACACGCACACACATAACTGTTGCATCTCTAATGGTGCCATTTTTCTGCCCCTGCCTTATTTTAGTGCATCGAAGTACATCAACATTTTTTATATTTTCTTACTTTGTAACTACCTGGGAATAATGATGCCATACAATAAGGCTCCAAGCAAAAAGGAAAAAAAAAATGCGTGTATCTGTGTTTCCCTTTGTGTCTGTGCTCATATATCAGTGACTTTCTGAGAATCTGCACTTGTGTCTGGGGAAATGGATATTTTCTTAAGTGTCCAGGCAGTTGTGTTTTTAGGGCTGTGTGGTGTTTGTGGGTTGCAGGAGGCCGGGTGGTCCCTCCTGTCGCCCTAATAGGCTTACTCTCCCCTAATCCACACCACCCGTCACATGGCTGGTCTGCTGACTAACTGCTACCACTACCATGGAGTTAGTGTGTGTGTGTGTGTCTTGAACAATATCTCTGTGCAGGTGTCGTGATTGTGTGTGACTGTGACTGTGACTGTGTCTGAGCTTGTGTGGGTGGGATCCGTTTGAGGGACTGCGTTTGTGTGTTCTTTCTTAACTGTGTCAGAAATGTGAAGCGGAATCTGCAGCTTTTCTCCTCTTTTTTTAAACTCAATTTTAAATGAAATATCTTCAGTATTTGTGGATAAATGTGGCAAAACTCAAGACTAGGGCTGGGCAACAATTAAATGTTTTAATCGAGATTAATCACATGATTTTCCTGATTAATCACGATTAATCGCATTGTATACGAAATCAAATAATGAATTCAAAAGTAGTGTAAAGGTCACTTTTATTTAAATGTTCTGCTGCCATATGAACTAAAGTGTCATAACATTTGTTGTTTAAACACTTTAAACATCAGCACTTGTCAGTAACACATATTTAGTGTAAATCTCATCTTAAAAATGTAAAATAAAATAAAGCTTATTGCCACTGCCAGGGCATTAATTGTCATCCTGTTTTTTTATGAAAAATTAAAAAAAAAAGTCTACTAACAAAATCCTAACAATCTAGAGGCCACAATCAGAACATTAAAACAGGTCATTTCTGAGGTAACAGCAGAGACTTTTAATGGGGAGTTCTATTGAATCATCCCCTGGGAGAACTTTAAAATGAAAATGTCCATGTTAAAGTTCAGTAACTGTATCAATCTGTAATTATCTGTGTATCATTTGTTTTTTCCATTTTAAATTGCCAATCAAAAATTAAAAAAATTCAAAAGTGACTTTATTTCCGTTTTATATTTCAATTTTAGCAAACAGGCCACGGGACTGAATTTGTTTTTTAAATTTTATTGTCTGGTTTAGATGACCCAGAAATGGCTTTGTTTTATAATCGAGGACTGGACTTTCTGTTGTCGTTACACATCTGTGCCACTAGATGGAGCTGCACTGCAGTAACCAGCTAGAGAACAGCAGGACAGTGAACACATGGAGCAGATCTGATGTAAAATGGGAGAATGACGTGATTGTCTTGAACAAAGGGGTTTGAAAGTTTTTTTCAGACAGAATTGTTAATATTGCTACCTGAGTTGCTACCTGAACTGTAAAGTACACTGATTTTTACCGTTCTCCATGTCCGTTTTAGTTTTGCCTGCCAATAATTTTCCGGTTCCGCAGCAGCCAGTAACAGACTTTTCAAAACAAAAGCACGTGAGCAACATGCGATAATGTGCGATAAAATAAATGTCGGCGTTAATAAATGAATGCGTTAACGCGATAATAACACGTTAACTTGCCCAGCCCAACTGTTTCTGTACTGCATTAAACATGAAATCAAACAATATAAAGAGATTAAAACTAAAATGATTTTTCTTTAACGCGTGTGCACCTTGTGTCTATTTTTGCTTACATGCGTTATTTTTTCTCTTTTTGTTAATTGAATAAAAAGTGTTGCTCTTGTTTATGGGGGCTTTACTTCTCTGTTTCCATCACATTATCCATACTCAGTTTTCTCCTCGCCATGTTTTATTTATTCATTTTTTTGATAATTTTTTATTTTTTGCATTTAGTCTCTTCTCCTATTGTGTGTCCCCTCTGTGTTACCCTCGCTCTGCTTATTCTTTCGACCTTGTGCGCCCCTGCGTTTGCGCGCGCGACAGACAAACATATGCTTGCCGTGTGTCCCGTGAGCAGTCTGTTGTATAGTTTGTGTGTTGTTTACGCTCGCATGTGCGAAGCTGTATTCGTGTGACTCGTCCCACTGGTCCAGGTTGTGACCTCGGCTTTCATCTCCTTAGTCTGAGGCTCCCGCGTCCCGCTGCGATCCGCTCCCGGCCAGCAACACGGCAGCTGTCGCCAGACAACGCAGCAGTCCTTGACAGCTAATATCTGCACCTTCTTATACGCAGATGTGTCTCTTTGTCAAATGCTTGCAGACACGCAGGCGCATAGTTGCACAAAGACATGCGTAGATGCATTTACGACACGTAAATTCATCTGCAGGCTCTTAACTTGCCCAAACAAGCTTTTGTTTTGCCTCATACAGTGGTACGTTTAACCCCAAAATAAGCATCAAAACAAAAGTGCCCCCTTCCTGTTGAGTCTTTACATTGTACATCCAGCAACATAGGTTGGTGTGTGTATTGTGACATCAGATGTTGATGCCATAAACTGTGGATCAGAGTCATAATATGATTTATCTGTGCCACGCAGGAAAACCAAACATATCAGACCTCAACCATGTTTTAAAAGCACAGTTTCTGAGTCCGGACGTGATTTTGTTACTGTCCTGGTGTCACACAGAAGTCAGAAACGACACACTGCAGATGCACTTAGTCAGATGTTTAATTGAAAATATCAAGAGGATTACGTAGGGCCCTCATTTGTGTGACACTGTGATGATGGTTTCTGTGCCAGGCCTGTCCAGACCCAGCAGAGTTTGTCGTTTCACTGTGTACAGGCTTGTCCCGACCTTTAAGAAAACATGTACGAAATCCCTCTTCCCCTTTTCCCCTTTTGTCCTCAACCTGACCCAGTAAACACGGTAGTTTCACACACGAATACGTTCACACACCTGATGCAAAGGTTCAGCTGAGGTCCCTTGTCAGTCAGAGGTCATTTCCGTTTTCGTTTGTCATTTCTTGCTTTATTCACCGTTGAGAAGCGATGCTGATGTCTCATCAGACTCTCGGTCGTACATTACTGGCTGCCACACCTTCTCTCTTATCAGACATCTCTAAGATGTCCTCTATTGCTTCATGGCTTCGCATGCTGTCACCTGCCCTTCTCCTCAGCCAACTCTAATCCGACTTTTCTCCTCTTCTTTATCCTCATTTCACCTTGTTTTTAGCGCCATGTGTTACATGGCAATGATGGGTGGTCAGACGGTCCTGGTGGGACGTGATGCACAGTTGGGCAGCGTCAGTGGAACAGTTATTATCTCACTCTCTTGGTTATTTATTTTTCTCCGTGCGACTTAAGATGGCTGCTCGTGATGTAGACAGGCTTGTGTGGCCCGCCAAACACCGGCCCCTGCAAATCCCCTTGTTTATCCATAAGCCTGACCCACTGGGCCTGAGTGGGCGGAGCTTAAGTTGGGTGGATACCTGTGATGTGTATGTGTGTGGTGGTGGGAAAAAAATATGTGTGCATGCACGGAGGCATTTATGATGAACTTCGCTTAAACTTGTGCGTAGTATGACTTTTTTTTTTTCCCCTAAAGCTGCACACAGCGACTACATGTGATTATCTGTCTGTATATGAACATTTATGGGAGTGAACAAAGACGCACACACTCAGGCAGACGGAGCCGCTGGCGAAGTAAAGGAGCTGTTCTGCTTAGTGACAATGAATGGGGTCTTGTGATGTGCTCTGGTGCCAGCGGTAAGCCAGTCACTGACAGTTAGACTGATCCCTAACCATGCTCTGTTTGGGACATAAATGTTTTCAGAGCCACCCCACCCAGAGAGTCTCGGGTCAGGAATTTGAGGTGGCATACACTAAAGGTGTACACATGCGCTGCTGTGGAGAACGTGTGCAAAAGGGGCACTCTTTGTCAGCTGTTACAGGTAGGGGTGCACGATAACTATCGGGCCGATAACAGGAAATTATTATGTCATTCCGATAAGTCCGATATCACAACAAATAGCCCCGATAACATATATATTTTTGTCAACACGGCAGTGCCTCGCTCCCTTTGAGTCTTAAATGACCGGTGGTGAATGTTGTGTTCAAGTAACGTCAGTATAATCAGAAAAACGATTTCTCAATCAGAAAAATCAAGAATACCCCCGAATGCCAGAAAAAAACTTAAGTCTGTCATAATTTTAGTAGTTGCTAACTTGAATCGATATTCGCAGTATTTCCCCTCATGTTACACATTAAAAAGAAAAAAATAGAAAAGGCTGAAAGAACGACAAGCAAACGAGGGAACGTCGGATTTTACGTTACACCTTGAATGCAGCCTGCAACACAGCGCTGATCACAACAAACATGGCGGCGATGGCATGGAGCTTCATTAAAGTTTCAGAAGAAGATAGTTTGGTGGTTATTTGTGACGAATGCTCCAAGCGAATTCTACGAGGGAAGCACAAGCGTTAATACGTCAAACCTGATCAGCCACCTACAACATAACAATCGCTTCCATTGAGTTTTGAAATCATAGTAAGGCGAGCTAATGCTAACATGCGCAAGCCAGCAGCAGCCTCCCTTCCCCTCTATTCTCCCTCAACTCTCATCTAAAGCTTCCATGAGATAAAAAAACAAAAAATCACGTAACCTAATTTACTTTAATTAAAGGTATTAATTTAAATGGAACCACAAGTCAAAATCCTTTAAATGTAAATCCTTTTCAGTTAGTAATTCTGATGCATGTATTTCCATCAGTTTAAGGAGCCTTTATTTTTTTTTATATCAGTCAGTAATGCATCTTATTTAAGTTGATGTGAGATATCAGAAAGGTTTGTTTGATAGCTTTATGAAAATGTTTGAGAGGCTTGCCAGTAGTTTTTCAATGGAAAACATAAATATCAGTTTATTTAAAGAGTCCAAACTATTTTTGATTTTGTTCATAGTGTTGATGTAATGATCTTAAGCATATGTGTGTGTTATCGGTATCGACCTTTAGAAGTTGAAAGTTATTGGTTATCGGTATCGGTTTTTAAAAACAGTTATCGTGCATCGCTAGTTACAGGCAGTATGGTGACTCTCGGCCCACGTAAAAACCACAAACTTACTCTTCTTTTGATTTGTGAACTCCAGGTTCCTCTCCCGTTTCACCGCTCCAAAGTCAAAGATCATTGGCAGACAAGAGATTAATAACTCGCTGGCAGCGTGCATGCTAAGAATATCACCGGGACCGGCTCGTGTTTTGTCGCATGTAAATGCACGTCAATAAAATTTGGGAGCCCTATTGTTCTTTTATGGGAAAAGAATTTCAAAGAACATGCGCTCACCCGTTCACACACATGTACACGCACACACACGGAGACACACCAGCTCCTTATCCAGTCCTTCCACTAATTCCCCCTTGGTAGAAGGTGTTCATTGTTTCTTTTTCATTCTAATCTCTCCCTCTCCTTTTTTTCAAAATCCATATTAGATTCTCTTTGAGTTGGCCACAATCAGAGGCACTGAAGCAGAGCATCACCCTGCTAATGCTCTTTGTCTCCCCAGATTTGCCACTTAGCATGGAGAGTACACCTTTGTCATGGAGCAGGGTGGGAGAGAAGCAGACTCACACTTAGGGCAATTGTTTCTTGTCAGAGGCCATCTCACCCCCCCTTCTTCCCCTTAAGCAAATCAGCTTTGGTTTGGATTAGGGCCCTATCATAGCTCTGTCAGATCTTTACAGCCTGCCAAAAACAGCTAAAATAAACAAAGTGAGAAGTGAAATCATTCTTTTAAAAGGGGGGAAAAAAGAAGTCTCGTCTCACGTTAACCTAGAAGTCACCTTTTCATATCTGAAATATAGATGTCCTCATCTGATTTGTCCGCTGGAGTCACATGGCATCCTCGGTGAAAATCTAAAACTAAACTGGCCGCTGTCACCAAACAGCCAACATGCTGCTCTGCCGGCAGCGCAGTTGCGTTGCGGCTTCAGAGAAATATGTCATGATTTGCGTTTTATGTTTCATGATTTCCTGCCGAGGTTTAGGTGCAAACGTGACAGCCTCGGCTGCACAGAAGGCCCCGCCTACCTCACCTATTTCATGCTCCCCAATAACACGCCATGCACGTACGTATGTGCACATGCGGGCACACAGACACACCATTGCGGATATCGCCACCGTGGTGAATCAGCTAGCTTGATATCTGAACTGCTGCTTCATGCGCGAGGAGTAATCAATCCCAGTTACAGTAGCTTTGGGTATTGGCTCACTGATTGTGTGTGTGTGTTTGTTTATGTGTGTGTGTGTGTGTGTGTGTGTAGGGGGCTGATGTTATTGGCCATTTTAGGCCTCTATGATGGCAAGAGATGGTAAAATGAAGGAAAAGTGATGAGCAGGCACTTCATACACCAGGAATGAACTCTCGATAATCCCTTCAACCTATCTTTCTCTCTCTCGCCCTCCTCCGTGCAGCTGTCTTCCTCGTTTCCTCCATCTTTCTCCCTTTTCTTAACTTCTTTCTGTCGATCTCTTTGGCATCCATCTCTCAGTCTTCCTGTCTCATCTTCTTTACCCTCTCTTTTTCCATTTCTTGACCACTTCTCTTCATTCCAGCCCCACCTCCACCCCTCCCCACCCCCATGTCCCTTTCTCTCTCCAGCAGAAGTGCAGAGCCAGGGCTTTTGCCTGCTGGTAATTTATTTTCCCATTAGCCCCCTGTCTGAAGTGCATGCTCTGGGTCTGAGTGAGCCAGTGTGTGTGTGTGTGTGTGTGTGTGTGTGTGAGAGAGAGAGGGAGCGGGTGGGTGGGTTGAGATTGGTGGTGAGGGGGTGCACTGAGGGCCACCCAAAAGAGAAAACCCAGAGAGGAGGGCACCCTGGACACACTGATAAGACAAGGGAGGGGGGTGCTGGAGGGAGGATGGAGAGGACATAGAAGACACAAGAAATGAACTAAGTGTCCATCTGAGTTGGTTTTTTTTGCTGGTTACGAGGTTTGTTGCAAACTAATTAGAAAAGGAGAATTTATGCAGCTGTAATTAAGCTGCTGAAATTATTAATTGATCCACCCAGCATATTTCTTTTTCGCACCAAGTTAATTATTTGTCATTTGTAAACCAACGATGCCAACGAAGGAGGAATTACACTTTTCCTTTAAATGTCAGTACAGTTCATAGATAAATGCAGGTATTCCATTATGTAAAGTTCTCTTAACACTCATTTCAATCAGGTAAAGGTCTGGATGTTGAATAGGCTATTGCCAAAACTTTGATTATTTAGATTTGTATCTATCTGCTTGTAAAAATTTGCTGGTGTGGTTGGGATCATTGTCCTCCTGCAGGATCCGGTTTTAGCTGTCAGACAGATGGCTTCACATTAGACTCTTGAATTCTTTTGGAGGAAGGCGAGTTTGTGGTTGACGCCGTGACTACAAGGTGTCCAGGTCCTGAAGTTGCAAACAATCCCAAATCAACACTACTCCACCACCGTGCTTGACAGCTGGTATGAGGTGTTGATGCTGAAATGCGGTGTTTGGTTTTGACCGGACATCTCCAGTGTTCAGAGGACATTGTTCTTATACAACTTTGCAAACCTGAACTGTTGAGCTTTGTTCTTTACTAGAGGGAGCTGTGGACCTTTTTTTCTTTTCTGTCCTTGGAGCTCTTTCAAAGAAAACGTTTCTTTTTAAAAAATTTTTTTTCAAATTTTACTGTCTTGAACCTTACTTAAAATTTTACATGATAAGTGAGCCCCGAGTCTGATATATAGTCCATCTTTTTTTTTTCCTGTAATTTCTCTTAGTTTTTACGCTGCCTGGCGTTGGGTTCAGCATGCTGGGACATCCACTTCTGGGAAGATTGACAGGTGTTTTTGAATGTATTTCACATTTAAATAATGTATCTCTCTACAGAATGATGGACTCCAGATGGTTTAAAAATTCCCTCATAACCCTTCCCAGACTGACCAGCAGCAACAACTGCTTCTCAAAGATCAGTGGTGATGTTGTTCCTCTGTGGCAGTGTGTTAACTCAGGCTTGAATGCTTAAAACTGCCAAAATAACAAAGTGTTTTCTTTTGTGTCACTCTTGATGATGATCAGTTATTCAAGTGCATTTGATTGATAGTTCCTGGGTGCTATTTAAGTTTGTGTGGTGCAAATTAAGATTTACTTTCAGCCCATACACTGTTGTAATTTAAGGACAGTTTTAAGGATTATAGCTTAAAGACATAATAATGGGATCCTGATGGAGTTTCCCATTCTTGATGCTGATTATAGCCTAGTTTATGTACAGAAGACGGATGAGAACTACTTAAAAACCACTCCAGTTTTTAGGATTTCTTTGGTGTCAAAATAATTTTGGGAAATGTCAGTGTTTCCTCTGAGTTAACTGCTCAGTTAGACACTTGTGTAGTTGTTTGGACTCGAGTCATGAGCAAAGATTCACATGCACAATGAACCAAGGAATGCAGATTAAAAATAAAATATATATATATTGATGTGGGGTAGGAATTTCTTAGTGCCAAGGGCAGAAAAAATTGCCAAGATCAGGGTTGCCATGCCATAGAGGACTCCTTGAGGTGGAAGACCTCAACTTCCATGATCCTCTGATGGGGGCAATGGCGATCCCGTCCATCCATACATTATATAATTATGGGTATTTTAACACAGTGCATGAGATGTTTAACAGTTTTTCTATTAAATTAAAACTTTTGTGATTATTGTTGGAAAGGTTAACACTCATTATGTTTAGTAAAAACTCAGAATATTTTTTAATGTGTATTGTATCACTTCTTCATGTGTATGTACCGCTGTCTTTATACTCCTCCAGTATCTCCTTTGAAACTACATTGACACATCTCAAGAGGTTCATCCCCACCTGCATCTCTTTAATTGGTTTATTATTTGATTGTCAGCATTACATTTCTAAATAAAAAACTTATTGTGCCCTGTTCAGGACTTACTTCCCTGCCTTTAGTCAGAGACCTTCCAGCATCCTAGTTGCTGTCGGCAGGTTGGTTTTAGATGAAATAGGCAAGGCGAGTTTATTTGTAGAGCACAATTTGTACACAAGGCAATTCAAAGTGCTTTACAGATGCATAAAATCACAAGGAGGCAAATAGAATCATTCCATACAAGCATAATAAATTAAATTAAAAATTAAAAAATAATTAAAAAGAAAAATAAATTAAATTAAAAATAAAGAGTGCAGATAAAATCCTTCCAGTTGTCATATGAACATCTAAACAGAACTGTTTTCAACCTGGATTTGAACATTGTCAGACTTGAGGCCTGACTCAGATCTTCTGGAAGATCTGTTCCAGATTTTAGGAGCATAAAACTGAAATGCAGCTTCACCAAGTTTAGTCCTGTCTCTGGACACCAGCAGGAAACCACTACCTGAGGTTCTCAGAGTCCGGGTTGGTTCATATGGCTCTAACATGTCAGAGATGGACTTTGGGGCTAGACCATGAAGAGACATGTACACAAGCAGAGCTGTTTTAAAGTCTATTCTCTGAGTGACAGGAAGCCAGAGACCTCAGGACTGAACTAATATGGTCGTATTTCCTGGTTCTAGTCAGGACCAGTGCAGAGACCTCAGGACTGGACTAATATGATCGTATTTCCTGGTTCTAGTCAGGACCAGTGCAGAGACCTCATGACTGGACTAATATGGTCGTATATCCTGGTTCTAGTCAGGACCAGTGCAGAGACCTCAGGACTGGACTAATATGGTTGTATATCCTGGTTCTAGTCAGGACCAGTGCAGAGACCTAAGGACTGGACTAATGTGATCGTATTTCCTGGTTCTAGTCAGGATCAGTGCAGAGACCTCAGGACTCGACTAATATGGTTTTATTTCCTGGTTCTGGTCAGGACGAGTGCAGAGACCTCAGGACTGGACTAATATGATCGTATTTCCTGGTTCTATAGTCAGGATCAGGTGCAGAGAGACCTCAGGACTGGACTAATATGATCGTATTTCCTGGTTCTAGTCAGGACCAGTGCAGAGACCTCAGGACTGGACTAATATGGTTCGTATATCCTGGTTCTAGTCAGGACCAGTGCAGAGACCTCAGGACTGGACTAATATGGTCGTATATCCTGGTTCTAGTCAGGACCAGTGCAGAGACCTCAGGACTGGACTAATATGGTCGTATATCCTGGTTCTAGTCAGGACCAGTGCAGAGACCTCAGGACTGGACTAATATGATCGTATTTCCTGGTTCTAGTCAGGACCAGTGCAGAGACCTCAGGACTGGACTAATATGGCTCGTATATCCTGGTTCTAGTCAGGACCAGTGCAGAGACCTCAGGACTGGACTAATATGATTGTATTTCCTGGTTCTAGTCAGGACGAGTGCAGAGACCTCAGGACTGGACTAATATGGTCGTATATCCTGGTTCTAGTCAGGACCAGTGCAGAGACCTCAGGACTGGACTAATATGGTCGTATATCCTGGTTCTAGTCAGGACCAGTGCAGAGACCTCAGGACTGGACTAATATGGTCGTATTTCCTGGTTCTAGTCAGGACCAGTGCAGAGACCTCAGGACTGGACTAATATGGTCGTATATCCTGGTTCTAGTCAGGACCAGTGCAGAGACCTCAGGACTGGACTAATATGGTCGTATATCCTGGTTCTAGTCAGGACCAGTGCAGAGACCTCAGGACTGGACTAATATGGTCGTATTTCCTGGTTCTAGTCAGGACCAGTGCAGAGAGACTCAGGACTGGACTAATATGGTCGTATTTCCTGGTTCTAGTCAGGACCAGTGCAGAGACCTCAGGACTGGACTATAATATGGTCGTATTTCCTGGTTCTAGTCAGGACCAGTGCAGCAGAGACCTCAGGACTGGACTAATATGGTCGTATTTCCTGGTTCTAGTCAGGACCAGTGCAGAGACCTCAGGACTGGACTAATATGGTCGTATTCCTGGTTCTAGTCAGGACCAGGACCAGTGCAGAGACCTCAGGACTGGACTAATATGGTCGTATTTCCTGGTTCTAGTCAGGACCAGTGCAGAGACCTCAGGACTGGACTAATATGGTCGTATCTCCTGGTTCTAGTCAGGACCAGTGTAGAGACCTCAGGACTGGACTAATATGGTCGTATCTCCTGGTTCTAGTCAGGACCAGTGCAGAGACCTCAGGACTGGACTAATATGGTCGTATATCCTGGTTCTAGTCAGGACCAGTGCAGAGACCTCAGGACTGGACTAATATGGTCGTATTTCCTGGTTCTAGTCAGGACCAGTGCAGAGACCTCAGGACTGGACTAATATGGTTGTATTTCCTGGTTCTAGTCAGGACTTGTGCAGCAGTGTTCTGGATGTACTGCAGCTGTCTTACAGCTGGTTTAGAGCCCAGTGATCAGGCCGTTACAGTAGTCTAACCTGCTGGAGACAAACGCATGGATTAGTCTTTCTAAATCTGGTTTAGACACTATTCCTTTGATTCTGGCAATGTTTTTTAGATGGTAAAAACCTGCTGATGTTATTGCTTAAATGTGGCTGTTAAAGTTCATGTCTGAATCCAATATTACCCCAAATTTCTGACCCAATTTTTAGGTTCTAGAGAGAGAGAGAGTCTCAAGGTGACTGGTAACACTTTCTCTTTGTTTCTGTGGGCCACAGACAATGATTTCAGTTTTGTCTAAGTTTAGCTGGAGAAAGTTGTTTTGCATCCACACACTGATCTGTTCGATGCAGCGACACAATGAATCTACAGGCCCATGTTCTCCTGCTGTCAGTGACACATAGATCTTAGTATCATCTGCATAGTTGTGGTCGGACGCATTATAGCAAATGACACGTTTGTGAGCTTTTACTTCACTTGCAGTAATGTGGCTAGTTGTCATGATCCCATGTAGCCTGTTTTGATAGTTCAGTGGGAGGAGAGAAATAAATGTTTCGTATAGACCCTGTATTTCTCCATCACCATGTTTTCTCTGTTATCTTTCCATAAAACTATATAAAATTGAAATGACTGAAATCAACTTCTCTTATCTTAACATCTTCTCTCAAGGTTTGGACTGTAATCTCCATCCAAGTTTCTGTCTCCAGTTGTTGCCTGCACACTGCGGCTGATTATTATGTGTTTACCTTCTACCACCATGGAGTCTGCTTCTCTTGTCTCATGAGTCAAGTCCTGTGCTGATTGTTCCTGTACTTGGCAGTAATCGCCCGCCTGTCTCTCCCATATTCAGTTTCTTAGTGTTACACAAAAAGGACTCCATGTCTGCAGCTCACTGTCATTCTAAACCACATTCATCCAACACTGTGGGACACACTGTGCTGAAATCCAGCATCCTTTCCTTCAAAACAAGCCTAATCCTGCTCTTGTTGTGACTAATCGCTCTTCTCCTGCTCTCGTCCCCGACTTTCTTCTCACACTTTCCCTTGACAGTTTGTCAAGCTTTAGTCATATTTTTGTTGTTCCCCCTCCCCAGGGCAAGATGGCGATCAGCAAAAGAAGTTCCATTTTGGGGGTCTTATTTTAAATCTTTGCCATGGCGTCGTTCTGGTAAAGAGAAATCTCGAGGTCCTGCTTTTCTGCTTGCGTGTCAGTATGTGACTGCGTGTCTGACAGGACACATAAAAGCTATTTGCACAGTTCATACACATTATTGAGACCATTGTCATTGTAATTC
This sequence comes from Hirundichthys speculiger, assembly GCA_018398805.1. Classification (NCBI taxonomy): domain Eukaryota; kingdom Metazoa; phylum Chordata; class Actinopteri; order Beloniformes; family Exocoetidae; genus Hirundichthys; species Hirundichthys speculiger. The sequence continues at coordinate 1,041,431 of JAGFBZ010000861.1, read as the reverse complement.
ACATAATCAAAGTGATTGTATTGCATGCCTTTTATATCCATTGTTGCCTTCAAAATACACACAGACACACACACTTACTCCTTGGGGGAGAAAAAAAAATCCTTACATATAATAGTAGCAGATGAAAAAAAATGGTCTTAATCTGTGTGTGTGTATGTGTGTATCTATAATGCCTATAGTGTGGCATTCGTAGATTGTATGGAAAAAGGGCTGCCTTATCAGTTATTAGGGGATGCCAAATAGACACAGAGGAATCACTCCATTGTATGCGGATTCAAAGAGAGATGTGAGCACATTGGATGTCTCCATTTCCAATAACTTTGACCTTGAGGCAAGTGGAATAGCACTGAGCGCCACACCTCCAATCTGCTGACTGTTGCATCCAGACGGAGCCTGGTGATTCTGTGTGTTGGGGGTCGAGCGCTAATCGCCGCTTCCCCTATATTGTTTTGCTATATAAATTGAGTTTGGCTTTTGGGGGGGTTCTGAATCACCTGAATACGAAATGAAAAGGGCTTGCACAGTTTTGGGTGGAGAGGAAAAGTTAAAAGCTGTGGTGTGTTTCACACGTAGATGACCTCAGGTTGTCCCTTTCTCCCCAGTTCAGCAGTGTTTTGTTTTATGGCAGCAGGCTTAAGTCAGATTATCATCTGCTTGATGTGGAACCAGTGATTCATCACTTATCGTGCTTGTAATACACAAACCATGTTTTAATCTCCTGTCTCTATCAACAACATACGAAACATCGTAGCACTCACTTCAGTTATTTAAAAATAAAAAACAAAAGAGAAACAAAAAACAGTTGCACAATAAAACTGCTAACATTGGAGTACTTGACAGAGAAGTTGTGATATTTGTGCCTTTACAGACCTGTCCAAATGGAACAGGAGTCCACTAATAAGTAATGCTTTTTGAATTGATGATAAAAGTGTAGGGTTTATTAGGGAAGAGTGATAGAAGTCATTTTTAAAAGCCATTAGCCGGTCTGTGTGTATGTGTGCTGGACGTTTATTCTTTTTGTTCACCATGCAGCAGCATTGCCCGACTGTCAGTGTGTGTACCAGGTCTTAACAAAGAAGCCCGGTTCTTTTAGCACTCAGCCTAATTAATCCATTTCTTAGTGACAAAAGGGTCCCCGCCCCTCCTTTCTCCAGCCCATCCCATTGGCATTTTAGGGCAGAGGGATTCAGCAGGACCCCCGGGCACCCTCCTGCCCTGACCCCTGCCCCCCCACCAGGGGAGCATCTGTGGATCGATCCAAGGCCAGCTGGCACCAGGGGAGAGGGGCAGGACTGGTACTCTAAAACACACACTGCTCCAGCACAAACGCAGCCCGTACTGACTGGAAGTCATGTCTGGGGAAAAAAATAAGAGACTGAGGAGTGTCTGTAGGTCGGTTTGAGCTTTGGTTACTCTTGCCTCTTCACTGCAGCCTGCTTTTATGAGTGTGGTGCAAAATTTCAAGTCAGAGTTAACCCTTGGTTTTTAATGGTGCTCTGCAGTTACGAAGGGGCTGCAGGTAGGGGGCAGCATAAAGCCACTCATTCTGTCCCTCTTTCTTTTTTTTTGTCTTTCTTCCTCTCACTCCCAGTGTGGCCGTTATGTACACACACCGTGACACACACGCTCTCAAGAATTTAGTCATTCTCTTGGCTCAGAAAAAGAGAGCGCATTGATAGTCCTATCCTCTAATAAATTAAACTTCTGCATTGTCCTTCCCTTTCATTTTACACATTGTCATATCCTCCTAGTCACCCTAATCCTGGTTACCCTCCACCCCCAAAACACACACACACACACACACCACACACACACGTTCTTTCAAACACACACCATGATTGACAAGTAACATCCAGGGAAATGGAGCAGATTTCCATTGTTTGCCGGCACTACTCAAATCTGTTGAAATGGTTATTCCATTCTTTCGCTGGATTATTTGCATATCCTTAAATATTTCCTATTTTTCAAAGCCCCCCCTCACCTCCCGCCTCTCCTATCCTCCTTTTGCTAAATCCCCTCCTCTTAAGTGTTTGGTGCATTTGGCAAATTCATTCATAAAGTATCTACATGTGCTATTAGCTTAGTATAATAGCCAGGGTGTAATCTGCAGAGAGATAAGAGGTGGAGGGAGAGAGGGGTTGGCGGTGTTGCAGTGATACGTCATTATGTTCCCTAGCCAAAGCGACAAGTCTCAAATGTCAGCACGAAATGTCAAGTGGCCTCGCTCGTGAGTCGGTTGGTTTCTTTTCTTTTTATTTAATTATTGGTTTGAGCAGGAAGGGAGGGAGGAAAGAGGAGGCAAAGATGGGTGTGGATGTGGAGAGTTCAATGAGATGGACTGTTGAGGATGGAAGAATGGAAAGACAGGAGTGACTCAGAGGATTGGCTGTTAAAAAAACAAACAAAAAAACAATTGGTGATCTAGTTTGACAAAAACATTTTTAAATGTGGACATATGATTCTGAAATGTTGGAACTTCTTCATTGGTCCCAATATTTACAAACTCTGCCTGACTTAATTGCTTCCATTTTCATACGCTGTAGCAGTTTAACCGACAATGTTCAAAGAATAAAATGTAATTGAAAAGGTGCTGGCAGTTTTAAATTGGCTTTTCAATACATAAAGGCCTCATATTGACCAGAAAGCCAATATTGTGCCAATCCCTTTAATGATTTTTACTTCTTTTCTTATGTCCCTTGATGGCTTTTATTTGGTGCATTTATTGAGATTACAGCCCTTCTTTCAATGGCCTTTTGGAAAGCAAGAAAGGCTGCGTTTTCACTCTTCTAGTTCATCTTCGTTGTTCAAACCAAAGCACAGGTTTAGTAGTGGTTCTATCTGTTCTGTGTATTTTGTTCTTAATTTATAAATTAAACCAACATGTGTGTGATAAGACATGAGATCACGTATGTCTTGGACAACTTCTCTAACGGAGCTTTCAAACTTCCAACAAAGTAACTGGTTTCTGTCGGCCAACATGAGTCACAGCCTCAAAAGGAAGATATCCTGGAACGAAACTGTGGATCCAAAGCATGTACAAAAATATCACAAGCGACATTGTTCTGCCTTTAGGACTGTACATTTGTATTCATATTTAAATTGAACCAGACCTGATTTGGTTCAGAAATGTATCGAGGCCCACCTTCTTCAAATGATGCTCTTCAAATGGAGATTCATCCTGACCCTGCATGAATCACAACAGAAATAGACCTGTCGAGTTTGAACATTTCTTAAATGTGTATAAAGTGATAGATTATTCCAGTATGGTTGTTAGACATGATGTGATGTATATGGATCACTTCCTCAGTTATATCATATTGTTTTATTCTCCATGTTTCCAGGAACAGAATTTGCTTTTTTTTTTCATGGTTATGCAAAGTGAGATTTTTATTTACCACACATTTACACAAAATGTTTGTACTCCTGTGGGTAACTTGTGGTTTTGTAACATCTATTTGGAGCTTGATTAGTTTTTCACTACATTACCAAAAGCTTTACCACTCTGTTCTGATACAAATCTCGTGTGTGCGTGTGGAAGAATAGCCTGCAGTACTCGCCGATAAGGCTGAGATTGAGTTTTCCCAACAGAGCCAAAACGTCTCAAGCAGAATCTACGTTTTTGTGTGTGAAGACATCAAGGAGCAGACGATGTAAAGGGCCCGTATCGGTTTATCTAGCTTACACGCCGGAGCGTATGTGTATATGTATATGTGCTCTCGAACTGGTGTGGTGTGAAAGAGAGCAGGCTGCTCGGCATAGTGCACATGAGAGGATGAATCCTCCGGGCCGGATTCACAGCTGAGACAAGAAGGTATTTCACTGTGGTATAAAAGCAGAAGAGTGCGTTTGTGTGTACCGTTGTATGCTGCTTTTTAGACATCCCATGCTTTAATGTGCTTTTCTGCTGCCTGTAGATTTCATTTCACACGAGTTGCGAAGAGACATTTGTCCACCAGTGTGTGATTCTGGTCGGCTTCCATTTCTATCCGAGGATCAGCTTCTCCCGCCTTAAAAATGAAGACACCTAATTTAAGTAGGAAATGTGGATGTTACCCATCAAAAACAGAATTGGTTAAAAGAGAGGAGGCAAAATAGAAAATGTGGGAATTGTACGTCAGTGCTATCAACACAGCAAGGTGGTGAAGCGTTGTGATATTCGCTGACAGCATGGTGCTCCCATAGCCAGACTCGCAGCAGACAAAAGCCATCAGTTCTTGTTGGAGGGAGCAGCAGACAAAAGGCTTCAACATCCCCAACTGTTCAGTTTCCATATCTAGCAGTCAGTGACAAGGCTTTTCTGCAGTTCCTTTCCTTAATATTCAGTTCTTTGGTGAGCAGTTTGTGTGTGCGCGTGCACACACAGGCCAATATCACTGATTCTGTTACTCTTATCACCTGGTCTCTGGCATATTCCCAAATTCCAATTTGACTGCCTTCCCCTGGCCCAGAGCAAATCTCTGAAAAAGAAGCGCTGCCAAAATGGCTTCAGCTTGGAACTTTGATAGGAAATATTAGAACGGATTTTACAGCAGAATTCACAATGAGGAACACGGCAGGGAGCTGCTGTCAGCTTTACCAGCATAAAGTGACCATATGCACGTGATCCTTTGATCGCTTCGGTCATATGTGATGATGACCAGAAGGATTCTCCTTCACTTTTATGCCTCTTGTCCTCTGTTGGTTGGGATTGTTTTGCCTGTATTCTGTTAAATAAAATGTCTTGCGCCTCTGTCTCTGTCTGTAGGAGTCTCCATCAGGGCGGAGGAAGGCCTTAGCTACCAGCAGTATTAACATGAAGCAGTATGCCAGTCCGATGCCCACACAGACGGATGTCAAACTCAAGTTTAAACCCCTTTCGAAGAAGGTGGTGTCCGCCACGCTGCAGTTCTCTCTCTCCTGCATCTTCCTCCGGGAGGGAAAGGCCACGTAAGTCATCTCATTTTTGTGGCCTTGTTTTGGTCTTGGCAGTGTTTCCAGTATTTTGAAATGAAGCTATTAAGGTAAAAACAGTTAAGCATGTTGATGTAGATTCATCTCAACAGAACCCCGGTCCATGTGTATGTTTTATGACACCATAGTCTTTTGTTTTATCCGATTGAGATCATTGAAAACTGAGAGGTTTCATACAAACTGGAGGATGAAAACAATACAGCATCCACATTATTCACTTCTTAAACTCCCCTTTAGATGTAAATTCTCACCATCCAAGTTTGAAAACGCCAATATTTAAGTTTTAAGTAGCGCCTTCATGTCTGATTTGATGGAGTCGATGGAGCAAAATGGTTATATCTTTTTATTAAATATGTCCTTCTATTTCCCCCTTCTTCTTTTTTTTCTTTTTAAGGCACACATGCTGTCACTCACTCACTGTTCAGTTTTCGTTTTTTTTTTAATCTTATCCCCAACTGTCATTTGTGGACACACATCCTCAACCAGTGTTTGCCACTTTGTTATTCATCATTATATCAAAGCTGCAGCTTTAATTTAAAGCCCCCCCCAACACACATGCACACAGCAGAACAGAGCAGAGAAGCCTTTGTCGTGGCGTGGATGGCGGGTCGATGGCGCGTAACCCTTGTTAACCCTTCAGGGAAGGATGTCGGCCACACACAAACAAACTCCATCACACCAGTTCAAATGAGCCCACGGGCCTGGGAAACACAAAGAGGAGAGAGGAGAATACAGTGATTATGATGGAGCGGTGGTATCAAGGGAATGGGAGGGGGTGATGGCATAAAGTACAATAAATAATGTAGAAATTGGCACACTGATGCGACGGATTGTAAAATGGTTTGAGAGGACAAGCTGAAGGAGAAACTTAATGTTTAAAAAGCCATATGTAACAGAAAGGTGTGGAGCTGCAGGTCTGCATTGAAGAAATTAGAGAAAAACAAGGGAATTACTCAGACTGATCACAATACTGTATGTACTGTATGGGTACCTTCATCTTTTGTAATAAATATATTCACAATACAGTGCAGATGCATTGGTTTTTAGTTATTCATCTATGTGTGTAGTCATATCTTCTGTCATTTTATATGACAGAAGTGTGTTTTCATAAATGCATAGGCCTGTTTTATCTCCTGGGATTCACTCCTACTGTCCATCAACATGAGGCTGGTCTCTGTGTTTCAGTGATGAGGACATGCAGAGCCTGGCCAGCCTGATGAGCATGAAGCAGGCTGACATCGGCAACCTAGACGACTTCGAGGAGGAGAACGAGGAGGATGAAGAGAACCGGGTCAACCAAGAGGAGAAGGCTGCCAAAATCACAGGTGTGAACTTTTCTCTCTTTGATAGGCAAGAGATCAAAACAGATCAATGGTTGTTGAAGATTAGAGATATATCTGTCGTAATCAACCGTCTTTTGTCAAAATAGTGGTGTGTTTACGGCTGGTCACTGTGTTGATGGTAAGTCCGTCTGTTTTAAGTCTGTCACACAAGTTGTTTTGCACTCGTCTAATCCAGTAAAAACTTTGTTGTCAGTTATACTTCTGTAAAATATCCAGATGAGTTTTCCAAACTGACGACTTTAACTGGCAGGTAAACTCTTTGACCCTCCTGAATAATCACACAACCCAAGGCGTCATGTGGGGCATCAACTTTGCTTCTTTCTTCACCCTCCCCTCCTCATTTGATGTATCTTTGAGTGTGCGTGGGTGTGCATCTTCCACACATAAAAGGCACTGAGAATTTGTAAATTCATGATGGTTTTTAACTATGTTCTGTCAGCTTCAAGGTTTTTTTTGTGTTGCTTTGGCTGCTATAGTCCATACCCCTGTTACCGCCTGCTCCCCCCTCCTTGTTTTGGTCGGTCTGGTAAACTGATGGTCGCTTGCCTCCTTCCATACATTCATGTTGAGGATTCTTTCTGTGGTCTGATGTATGGGCCTTGCTGCTTCCTGCTTTGCTTAATCCAACTTTTCAAAGCGGCACCTCTTCACGTTAAGCTTCATGCTTTCTCTTCTTTCTTTTCCGTTCCCCGCTCTTCATCTCATTTATATGTATATGCATTGAGCGCCTACAGCATTGCTTCACTAGCACGCATCTCTAAATCAAAGGCCGGGCCGAGCTGCCAAAACTTCCTACAACCATATTCTTCCTTTAATGCTTCCACGGAACGAGCCAACAAGCTGCCCGAGCATTACTAAGTCTAGGCTAACCAATGCATACTCTATAAACGATTTGTTCTCTCATGTCTTCTTTTTTTATGCAGTATTTAAATATTTCAGTCTCCTTGGAACTCTCTGTGTGTGGATGTTTGTGTGTCTGTGTGAGTGTTAGTTTTATCAAAGTGATCACCAAGCAACTTTTAGCATTAAAGGATTTACATTTTTTTCAGTTTTGTAGTAGACACGTACTGTTTTGGCCAGGGTGTTAATTCTAAGTATTGATTCTTGTACAGAGTCGATCAAACCAACACTATCAGAGCACATGCGTTCATTCTTCTTTAGTCATCAGTGTTACTATCAGGACACATCCTCCTTTCAACCAGTACGGCCTTATCAGTCATCTGACATGAAAATTTAAGACCTCATAATATGCATTTTCTTTCTCCTAGTATGAATATGTGTGTGAGAGCGAGGGGAGTGTGTGTTATGGTTATGTGTGGATATTCTGCACACGATCTGCTGTTTTGCCTTGTTCACTGCTATTCTTCCTTCCTGTATGGACCTGTCATTTACAGAGATAGTAAACCAGTTGAATGCCCTCAGCTGCTTACATGGGGATGATGATGATGATGATGGTGGTGTTCACAAGAGAGCACGTAAAGCAACAGCTAAGCCTGCTGCTTCCTCCCAAGGTCTTTTTTTCACCTTTCTTTCACCTTGTTCCTCCTGTCTTCCTTGATTCGTTTTCTTTTTTTTTTAAGTTGACTTGTGAACCGTGTCTGACCTTTACCCTACCATCACTACCACCGTTTCTGTCTATATATTTATTCTTCTGTAATACTTCTTTTTCCAGTATTCCTAAGATTTTGGTTCTCCTTCCCTTTGGCTCCACCCCCTCCAACCCAACCACCTCCTTGATCCTCCCTGACATTGGTATTGTGATCGTGTTGTGCTCATGTGATATCACAGTTTTAACTTGGGCCATAAGATGTGCTGTACATGGTTTTGTGAACACACCACTTTGTGTTCATCCTTTTTTTTTTTGTTCTTGTTGTTTTTGATAATGGGATCTTCCCCTTTCCTTTACTGCAATTTGAAGTGAACCAAAGCCGACATGTCACATTTATTTAGTTCTACCTCTATAAAATGAGTATTTGTTTCAGGAAAAATGAAAAATTGCTCTCAGTTGTATTTGTGGTGCTCTTACAGAGCCCCTGGGGGAACAGTAAGTGGGCTTGTTAGGCTTTTTAAGGAAATTGCTGCACTTTCTTTGCAGCCTTAGTTTCCTCTGCTTTAATAATGAATAGTCAGGAAGGCATTAGTAAACACGGAATAAATGTAAATACCCTCCACATGTTTACTTGCCATTGCCTAAAATAGGCCATGCACTTTGTCACCAAGAAGGAAAGAGGAGAAGTGCTGCACCTCTTATCAGCTACAGACACTTAGCCACATAGCCACACTGCATATACCAAGGGACATGTGCCCACAGCCCTCTTTTTCTTGGTCAAATTCTCATGTAGCTTTAAGGGGCGTCTCTTGTCGTCAAACCTGAAACATATTTACAACCTTTTCAAACTGACCCACATCCCGGCAGCGTGCGATTGAGCTACAGCGACTACGATGAAGATTAAGTGGACAAGTTTTAGCCTCTGCCGCCAGGATCTCCATAGCAACTCCATGCTTTCTTTAGTCTCCCACAGTAACCCCCCATACTGCAGAAATTTTCCCAGAATGCCACTGCTGTTCATGCACTGCTGAGTGCTGAGGTGGCTGAGGGACTAACAGAAGTTTAGGCAGCGTTCCCCATCAAGAGGGAACGCTAATGCAAGACTGAAAGGTCTTTCTGCTCACGGTTCACTCCAAGTGCAGATTTTAAACATCTGGATTTGTGAATGTGTGTTTTTGCATTTTGGTAAGTGTTTTGTTCTTTTACCTGCTGGCCTTTTTGTTATTGGTTCATTTAAATAAGTCTTTCCTGGACTTTCTGATAACAGAGCTAATTAACAAGCTGAACTTCTTGGAAGACGAGGATCAGGAAACCGCTCCTGCCATGAGCATCAATCCCTTCGATGAGCCCGATGATGACCTTCATCCAAACCACCTCAACCCGTTTGGTGATCCAGATGAGGAAGGTAGGTGCAGGTGTATCGGTATCTTAGAAAAATCAAATCACTCAGTTCTTGCTGTGAAAGATAGAAGTTGTGATTTTGACCTTTTAGTGTTTTCAGAATTTTACTGGGATGGCAGTTAATTCAAGGTCAGGACCCATATCCAGAGCAGACTTCAGTGCTGTCAGTCAAACAGCTAAACCAATATTTTTCTCTGACCACCTGAGTAGTCAGGTCTGGTGGTGTGTCTTGTTTGTTTTTGAATGACAGGCTCCCACACACAAAGTATCCTCCATACTTCTTGTTTAAGCTGTCTTTGATCTGATCTTTTACCTCTAATCCTAGATTTGACATTTTTGCACCTCTTGTGTCCCATCCATGATTTATTAAACAATTTCTGAAATTGTGCACAGGTTCACAGGTTCTGTGTGTAGGATTGTCTGATCATTTAGTCTGATTTATAATATCTGCACACTCGAGACTTGTATTGGTTAGTTATACATTTCAAAAGATTGTGTCCAGATACCACTGCTCCTCAGCTTTCCAGTTTAATTAATTTGATTTAAAAATGCCCCAGATGGTGCCTAAACAGAGATTCCATGGATATCGTTTACCATTTGTCAGGCAGCCATTCAGGCGTTGGTCACAGTATAAGGAGTCAAATAAGCAGTAAAGTATGTAATGCTTAGCTTGTTTCCGAGACAGACTGCGGTCTCATTTGTTTTCTTTCCCCTCTGCTGTCAAGCCTTCTGCTTAGAGAGATGACAAGTTAACAATGCTCATGTCAAGTCTCTTGCCAGTCAGTACTCTTGCCTCTATCACACAGAGCGCCCTTCCCAGCCAGCTTCACAGCAGCAGGATTACGATGATTCCTTCTACGATCATGACTCCACAAATCCATTCAATGAGCCGGACGAGCCAGAGACACAGTCACCCCCTGGAAACCCCTTCGATGAGCCCGATCAGGACATGGATCTCCAACCGGACCTCCAACCAGAACCCCCGAAGCCTAAACAGAGGAAAGGTGTAAGGCCTGTCGACATGAGCAAGTACCTGTATGCAGACACGTCTCACAACGAGGAGGAGGAGCTTGATGAGTAAGGCTCGCTCTAATAATCGCTTCATTCCTTCTATAGTTTATTTTCTTTAATGGCCAAAACAGTTTTTAGCATATGATTTCTGTTATTTTAAATTATGAAAAATGGATGTAACTCATTAAGGAAAGGGTGTTTTTTTTTTTGTTTGTTTGTTTTTTTTTGTTTGTTTTTTTTTAAATCAAAGTCAACTTTATTGCAGCTTGACTTCAATACGTCATGTTCTTTCCAGATCATCTTTATGGTATGGTTTTTATTTTGGTGCTGGTGGAGTCTCTGTAAGGCTCCAGAATACATAGTTTGGTTCCCGTCTACAGGCAAAGTCTTGTAAGACCCCTCCTCATAGAGGGGTACTTGTGACTGCAGCACCATTCACTCTCCAAACCCCCAAACAAGTCCGAGTGATGAGGCAGCTCTTTCAGCAGGAACAAAGCCTCTGTTGTTTCACTGAATTCTTTACCCTTGTCTCCATCCTTCATTGTTTTTGTCCGCTCTCCTCCTCTACCTCCTTCCTTCCCACCTATCAACATGTTGTCCCATACTTTCTGTCCCTCCAGTTTTTCCTAACTTTCTATTTCGTCTCCCTCCTCCTCCATCCTGCGTTACATCTCCCTCATTTCTACACCAGTTACCAGTTTAGTTCAATAAAAGTAGCGTTACTTTATCAAGAACATTTTGTGGACGTAGTATAAGATGAATAAACACATTTTCAGTTGATTTTTTTGGCCAAAAAAAATAAAAAGAATCAGATAGCACTGAATCCTACCTCAGGAAGATTGTAATTAACTGTAATCCTGAGAGGATGCTGTGGCTCTGTGGCTCGCAGTGAGATATTTTCCTGATGACACGTGACCTCTTAAGAAGAGTGGCTGTCAGTTTTAACTATTGAGTGAAGCTGTCACACAGATAGTTGTATGTTTTAGTCCTCTCAGCTGTCTAAAGAGAGGCAGCTTATTGACTTGTGAGTCTCTCTTCCTCTGTCTTTTTACATCAGGAGCTGTTCTCCTCAGAATGGAAAGTTCAAGAGGGCAGCAGAGTGTTTTGACTGCAGCCCTTTCACGTGTCTTTTAGCCAGTACTGGTCTGTTAAACTTTCTTTATAGGCCTGCTTGCTTTTCTTACCTCAGTTTTTTGCCACACACTATCGTTTTGTGGTTATATAATTACCCCTTTTTTTCTCTCACAGGAGATACCTAGTCAGTTTTTTTTCCTCTCTCACCCCCACCTCTGCCGCCCAGCTCTCTTGTTTATTTAGGATTGCTTATTGCATGTTGAGTGAATGTCTTAAGGCCATGGCCCTGCTTTCAGTGCCACAAGCGTGCCTGCGTATTGGTAACATTAGGGTATGTATGTGTGTTTTTGTGTGTGTGTACGTCCTCGTTGCTGCTACCTGTCTGTCAGTAGTCCACCTTGGGCAGTAAGGATATGAGGTCACACCATTCTGACCTCAGTGCACCTGCATCATCTATTAGCTTACCACTTGTGTGTGCTCTTCATTGTGTTGCACCAAACCTTTGTTTCCACGTAGCAGGCTCCTTCCGCTTAATTAATCAAAGATGTGTTTAGATAGTCCTGATGATACGGATCGTTCTTGGTATGATCTTTTAATGTTTTGCCAAATATGGTTCTACTGTGTTTTGTTCTTGTGGTCCAGACACTCATTTTTCTACCTGCTCAAAACCACTAGTCTTCTGCATTTTATAAAATTCAGTTTTTTTGTAACCGTCTTGAAGAGATGTTCAGGAATTGTAGATATTTTTGGCAATACATTTCATGGTGAGAGAGATGATGTTTGGCCATTGTTTGACAGAATAAATAAAAATTGTTTGGTGAGTTTGGTGTTATCTTGGCAAACTATTGACTGGTTAATGTCACATAAACCTTACTAATGTCACTCTTTTCTATCTGTGTGCATTTGGATATGGAAAAAAAATTGTCATGTAACAATTACTTACAGTTACTTCTACTGTTTTCCCCTCTGCTTTGATTCTCAGATCCAATCCATTTTACGAGCCTCGAGCATCAAGTCCCACGCAGCCGCCCATTGGCAGCACCTCTCCCGATCTGGACAGCAGCCAGAAGAGGAGGGCCCCTCTGCCTCCCAGTACCAGCACTGCCGTGGGCCCCAGTCCATCACCCCCCAAATCCACTGTTGGCCAAGACAGGGACAGACCCCAGCCTGTCGGGCCCAGCCCAGTATCAACAGTGGTGAGGAGAGAGCTGGCCTCCTCTTCTCCCAAAGTGAGTAGTTTTCATTTGAATTTAGTAAGCTTTTAGTTTGTCCTGAATCCAATAAGTAGTTAAATAAGTTGAATTAGAAATCACTGCTGAAAGTTTAGTGCTTAGTATGTAGTGGGTGAAATGTTGGAGCAATTTCAGAACACAAAACAAACATTTTTTTCATTGGACATTATGCTCCAGTTTAAACCAGTGATTTTCTAATGAAACAATAGGGGCTACCTGACTTGTAAAAGGACTGAAGTCACATTCCTCCGGGGCTTAGCAGACCACGCCCCTCCTCGCTATACATTCCAGGCTATAACATAGCCTGGAATTTCTTGTAAGGTTCAGCATGTTGATGCTCTTCTCCGCTTTGTCCTTACCCCCGCATTAAATCAAGACCTTCCTGAATCAGTGGGAGTTTGCAGAGTTGTTTCCAAAGTTGGAAGTTGATGTATCACACAAAAGCCCCAAATGCAGCAGTAGCGACCGGTTTCGACCGGTGCTGCCACCCAGTGGATGGCCTTTTTTCGCAGCACTCTGTAGCCCCTATTAAAAAAGGTTTAAAAAATACTTGAACTTCAGTGGTCCAGAGGCTGGTTTTAATACCTGGTTGTTAATACGGCTCAGCACAAGGACTACTACTAAAATAATATTGTTTTGGACCTCCAACAGAATGACTGGCTGAAACTTAGTGTTTTTGAAAGCATTCTATTTCACTCAAAGATTGATCCATTTCAAATCTTCATGTTATTGGAACAGTACTTCTTCTTAAACCTAACTAATGATTTAAGTTTGATTTCATTAACTCCTTGGACATGTTTGTCAGCTGACCAAAGTTCATCTTTATAGTTTTTGGTGCATCAGCTGCATAAATTTAACATAAATGTGGATCATTTACTGCAAGACGTTCACAGATCTGTGCTGTAATTCACTTTCTCTTCTTCAGTCTGGATCATCTTATGCGGCATTTGCTGTGACTCGAAGTAATTTGCGTGCGCGCATGTCTGCAATCACGTGCCCGCGTCCAGTGGTCCTTACATTAACTTTTTTCCGCCTGCACAGTCTCATCTTCTTGGCCATTCTTTATGCTCACGAGACTCTCCCGCTCCTCATTTGAATATAGGTATTTGTTTATTGGGGTGTTTTCATATGTTTATTTATTTATTTAAATTAGGTAAATCATGCCTGGGTCTAATTAAATGGCTGATGGTCACACACACTCATGGCAGGAGTCAGACCACTGGTGGGGAATGATTGGCTGGGGGTGTGGGGAGGGGCGGGGGTTAAAAACTGTGTGTGTGGGTGGGTGCAAGGGGTGAAATGTAACCTGTGTGGGGCTTAGAAACAGGGGGCTTAACTACAGCAGAGCGATCAGAAGGGGGTTTTGACCCTTTGTACGCACACACGCGCAAGCGTAGTGCAGTTACTTATACATAAACCGATATGCACGTGTCTTTTCTTGCCATGCAGTTGGCTAGCTGACTGTTTTAGTGTAGCTGGGCGGCGACGCTGGCCGTCCATGTAATTATGGCACAGTGCCTTTATCACCCAGCTGCAGTTGCCTGTAACCGTGGGTGATGGGGCCTAAACCACTTTAATTACCCCGAGCCAGTGGCCTGTGGTGGGCCGCACTCTGCCTAGAGATGCCCTGGCTCTAAAGGTTGGAGGGAGGAGGGAGGAATGGAGGGACGTAAAGAATGAATTGTGAGGAAGGATTGAAGACGGGTGTGTGAGAAAGATGGAGAAGTGGTTGATGGAGAAGTGTAGAGGACAAAACGGGATCGTAGGCAGAGAGGACATTCACAGTCAGCAACGTCGGCCTACAGGGTTTGTTGACATATACAGAAAGTGTGAATAGATTTTTTCATTTTTTATTCACACCAAGAGCAGTGACACACAAATGCTACAGCCTACACATGGGCTGTGCGATGACCTTTGAATGTATGAAGTCAGAGAGGATTAAGAGGAGACATTCCCACTACGAGAGGCCAAGACGAAACCAACACATCCTCACATTATGAACGTGGACGGAGTGTAAATGTGTGCTTGAGCTCGCATGTGTGCATGTATTTCTTATTAGAGTTTCCAGTGTGCCTGAGGCTCAAGGTCTGTGAACATATATGGGGTAGTTATAATCTTTCCCTCAAAACTAACCTCTGCTTCCACCATATAAGGTGTGTTCAAATCCACGTGCATTTATTTTTAACAGCTATTCATGTGGACAAAAATGCTGAATTGAGCCAGGATAATCACAGACAACTGGGTCTAATCTCACAATGTGAATAGAGATTTTAATATTGAAATCCGCCACATTCAGGACACAATTTACAACCCACCCTGAAGGGTTTGAAAGGTCTGTCATGCATCTTTCTTCAGCGTGAAATAATTTCTGTGCTAACCTATAGAGATGATCGCGTCTTTTATCCTAATCACATTTTCAGATATTTTGTTTGCAACGTGCAGCAGTGGAAGAGGCTGTAAATGTGCGGGCATGGTTGTTAGATGGTAAACTGTGTAAAGGTGAGAGGGTTGGCACAAATACTGGGAAACCAAAACTAATATCAAGAAAGAAATGTAAGAGGAATCTCTCTGGATGGTGAGGTTCAGTTAAAGGGGGAAAACGACGTATGTATTTTGAATCAAATGAAAGTCACAATGTCAAATACTAGATCTGTATTTGTTTTGTTTTTTTTATTTCTTCTTCTTTTCTCTTGTCCTCATGTGTGAATTTACTTGAGCACAACTGAAATTGAACTTAATCTTGGATGTAGTTTTTATCCACCTTGTCATTGCATTAAAACCACCCACTTGAGCGCCAGCCTGTGAAAAATCGGTACATCTTCGGGACATATGGTGTGCGCCCACTTCCTCAGTGCACAGGTATTACACGTTTGGCTTTACATTACGCTTTAAGAAGAGATTAACTTTGTTCCACTGGGAGGGGGAAATCAGCTCTAAAAATGTATGCCAGCACTGAAACACTGATATACAAAGGCAACCAGAAAATGTTATGAGCAGTGCCAGTGGATGGAAATACAAGCATACGATCAGCACCACCTATTGAAGCTCTAAAAGCTGACTTTTTCATGTCCTTATCTTTTTTTTCCTTCTTTTTTGATAGGATCTTTTCTTTGACTTTTCATCCTTGAATAGTGTGTTACTTTTGGTGGGGTTTTTTTGTGTGTGTGTGCTTTTGGTTTCAGTCCAAGTTGGTAAAAAATGGTACATGTGTCCGCCGTCAGACGCTTCGCGACTCCTACGCCAGTCGGTATGTCTGCTGTCCTGGTAGATATAGATCCTCCAACGTGTCAAGTTTAAGTGTAGCATCTGTGAAGGAGCTGGAAGGATGAAAACGTCTGTGGGATTAATGTAAATGAACAGTGGGAGTTCCTGTTGGGCGGGCTGTGAGCTCTGTCTGGTCTGATTCAGTCCATCTCTTTTCCTCGAAGCTGATTTCTTTTTCTCCAAGTAATTCAGTGATCCCCCGCTCCTCCTTTTGTTTTATCTCCATCCCTATTCCTCAGTCAGACCGCTCTACACTTAGATGCTCTTATCTTTGGATTTTCATCAAGTTTCCGCTTCATGAATTATTTGCCTTATTTTCATATAAAGAAAAGTTGGCATATGTCTTTGGGTAAAAGTTTGAGCAAAAAAAAAAAAAAAAAAAAGTTCTATAGATTTTAATATTGACTCATAGAATTCATAACAGAGCAAGATATCTTAAATCCTTCACAGCTTTATTTCTCTGACCAAAACAGAAGAATATGTTGAATTTGCCAATATTTTATTGTGCCTTTCTGTGTACTTAAACCTTCTTTCTCTGTCAGTGCTGTTTAATTATTGTTCCTCATAATTTTACATTTTTTTCCTCCATCTCCCATCATTATGACATACACATGGACACAGTCTTTTTTTTTTTTTTTCCCAACGACAAGAAACGCCAGAGGAATGTTTTCTCCACTTCAGTCGAAGGCCTTCTGCTACGACTAATGTTAATCAAAGTGTTCAGATGAGAGTTTTTCAGGTTTTGAGAGCTCCTGTGCCAGGGGGAGACAGAGGCCACAGCTCTCCTTCCTCTCCCAGACTTTGTTTTCGCAGATCCCCCTTCAGTTCAGATTGCCTCCAAATTGAAATTAGAATAAATTAACATTATTTAATTGAGTTCGCACAAGGCTGCGATATTTCTTAATTAGCTTTCACCGAGGTTCGTGGCAGGAGACGATCACATAGTTGCTGTGCAGTGAGTCTGTGGCTGCCGTGACAACGGAGGGACGTTTTTGGAGGACAGAGGGGAGCCCAAGAGACGAAGACAGTCATCTCTTGTCTTATGATCTTTGCCCATTCGAAGGTTTCTCATCTGGTGATTTTATCCAGTCCTACTTTTTTCCATCTTCTCTGATAAGTTTTACATTTGCAGTCATAAATGTAGGACAGTGGTGCGCAAACTGTGGTACGCGTACCACTGGTGGTACGCGAGCGCTCTCTGGTGGTACACGGGGGAACGTCATGACTTGTCAATGCATGACAATGCATTATAAACACAATGTTTATAATGCATAAACGCATAAACGGGGGAACGTCATGACTTGTCAATGCATGACAATGCATTATAAACACAACGTTTCAAATGAAACAATAAATAACAACAATAAGGAATAAACATCTCTCCTGTGTGTTTAAAGCTAATTGAGAAGGCATATATGGCTATATTTTAAAATTGGTCATCATGGTGGTACTCGGAGAGCTCAATAGTTTCTCAGGTGGTACGCAGCATTAAAAGTTTTAGAACCACTGATCTAGGACATAAAGGAACTATAGCATGTTGACTCTACAACAGCAGATCAATAGATTTAAATGAAGCTACTCCTTAACGTTTTTTATTATTTGAATCGTGTGTATTGTCTGGGTTCTGTGGAGGATTTTGTGGTCTAAATTGCTGTGTCATGAGTCCATGACTCCTAGTCCTGATTCCTGTCTGCTCGAAGGCCATGATTTGTTATTGTTCTACTCCATACAGTAGCTAAGTTTTGACAACTTCTCATTTCTTAAACTCTGGCTATGTAAAAGTGTTAAAATAGCATTGGGAGGTCCCCTGTTGTGCACAAACATAAAGGTGTGCTCCAAGGGAACTATGGATGACAGTCTGATGAGGTGATTTAAGAAGTGGGTGTTGGTGCAAGGGCACATCTAAAACATGCAGGGCAATGGGTCCTGCCCACCAGGATTGGGGAACACTGGTTCAAGGATCAGAAGGGTGTTGTGTTGCTTAAATTTCAGAACTTGGCATCAGCGTCAGCAGAAAAAATGGGCATAGAAACCCATTTCTGAGACCAAAGCACTGAAGCCTTAGAGACTCCCCTTGGCCACGTTAGCCTTTCCATAAGCTTTGTAATATTAGGAGAATAATCCTTGAGAGGAGTAAGGCTAAATCATTACTTCTCAATGTCTGCTTTTTCCCAGTGTGGACCCCTCCCCAGCCCTTATTTGCGGTCTGTGAGCGGCCTGTCATTGGATCTTGTGGGAGAGACACAGTCAGTTTCTTCTTCCACACAGTTTAGGTCCAGTCTTTTGACTGTTATTGTTTCAAGCTGCAGGGTACCTCTGCCATCAAGGTTGTTTTTTTCTTTTTTCCCCAAACTACTGAATAATGTTTTAGCTGTTCAGAAAGAGAAAAAGACTATCTTAGACTTCTGGGTGATAGGAAAAGTTCCAGCAACTTTTAAAGATGTTTAACGGATATAATTATGAGTCATTACCCAGTGTCAGTCCAGAGGTTTCTTAGAGCCCCAACATAAATGTTTAATCCTTTCTGTTGGATTTTTTTTTTTTATCCAATTTCATTCCACAGTGTTTTGTTTTGTTTTTTTAAAGAGAAAATGTATTGTTGCAGTATTAATTTATCAACAAATAAATTGGAAACTTTACCGAAAATGTGTTTTGAAAATGTGAAAGTGTAGCAAAGGAGGCATGACTTCATTGGGTCGTTGCGTTTGTGTCTTGGTAACAACTGAACATGAACCTACAGCACAGGTTTTTGATTTAAGGCGACAGTTCAGTGTCTGTGTGTAATGTTCCTTTACAGTAACGTGTCCTGGATTCTAGGATGTCGTTAACAAGCACTGCATTCCCTCCTCCTCTAGTCTTACTGCTCTGTCCGTTTCAGCCATATAATCCCAAATACTTTTATTTAGGCCTTTGAGCCTGAAACATGTTCCTGCAGCCATGTCTTGGTAAAACCACTCAACATGCATAATACCATATTCCCATTATTCCTGCTGCGTCCTCGTCACTCCAAGATCCATTTTCTTTACCATAGTCTTATATCACCATACAAAGAAGGCAAGAAATGGTTTAAACTTTCTCAGACTATTGGCCTCCCGTCAATACTATGAGGGAGAAATTCTATATATTTTTCCCTCATGAAAAGACATCTGCGTGTCGTGCGCGCTCGCTTTGAGGGATATGTTTTGATCCAGCTTCTGTAATGCAGCTATCATTTTTCCACTTCTTCTTCTGTTGAGTTCACAAGTTAAGCACTGCGAAGTGCTCTCCTCAATACCCGCGCCGACTGGTGTAAAAGGGCCTTCCGCAAAGCGCCTCTTGTAATCTGCCTTTAGTAAATCCTCCTTAGTTTTATCTGCCAAGGATTACCTCACAAGCTGCAAGCAGGAGAGAACGAGGGAGACGCAGAGCACGAGAGAGGGAAATGAAAAGCAAGTCAAACAGAAAATGATGAAGATGGAACAAAATGAAACAAATCGCTGTGTAATCTCTGAAAAAAAGAGACCTGCTTTTGAGTTGAAGGGAAGTTTACCTCGACACTCATTTAGAGAGGGAATTGACTAATCCCTCCATGATTGATGTCTGCTATGAGAGGCTCTATAGCAGACTAATAGGGCTTATGAGGATGACCAGAAAGTCCTTTGTGTGCCTGTTCCTGTGTGCGTGTGTATATGTGAATGAACCAAACCTTTTTGTTTTGTGTGTCCTTCTATCCAGTGGCCATAGAGGCCATGGGTTTGAATGACATAGCAGCCGAAGAACGGGTAACTTTATCTTAATCTGGACTTAATCTGCCCCAGTCCTCCAGGTGTGTGTGGGCTTAAACCCAGAAGGACTCAAGATTTTAGGGTGGGGTTTAAGGGGGCTTCGGGTGAGGACTGAGAAGCCAGTGCACTTGAAAACCTTCAGACCTCCAATGGGTATGAGACCCCCCGCATATACTTAAAACTGCACTCTCTTGATAAAACCAAACCCCCCTCCAGTCATCTGTAATTGTCCCTTGAAACATTTTTAATTGAATTAAACCAACCATACTGCATCATTTTAAAAAGATCAAAGAAATGTTCAATCAATTAGTCACTGATTTGACTTTTATCTCTGTGCTTGTGTGTAAATGCTTACACGTGCACTCTTGTGTCGGTGGCCGTGGAAAAGGAGAATGGGTGGAGAAATGAGACTTTCATTGCAACTTTCACTGCATCTTAATTAAATCCTCAGACACCCCCTGCTTTGGAACTGGTATGGCATTTATACGCACTTGAAAAAGGAAGGATACCCTCTCTCAGCTCTAAGGTTTTATGTATCGAGACATTCTTCAAAAGCAAAACAAAGCATGACGCAATACGTAACGGCAAAATATCTCCAAGTTGGCCATGCCTGTCCAAAGGACACTGACCCAGATGTCTGGTAGTTTGGACAAATACAACTGGACCAACCTAAGCTTTTGCTGGCATGTTCTTTTGAAGCTTTCTCCCGACAACCCTTTCAAAAAAGCCTTACTTGTTAGAGGCAGTGTCAGCCCCGGACAGGTTCCTGAAGGTTTTCTTTTGTGGGAATATTCCTGGTTATGGAAACTTGCACCAACGATCTGGCCCTAGTTTCCACTAGCTGAACCCCTGCTGGTGAAACGCATCCAGACTGTGGGGCAGCATCTCCCCAAAAACTTAACAAACATCTATCTAGTCAACCACTTACAGGGGGAGAGTTTGTGCTCATGCACATGAAGTGTAAAAGGGAGTAGCGACTTTCTCGTAGTGTGGCATGTGTTTCTGGGAGGTGGAGGTGGAGCTCTCCGTGTTTTGTTAATGCATTTGGTTTTTTTTCACCCAAATGTCAATAGACGCGGCTTTCCTCTAGAATATCGCTCATCCTGACTTTAAGTCCTTTTGCAATTTTACCATCATAAACTTCAAACATTTCACAACACCAAAAACCTGTTTTGCTCTCTTGTTTTAATGTAGTGTACAGTTACAATAGGGCTGTAGCGATACACTAATCTCGCGATACGATACATGATTTTCAGCTCACGAAACGATATATATCGATATTCATCTTACAATAAATTTTACATCATTTTCCGAAAGATTTTAAAGGGACAAAGTGATTTTGGTGACATCTTGTGAGTGTTCCAATGACTTTGTTTGAATGTATTGAACTGAAAGCATCAATTACACATTATATGGCTGACAGGCAGCTTGCAAATACTGGACACAATGAATAAAAGATTTGTTGAGAAAAATAGTTTCATTTATTTAAACAGTGAAAATTGTTGCTTGCAAGCTTTTAAAGGTGGGACACGGCGGTTTTGAAAGAAGCTTAGAATATCGATACTTGCGGCTGAAAAATCGATACTTGATAAAATATCGATATATATCGCAAAATCGATAAAATCGCTCAGGTCTAAATTACAAGTTATTAGCCACATTTTGACCAGTCTCATTGAATTTTTTTTTTTTTCAATAGGAATTGAAAGAGTGGTTTCTTTAAACTGGGATTTTCCAAATTCCCACCAAGGTCTAAATTCCCCCCTGAAGATTAGGCAAATTAGTTCACTGAAGTGTGAAAAAAACAACGTCCTCACACACTGTCACAGCTGAAAGGAGGAAATGCGCTTCAGCTGCTTTAAAACTCGATGTTTCTGGACAGTCACGTTGAGGTGCTGGTGGGTTTTGTTTGTGCATCAGAATGTAAATGCTGTGAAATAATCACAAATTAGCCTTTTAATTGTCGGTGTTCTGCTTTCACAACATCCCTCCTGATACCTTTTCAAGCTCTCTTGTTGTGTGTTGTCTTCCCCGCTGATAGAAAAAGCATGAATGACCCAGTTTAAATGTTGTTTTCACAAACGGTAACAACAAATCTTTTGGTGCGTACTGAATTGAAACGGAAATGAAATTTTGCTCAATATAAGAGAGATAGATGATGATATGAAATTTGGAGAAGAGATGCTGGGTGTACTTGATCAGTAATCCCAAAGTTCCTCAGAAGTACCACTACTCTCAAAAGTATGCCTCCCGTTTATATCTGTTTTGGAGAGTAAAATACATCCTGGAAGTCTCGCTGCTTTGAACATGACTGTATGTTATCGCCTTCGATTGAACCATTTATTGGTATTTGCAAAGCGGGTTTAATGTGTGGGAGAGTGCTCATATTATAGTCGTAACACAGTTGGGACTGCAAAGCCTTTACTCCTTGGTAATGTTGCCATTCTTTCTCTCAGCATTTACCTTCTCACATGAGAGTTTCCGATTTTATTTTGTCCCGTTCTTCCTTTAGACAGAGAGACAGATTGACTTGTTATTGCCGACTTGATCTCAGGTGCCTGCCAGGCCTCTCTGCTGACATTAAATACTCTCTTTTGTCTCTCAATATTGTTTTTATCTTAAATTAAGAATGTCAACAAAGGATGCAGCTCAAGATGGCAAAATTGGAAGTTGAAGGTTGAGCAAATGTAGTGGGATTTCCCTGGTTACTTTTGCTGTGGAAGGAGCTGGTGGAACAAGTGGAACAAGGATCCGGCCCAGTCCTCGTCCCATATCTAGTTTCAAAACTCCACAAATTCTCCGTTTGCATCAGGTCAGAACTTGAGGCAGGCTAGCTTAGTGTTCATGGCCTTTTACTTCCTCAGCCATGTCTTTGTAATTTGTACAAAATTTTGTTATTTTTATTGTCCTGTTGGAAAATGAATTAATGTCCCTGGAAAAGAGGTACTCCCGAAAGCAGTATATCTTGGTGTAAAATCCCAGGATAGTTAAATTGTAAATAACTTTTGCCATGGCACTGATACAGCCCTGTACCTCTGCAGACTCTGCTTTTTGGACTTGTTGCTTTGGTAGGAAAACAGATGGTCCTTTCTGCTTTTGGCCCGGAGCAAGAAGGTCCATTTTCATCTGAAACGTACTGATTGATCTGACAACGGTACATATTTCTGCTGTGTGACGGTCCATTCCTTATCCTCTGTTTCGTCCAGCTGTGTCCGCACTTTATTATTTTCTCATTTTATACACTGTGCCAGCTGATGAGGAGAAATCATATGAGACGGAGTAACAGAGTAGCATTAAATGATATAGGTTGTTGCTAAACCAGGAGGTCAGAGACCAACAACATGTACTTGTGCCTGATCGTCACTTCCATGTTCTTCTCCTTCCCCAAACTGAGGACATACTTTTTATATTAATATCTGTTCCCACTCTTTCTGTCTGCTCTTCTAGCGCTCTTCCCTCTTTTTCATTGCCTCCTCATAGCGTTTTCCCCAGCACAGCTGCCTTCTTTAGTATGTGTGTGTTGATGCATGTGTATTCTGATTAGGAGTCAAAGGGGTGACTTTGTAATTATGTTCATTTTAATTGGCTGTGCTATCACCTCTTTCATCACTTTGGAGCCCATGCTGCGCTGGACAATGGCAGCCTGTGGTGCTGCTCTGTTAACCCCCCACCCCCCCACGACCACACACACACACACACACCTGAGCACACACATCATATAAATGCACACCTACATTCTCTTCACCTCAGAACTTAATTCCTGAAGTGGCCTTCTTAATGAGTTTTCCCTGCCCGGGCTGAGATTAATTGATAAATGGCATTGTTATCAGCCCAGCTGATCTTTGAATCCATTGCACCTCTAATTTGTTTGTTGAAGATGGCAGCTAAAGGAGATTAATGCGGTATAGATTTATAAAAGCAACCGTCCTTTCTCTCTCCTGCTTTCTTGAAGTCTCACTCAAAAATTGGAATTTCTGAAAAACTAGTTGATACATAATCTGAGAGCATAGGGGACAAGTAGGTAAAGTGAATAGTTCAATAAGATTTTAAAAAGCTTAAGATGTGTGTGATGCCTGGGAGAGAACATAAGGACATTTTAACTGTCCGCGCCGTCCCGCGTTGCCCAACTATCCCAACATCTGTACCGTAACTCCCTGCACCACACACAGTCCCTACCACATACTCAGACACAAGCGCTCAATCTCCAACCTACCCATCCTACATGCCCCCCCCAAGCTAAAGCTAATTTGCAGAGGCGTGAGTATGGGTATTGCTACTACCGTTTCCATGACAAGCTAAAGCCAGCACTTACAACGCATTATGCCCCAGCGTTGCATGTTAGGCGAGCAAGTGAGCAATTGGGCACACTACAGGCTGGCACAGTTGCTCCTTGTCTGCCGTCTTCTCCTCCTCCAAACCGTTTTTCTATGCTTTTTTTTTTCTCCTGGTGAATAGTTTTTATTTCAGTTTCAAAGTCTTATCTTTCCTCTTCCTGTTCCTTTTTTTTCCCCTTTTTTCTTTTTTGGTTGTTTTGCATGGTAATGCCTCTGGAGCAGAATGGGCCTTGGAAGCAAAATGGTCCTGGAAAGGCAAACAGCCTTTTTTTGATTATTGCATTTTACATCTCAGTAGCCAACTGCCGAAAGGCCCTCTGTCTTGGCTTGCAAGTTGTCTGCTAGATTGGAAGCATATCTTTTCAAAAGTGAATCACTAACAATCCTCCTCCACCATCACGATGAATGTATTTACATGTTTTTGTCAACTTAAGACATGGTATGAAGATCAGCTAAATAAATGTGTGTGTGTGTGTGTGTGGGGGGGGGGGGGTAGTCAAATGATGTCGTGGCAGAATAGTTGAGTGTCTGTGGTAAAAAAAAAATGACTGTTTCTGTTTTAACCTCTAAAAGACTAAGGATTCTGAGTAAGATCAACAGTTAACCTTACATAACAAGACTTTGTCATGGCTGGATTTTCACTGAATTTATTCTCCATTTGCATGCAAAAGGGGTCAGATTTACACCTCAGCAGGTGATTGCAAGAAATGACAACTTGACAATAAAAGACAGTAAGCTTTAACAAAACATCCAAGACCAAACATTGAGATAGGACTCCTGCCTGGCTGGCGCCCATGATGGCGTCACACAGGAGACACCCAGTTAGATAGGAGGCTATATCATAATATATAAGAAATGATACTTGCTCTGGACAAACAGGTCCCTCAAAGCGCCTATTTTACCAAAACAGTGTCTCGCTCTAATGAAACAGGCTTAGCCTGCTATACGTGCAGCCTTTCTGCAAACGCAAGATGTGGTGGTCTTATTTTTCTTTCCACTTGTTCACACACAAAAAGCGAAGTCTTTTGTTACTAAACATTATCTACATGCACAGTCACGCATTAATGCACACTCACTTTTTTCTCATAGCCCTCCCTGGAAGGGGACCCCCACCTCAGTGTGATTATGGCTGTAATATGACATTACCTTTGTATGTTAATGTGTATTATTTTCCACGCTTCATTTGCTCTCCTCTCCTGCTCCATGCTTTTTTTCCCTCTCCTGCCTCATTTCTTTATTGTTCCATCCACTCCACATATACATTTACATAATTGAACTTTTGATTAGACTTAGTTCCATCCCCCTGTTGCTGTTGTGGGGGAGAAAGGTGTGAAATCAGAAGCCCATTTTCATGGGAGGGATGATCTGAATTTCAAGGTGATCATTTTGTTTCCACTCTGTCTTTTTCTAATGTGCTGATGTTGGACATATGAAGCTTAGATTTGACAAATTGCTTGTTTTGATTCAAGGAGCAGGTGGGTAGTTAGAGACCAGTCAATCTGTTTGTCAACCATAGGATGGATCGGCCATTAAAAGTGTCTTAACCCTGTCCACTTAATGTGAACAGGAATGAATGGTTTTCATGCACTAACTTTGTCTAAAATGCATTTATCCATACAGCACAGTATCGCTACATACAGTTACATTGCACTACGTTAAGGTATCGTCATTTCAAGCAAGTCTGTGTTTTTACATCCTTTGCAGTACACGTGTGTGTGTGCATGGACTTTTTTTCTTTTTCTTTTTAGCTCTAGGCTTCCTTGAGCGGATTACAAGTTTTAAAGAGTATGAGATCCAACACCTCCTCAAATCTGACACTCTGACACTGTTTTGAAGCCTCAAAAGTGAGATTGGAAAGACATTGAAGCTCTTTTCTCTCCACAGAGTCGTGGGTTTGTGTCATTGGGTTGAGGCCAGTTAAGTTCCCATTGAAGCGTCATGCCCCAGAGGGAGAGACAAAGCTGCCACTTAAACTGTTTTACTTGCATCTTTTTTATGACCGGGAAGTGCCAGTTTTAGGGGCTTCCATCCTCTTTAGTCCTTGAGTTTTATATGTTACCATCTAACTTTTATTTCATCAGTCTTCATTTTGGCCAACAGGGTATCCAGAGGTTTTTTTAACCTCTAAATCTGCAACTGTTCTTAATACTTAAAAGCTCTTTTCAGACGTGAGAAATGTAACAAAAATACCTCCATCAGTCTGTTTAAAGAGATTAAATTCAGTCATTCAGACAATAGACATTGGTTATGTAAGAACCCTTTACTGGCATCTTATTTATTAGGATTTCATGGGCATTAATTGAACTATTGTAATATTTTAGTTATCTTGAGTAAAATATGATCTTTTGCGTGATCACGTGAGGATGCTTTCTCAGTCACTGCTTTATGAGAAGTTATAATGTTTTGCCGTGAACATTCATATCAAGCTAACAAGCATCTCGTATTGTGTTAAAACCGAAGTGAATGGAAGGAGATGAAGATATCGATGTAGAGAGGACGAGCTGCAGCTTAAATCAGTATATTTTCTCACTGCTGCAGTGTGTATGTGTACATGACCACTGCAGTTAATTTTATTTATTGTGACCTTGTCAGATTGCTCCTCAAAGGTTTGACAACTGGACGTCCTTTTATTGGTTCTTGAAGATGTTTGAGCTTCCGTCCAGAAGCCTTTGTCAATTATTAAATTTGACAAATTCCTTCTTTACCTTCATACAAACCTTTAAGAATTACCACGAGCTGGACAACTGAGAATCTCCACTAGTGTAGCCTGATTGCTGTTATAACAGAAAGCACCAAGAGGGTCATTTACAGTAGATACATAATTGACTATTTCAGTCATCATCAATTTAATGGGATGCAGCACATATCAGAAAATGGCCTTGCTGTCCCTGATAACAAGTGCTGGAAGTACAAAACTTTCTTACAGTGGTACATTTTCTATCGAGCCACATAGAGACAAACAACCATGAGAGCTTACGGTCAATCTTATGGATGCTTTAGAACGACCAGGCAGCCAGACATGCTCGTCTTGGGCTTTGGGAGGAAGCTGGGGAACCCAGACAAAACCCACAAAGGTCGTGGGGAGAGAATCTAAACCAGGATCCGATCCCGGAGCCTCCTACCTGCGAGGCAACGGTACTAAGCTCTGCAACATTTCTCTCCTTAAATAAGGGGAAAGCACGGCAAATACATTTTTGTTACTGTAGCTGTTATCAATGAATATATGTTTGATAATATTCTTTGTAATGAGTTTTAAATCAGTATGTTTTTTCTTTTATTCTAGTATTGCACAGATTGTAAGTGGAAGTTGCTCTTTCTAATATGTGACATTATAGTAGCAGTACAGCAACCTCATACAGTATCTACAGTGGCTCTTGACAAGTTCCTTGGATCTGTAGTAAAGGCAACAAAATCGTTCTAACATTAACTTGTTCCAGTTCTTGACATTTTTATTTTATTTTTTGCACTATTTCACCAACATCTCCCATGATTCCAAATCTTAGATCATCTAACACCCTCTCAAACTCACATTTCTGACACCAGAAATCCTCCCAACACCAATACCAACAGCAACCTGGACGCTTCCATTACTAGATTTCCTCCTATCTTCTCATTCAGCCGCTACAGTAAGCATTACACCCCCCCCCATCCCCTTCCCTCTTACATCCTTTTCCCATCTTCCATTTTCTTTGCCTTTTCTTTACCCCGTTAGATGTATGTTGTTGACACTGAGGCATCAGGAATAATGGAATCTCTTGTCAGAGGCTTGTATTTGCTGCCCAGGCTGTTAGGGTTGTGTATAATAGTAGCAGAGGAGGAGGAAGAGGGGAGGTTATGTGCCACTGATAGTAATGAAGGTTGCCTTTTCATTTTTTAATATGGAATGTTTGTGGGCCGAGGCAATGCTCTCCACTAATCCTACCCTCAAGCCGAGCTAGCTACATGGCTGTGTCAGTGTTTTACACACACACACACACACTCCCGGTGACATTCACACAGACTGATAAAAGACAACACGCATGCACACACGTGGAAAATGTAGACACATGCACACCTTCCTTTAGGCAAGACAGAAAACACTTTGATAAGTCAGGGTGCATTTCTGCTCCTCATGGAAATTTCACTCCTCCCGTGTTTGTGTCTTTAGGAAATGCAGGGAAATTCAGACAGTTCCTGGTAAAGGTGAAGATGGTATTTGTTTAATATTCGATGCATATGAAAGCTTGAACGACAACGTCCATTTGTCAGCCTTTATCAAAAAGGAGTTTAATGGAACAAGCAAGGATCCAGATTGAGAAAATTGTATCAGTTTTGGGTCCTGATGAACTGCTCGTCTCTTGCCGCTGGATGGATGACACATTGCTTCTGGTCTGTCAGGGTTTCAACGGTTCTTACTCTTTATTTATGCAAAAGGATTTTTTTTTAAAAGCACTGGTTTGATTTATTGAATCGTCCAAACTTGAGTAAACTGACTCTTAACTTACCAATTTTCATCAGCATTTTTATCACAAACCCTTTTACAGTGCAAATCATGTATATTTACAGTTCTGTGTGCATGTTTGCTTTATGTTTGCCCAGACATCTATGTGGGTACGTGGACGGGTATGAGAACATGAGCCTGAAAGACTATATCCTTAACAGGATGCTTTTTCCACTGGAGGTGTTATTTAGGGATGTGTGTGTGTGTGTGTGTGTGTGTGTGTGTTTTCCGCTGGCTAAGGTAAAGAGTGCAGCACTGGAGTGTGCTGTGTGTCTAATTGCTTTAATAGCACCTGGTCTCTAATCCCAGGTAATTAGAGCGCTCAAATTAGACAGCTACTTTCAACTGTCACTTGAAAAAAGCAGATGGGGGAGGCCTGGAGGAAGACCCCTCCACACTGAAAGTCACAGACTGACAAATGTTCTCATTTTGCTGGCATACACTAAAACGGTGGCAGAAACAGTGCAGGGCTAAGGGAGCAAGTAAAGTTCAGCTGGTCAACAGAGTTGCATTTGTGTGTGGAAAATGGGGGAAAAAAATTTCTTTTGGGGTCTTTTGGTCTGAATGCAATACTTTCATAACTTTAAATAATCTTAAATGATTAATTTAAGGTGACAAGAATGTATCAATAGTGTTAAAAAAAAAAAATCAAGTATGTTTTCACATCAGCCTCTCTGTATCCACACTTTTTAGTTGGGACCACGTTCTAATCATTATTGACTTTCTGACTTTTTTCCTCCGTCTTCCCTCTGTTTTTCCTCCATGCGTTTGAGCAGCACGAATGTATTGTTGGGGCCTCCTAAAACGTGTCTGAAGAAGCTGTGGGGAAAGGTTAAGGCCCTCTTTTAAAGATGAGCCGGAAATGTCAAGTGTCTGCCCCTCAGGCTCAACGCGGCTGCATCTCTGTACAGACACTGCCACGGGAAACTGCATGAGTCACAAGCTCATACACTGTGGTACAAAGGTTAGAAGTTGCTATTAGAGATGTCCTTCAGACAGATTCATCTGTCTTGGCCCTTGTGGCATCTTGGTTAGCTTCAGGCGTGTGGACGTTGGTTAAAATGCAGCAGTAGATGAATGGGACACATCCAGGTGCTCGTCGACTTCAGCTTACTGGTGGACGTTGATTTTGTACCAGTCGCTTATTTCTAACTTCTTACATTCTTATATCCTATCATACTGTAAAAGGTCAAAGGCTGTGCAAGTAAAAGTCTGTTTTAACGCTCTGATCTGACTTAAAATTAAAAAACGTAGCTGTGCATCTTTTGGGCTCACTGTTAGCCCTGATCACATCTTCCTGCTTGGAGTGATGCCGTTCAGCCGTTTGCTTCTGTAGGGTTTTAATTTACAAGTGAGACAAAGTCCCGTGCTCCTTCCTGCAGCCCTGCAGCCCATCAAACCTCCTTTAAGTTGTCATGTGTTCTTCAAAGGGATTAATCAAGCTCAATTCTGCATGCTCTCATTCAGTTATTTCAAGTGACAAACTTTTTTTTTTTCAAGTCTTGACTGTGATGACTTGTCCCTATTTTTTTTTATTTCTGCAGTTGCAGAAAGCTGCCAACAGAGGGGGTTGGTTGGCCACTATAAGCTTTGTTTGGGGACTGAGGCCCTGACAGACAAGTTGTAGTGAGCATCTTGACTGTGTTGCTTTAGACTTGTCATGGTGGTCAGTATCATGTCTCTACCTGCTACAGTCTAACGAAAGGCTGGACTCAACAATCTCATACCATAAACTTTATATTTCATCAACTGTGAGGGAAACAGCGTGACAGTTTGTATGTTGTTTCTTTCATTTAATTCAGTATTTTACAAGAAGATGCTCATTCAGAGTGGGGTGGACAGAAAAGATGACCTCTGTATGTGGAGTAGTTTAAATGCTGGATAAAAGTTCCACTGCAATTTACATAACTGTATTACAAACATTAGAAGTGAAACGCATTGATTAACCTTAGACATCCCGTGTAAGCATGTTATTGCCATCTCATTTGACCAGTGTGAATGTCTTTGTCTCGAATACAAAAGTAATTTGCACTTGAATTTCGAAGAAATTCCCGTCTTTTTATGATTGGCCTCTAATGGGTTTAATCAAATCTCTTTGACACTTCTGTCATTTTCCCTCAAGATGATCTGAGAGAATTAGCTCGTATCAGTCCTTCCACAACCAGATTAGCGAACATCCAGCTGAATAATCAGAATAGCATTGGTTTCTGCTGGTTGTCGGAGGAAGACCAACGTCTCCATACTACTGAGGATTTGTGGGATTTGGAGTCTGGGACAGGAAAGCCTCCGAGTAGTGAACGCTTTCAACCCAGATAAGACTTCAAAGGCGGAGCTAATTAATAAGATGTTTACATTATTCATGGTCATATGCTGCTTTCTGAATGACCCTTCATTGTGATGTGCCTGTCTGTGTGCACGTTCATGGATGTGATGGCTCATTATATGCTGGTATGACACGTTAATTGGATGGACTTTAGTTACAAAGTAAGAAAAAAAAATTTAATGGAAATGGGTCCTGCATTTGTCATACCTATCAGCAACGTCCTGTGTTATTTGTAAATGTTACGTATATGCACTTGAATTCACAAAAGAAATTCACAATCTCATGGTTTTTTCATCTTCCTCCCTCCTATCCAATCCTTCGCCCTCTCCTCCCGCCTCCTCCACCTCCTCTCACCTCTGCCTGCAGCTCAGCCCCGTCCCAAGCCCGGTTCTTGGAGGGAAACCCAACGCCAGCCAGTCCCTGCTGGCATGGTGCCGTGAGGTGACCAAGAACTACCGCGGGGTGAAGATCACAAACTTCACCACCTCCTGGAGAAATGGGCTGGCTTTTTGTGCCCTCCTGCACCATTTCAGACCTGACATAATGTAAGAGCCATGAATGTTATCTTTTTTACAATATTAAAGCTGCAGTGAAACAAACACTGCAGGGAGGGGAGGAGAAAGAAAAAAGTGTTACCATATTTTCCCGGTTAACCTGTTATCATGGCATTCTTGCTGCTGGTCTCACAGATTAATATGAATGATGGATATGCATTTATGTACACACACTGTCATTCTCTTATTTAAATGTAGAGTTGCATGTTTGCCACCCACACTAATCTTGTTTTCTTTATGCTTTCATGTTATTTAAAGTATTCAGTATATGTGTGATTTCTTAAATGTTTACCATTGAATGTGTGTGAAACATACAAAAGAACAGCATATGGAGGCCCATCAAAAGAGCAGAGACGAGGATAATTTATTAAAACTCTGCTCTGTGTACATGTGTGTTTATGCTCCTCTCCCTTTGCGCTCCAGTGTGTTATTTTTACATATTTTCCACTCTATTAGTTCTGTTGATTGCACTGCTCTGAAATTGCATGTTACAGTTCTAATACCATTACATGTGACGCATATTTAAACACACTTCTTTCTGCTTACCATTTTTTCTTACTTTTTCCCTCTGCCCCCCTCCTCTCCTACCCTCCCCACTGTTTTTTTTTTTTTTTTTTTTTTTTTATAGAGACTACAAGTCGCTCAATCCTCAAGATATTAAAGAAAACAACAAAAAGGTAAGAGGCGGCCACCGCTGGGCCCTTCTCTCCACTTACATCCCTCCCATCCACGTCTCCATTTGGCCTCATTTAGAGACCTGTCATTAATCCCTGGATATAGCGTTTTTTCGTTTACACAGTTTGAAGGATAAAGGTGGAAACACACAGCAGATTCACACACATGCACAAGCTGTAAAAATGATTCATGAACCCTCCACCTCTGCTGTGTTCAAACCATGACTTGCTCACCTACTGGAGGTCAGACGCATGCCACTGCCACATATGTGTTTGTAAAGATGCTTGACATTTACTCATTTTTGCATTTTTTGGGTTGTATGCATTTATTGGATGTTACCTAATTGGCTTGAGTACCACTGGCCTTTTGGTTTTATTTCTCCCCTCTCTTGATCAAAGCAATCATCTCTCATGGACCCGTTTCTTGAATCTCCCATAAGCAACCCATAAAGACAATGTCCCCTTCATAAGCAACCCATAAAGACAATGTCCCCTTTTTCCTTCTGTCCTCGTCCCGTCATGTCGGTGCCTTCACTGTTTCAGGTGCACATTTGCACAGCTCAACATTTTCTCCCTTTCCCTCTGGCACATTTGTAAAACACACACATGTACGCTGCAGTTTCACTGCACACCGTCACTGCGAACACTCCTGTGTAGCCACGGCAGAGAGACGTGCCCGCTTCGGCCCCGAGGGCTACACAGAATGATATGCGTCAGGTTCCCGCAGCTTGATTTCCTCTTCTCATACACACTCTGGCTCAGTGATAACCTCTGGTGGCCCTGTTAGGCATGAATGCTACCCTGTTGACAATAACCACAGTAGAGGGAGAGGCAGAGACCCAATCCCATATCTCCTAACTGCCCTCACCTTCCTCCAGGTGCTGAAGTAGCCTAAAGAAATTGGTCAGATATAAGCAATATGGGAATATGCCGTAAAAAGCGATAGCTGGTGAATAGCTGCGGCGACGTACCAAGGGTGCTGTGACCGGCTCCTCCGTAGAGATCTACCTCTGCTGCTGATTTGCAGTGTGAAGAGGAGAGCTTTTTATTTTTTTTTCCTGAATACACAGAATTAGGTATTATAAAATAAATGTTTGGAATTCCTGTGAAATATCTGGAAAAAAAGAGCTAAATAAACAGTGCTTGAAAGATGTATGTAAAGGTGTCTTAAACTGAAGCCCCAAGTACAAACACCGGATTAAATGGTTTCAACTGAAAAAAAAACAACCACATTTACACATTAACAAATGAGTAGTGCATCAAGATAAATGTGACATTTGTTTCACGTGCTTCTTTTTTTTTTGTTTTTTTGTTTAAACAAAGCACAACTGGCTCACAAGCTCATGCCTTAAAGTGCTGCTCTTTGATAGAAGCATGACCCTAATACTTTAAAACATTTCTTAAATGAGTTACATATTTTGACCCATGCAAGATGAGCGGGAAACAAGTCTGCCCAACAAATTTAAATCATTTTTTTTCCATCTCTTCAGCTGCCTAAACGGGTGAAAGCTTTGTTGATAGCTGTCTATCTGTCTCTTCTGTCTAACAGACTCAGTCAAAATCCATCAGATTTTTTTTTTACCCCCCTTCGACCATTTAAACACATTGAATCAACATTGGGTACTTCTGTCGCGAAAGAGATCGCTCTGATTGGCTGCTCAGCGTGGTGACGTTGATACATTTATGTGGCATTAACGGTGTCATTTTTCAGTTGATGAATCCTAAGCGCCTAAGAGGAGAGGTAATTTAGCACTTTAATTTCAGATGCAGGGTTTTCCGATGCTAAATGCCTAACTGAGCCAGATCTCTGTTGGTTCTCTAAAAACCGCTCCGTAATGAGCTAACTGTATGCAGTCGTTGGTTTGTTGGCCAGTTGGGTTAACAGTAGGGAAAGAGGAGTCTTTGTGCTTTGTGTGGTGCCATCTAGGACCCTGTGATTGTTTTAACTGGAGAGCAGGGGCAATGATATAACGTACAACATGCTCACACCAGGCACCGTTGAGGACAGCATGATGTTGTGAGTTATGAGCCCAGAACACCAGAAAGGAGCAAGAAAGAAGGAAATTCAAAGTTTTTAGTTGCAGTCAAAATATGTGAAGAAAAGACAGGAGGAGGATCTCAACTAGATGTAGTACCATAAGGAGTGAGAGTGGACAGGAGTGATTGGATGGACAGCAGAAATGTAAATGTTTAGAAGCGATGAGTTCCTCTGCTTTTCAGGGCTCGTTGATAGACATGCCCCCTCCTCCTCCCACAGTCTGTCTGTGGAGGATGATTGCAGCGAGCGCAGACTGTGCTGAATTATGACAGATAAGGATAATCAATACTGGGGGTGCGTTGTTTAAGGGGGAAAAAAAAAGGAAGAAATAAAACCAGGAAGAGAAAAAGCTGATTATTTAGAGCGTTTTCCCATCTTTGAAGTGATCTATCCTGAAATGGTATCTTTATGTATATGGAGTTGGTGAATGATTTTGTACCTATTGACACATCTTGTATCTATTTCAGGATTTTGGAGTTCTGGTGGGTTTTGACCGATTGGGTCTCTGACTGTTTCGTAGGTTTGCAGTTGTGTGTGTGTGTGCGTGTGTGTGTAATGAGGCCAAGGAGAAGTAATTTGTCATGCCATCTGATAGTGTTGCACCGAGCAACGGGATGAATCGCCCTGAGCACAACCATGAGGGGTTGGGCTGAGGGGAGGTGGTGCTGATGACTGACAACGATAGATAGCTGTCAGTCACAGAAAGGGGGCGGAGGGGGGGCAGGGAGCAGTAGCCCGGGGCCAATGGCTGTGACATTTAGTCCAAACCCAAAGCTTCGCCAGGTAGATAGAAAGTGAGAAAAGGATTTTACAAAGTACTTGATTTTTGACTTCTTTTAGAGCAAAACTGTCGCTCTGAGTTCGTGAAGTTTTTTGACATTTCTGATTTAGATTTTCTTATGAAACATTAGGCTGCACAGATTGATGGATAATCATTTATGGTAGTTGAAACCTATAAATCATTTTAACAGGCAGCTATAAAGCATATAAAGCTGCTTGTACATCCATGTAACTAGAAAGACTAGATAGTTATGAAGTTAAAACTTCATAAAGTCTGATATAAAAATCTTAGTCTGTCCATGAATTTTTATTATTTTTTTATTTTCTAAAGCTGCTGTCAGCTGTTAAAAGTATGTCACTGAGGCACTGGATTATTTCTTCCTTTAATGAGATAAAAATGGGCAGTGAAGTGAATACTCATTAAAACTAACAACCTGCAGTAGCCAGTAGATAATAAAAATCTGTCGTCACTGCCCAAGAAGGACGGCACAGAGCGACAGAGATGCATCTTTTTAGTGTTTTATGGTAGATTTCTTGGACCAAACCAAAACCTGCTTCCACAGCTTGGATCAGTAGTTGTCATTGTCTCAGTGTGGCATGATCAGCACCCGTTAAGCTGCAAAAGAATATATAGGAAGAATAAAGCATGACACTGAGGTCAAAAAGACTGCAGCACATGTCAAGACTAACATCGACCCTGAAACAAAACCCAACTCAAGAGCCTCACCGTCTCCCTCCTCACGTAGCTCTCACTTTCTCCCACTCTCACTCTTTTCTCTCTCCCATTCTTTCATTTTGTTCCTATTGAACAGCAAAGTTGTCGCTCTCTTTCACAGCCTACCCTGGGCGAGAGGGGAACAATGCAAGCACACTTTGCTCCCCTGAATACGTGTTAGAAACCCAATCAGGCCCTCTTATTCCTCATATTCTTTTCTTTCTTTTTTCCTTACTTTTTCACACACTGTTTCTGACAGGAGAAGGGGGTGGACTTTAAACAAGCTGCCTGTAAAGGCAAACTCCTCTCATTCTCTCTTTCCTTTTTTCCCCACGCTGCCTCTTTCATCTTGCTTTGTCTACGCAAGCAAAAGCACACAATCATATACGCCTCATTTCCCTTTACAAGTGTAGATTTTTCGTCCAGTTGTTACCATTTCTATCTGTTGAAAGGGGCAAAACAGGTCCTTGTGAAAAAAAGGCAAAAAACATAATTGATTGTAAATTGAGAACCGTTTCAGTTTAATGTCCCGCCCTCTTATTTAATGTTTCTCTCCTACGCTCACGTTGCCAGTTCTTTTGGTTTAAAGAAACAAATTCAGTTAGAGAAATAAGATTAACTACGCAAAAAGAGATTAATTTTCCATACAGCATAGCGAAGGTGTAGGTGCCCTAGCTCCTCAGGAAACCCTAATAACGCTCATGTCTTTTAAAGGTATAATATTTCCATATTGGATTTTTAGCCAATGGTAGTCGACATCCTGTAATCCTCACAGCTGCTGCTCTGGTGGGAATGTTTAAAGCCTCGTATGATAAAGAAATGGGTTTGATAAATGGCAAGAATGAATCACATCCAGTTACACCAAAATAAGTTGAACTTTTTTCTAGTCATCAGGATTTCTGCAGTGATTATTCATAAAATGTGGTCTGTTCGTTGGCCCAAGTTAAAAAAAAAAAAAGATAGACAAACGTAATCTGACCAAACTACTAGTACATATACAGTTGTTTATTTCATATCTGTTCCTGATACATTGAAAAGTTGGTCATAAGGGGGGGGAATTCTTAAATTAAATGACTTATATAAGCCTTAAAAGCTTGAAAAGGAAGCAACTAGACCTGTTTTATTTGTTTAGTTTCTTTAAAGTTTTTCACTTGCCATCTGAGAGGTGAATATTTATCTGTATAGTCTGTTGTTGGGACATTAATTTATGTGAATCTTAGTAATTACATGTGGCTTCAGAGAATCTACACCAGCATGTTCCCCTGTTGAATGTTGTTTTTTCCTGTTGAACAGAAATGGCTTCGTTCACTAAAAAATAAAAAATGTTGGCATGGATAACTTATGAGTGCAAAGCCAGGCCTGAATAAGAATGAAAACACACAGTCAATGACCCCTCGTCTGGATAGAAAAAGGTTGTGAAATGTTTTTGGGGAAGAATGGCTTGACCGGGCAAGGACTGATTAGGTTCATCAGGCTCTTTAAAACAACTCCCAAGAGTCAAGAGCAAGAAGCAGGGCCTGCCCTGAAGAAAGTCACACACATTCATAGATGGGGGAGATCTACCGAGGCAGTGAAAAAGACGGGCGCTGCAACAGGTTGGAATTAGATCAACACTATCGAGCAGGCCAGATACAAGCTGTGATACCTGGGAGAGGAGGATGAGGAGCTTGTGTGTGCGTAGGAATGGAAGTTGTGTGTGTGTGTGTGTGTGTGTGCACTGTTAATCTATTTATTTACCTGTCATTGGCAGCGATAATGGTTTTCATCCCTTCTCTCTGTGTCTCAGTCTATCTTGTGATGGGGGATTGGTTTTCGTGTGTCGCTTGATAATCACACCTGTATTTTCTCATCAGACTCTAATCAGACCAATTACACGCGTGACAGAGAGCGTGGGCATGTTGATGTGGGGGCACGATAAGGACACACACTCACACACACTTTGGGATTAAGCACTCTGTCTTGGGATATCTGCGTCTCTTATCGGAAGGGACAAACATGCCTGACATGATCTGTCAGCAGTCATGCCAAAGGTGCCTCTCACACACAAACACTCGTGAACACATACAGTACTAACTGAGATCATGCATACAATGCACCATTCATCATATACAGCTTCAGTCTCCCGTCTCACCAGCTCGTCACCCTTCCTTCCCTTTCAGTCCTACTTGTGGAGCTCGCGCCTCCATTTATAACTTAACTGTGTTTCCATGGTGTCTTTCAGTGAAAGTTTTGATTATTTGCATCGTTATTTTTGCAGGCATATGATGGCTTTGCAAGCCTGGGAATCTCTCGCCTCCTGGAACCATCCTGACATGGTGTTGCTGGCCATCCCTGACAAGCTGACAGTAATGACCTACCTGTACCAGATCCGGGCTCATTTCTCTGGTGAGGAGCTCAACGTGGTGCAAATAGAGGCCAACAGCAGCCGCAGCACCTATAAAGTTGGTGACTTTGAAACCGACACCAACGCCTCCATCGGCCAGGACAAGTTTTACGCAGAACTGAACGACGTACAGCAACGGCAGGCTAACTCGCAGCCTGTCACATCTGCTAGTGGCGTTTCTTCAGAAACTAATGGTGCTGAGGCTGCCGAGGAGGATTTGACAGAGCCACAAGTTGGAGTAAATACAGCCAGCTTGTCGGCAGAAGGTCCTTTGCAGTCCTCACCTCCTGTCCCATCACCGCGCACAGTATTACCTTCCACAGCTACAAACTCAATCCACATGACACAGCCAGGCTCTGAGGACAGGGGGAGCCTACTCAAAGCTAACACTTTAGACCTCAGCGAGTTACCACAGAGGGTGGAGAAAGAGATGGAGAAGGAAAGACAACAAAAGGAGGAGGTGGGGGAGCATGGAGTGGAGGGAGGTACCAAACCGTTGTCACCAACCAGGACCTCTTCTCCACACTCACCACCACACCAGAAACTAGGCTTTTCCTACAACAGGGATGCTGACCTCATTAAGAAGAAGAGAGCCAGCCTGCGTCACTCAGAGTCGGAGCCCGTCTCCGACAGCGTATCTCCTCCAGTCAATCACTCAGATGTACCGATCAAGCAGGTAAACACACTAACACTACAACAGCATCGAGCATATTTCCTTTTTCTGCTGTTATTATGCAGAATTTTAACTCCAAGTCCCCACTTTGACCCACTTTGTGTTTGTGTGTTTGTTCACCTGTTGTTAATAGTGTAACAAATATTTTTAGCTAGATCTGTAAAAGTACAGAACCAGATTTCAAACCCCTGGACCAGTCTGTCCAGAACAAACAGTTGTGAGGTCCCTCTAAAGGTTATTTTAACTCCCCGTACGACTACGTTATTTTAAGGCTTTTTTTTATTCCGAATGCACTTGCACCACATTGTTTTTTTAAATGATGACTTCCATCATGTGTTTACATGCCATCTGAACCAATTACCATTCAGTTAAACTGTTTTGATCAGTCTCCGTACAGCTGTGGAGCAGATGGTTCCCCTCCTGCTAGAGAAGCTGTTACTGTGCAATAAGAGCTCACAAAGTGTTAAACTGTGGACACAAGAAAAGGGAACCACTTCCATTGTTCTGAAAACTCAGAAAAGGTTCCTGCAGTTAAAAAGCAGCTTATGTTGCAGACTTATTCTTGCTACTTAATTCTGTTATTAGGATTCTGACAACATTTACCTGCAGGTATCTGCCTCGCCTCTAAATTGATTGTTCACGTTTTTATCCTTCCGCCCCGGCTTTGATTGAAACTTTCACAGCGATGTCAGTCATAAAACAGAGGGTGTGGTGAACGTTCATTCCTTCCTGGCACTCTTTAAGCTTCAAATTCCATCCTGTCTGATACCATTGCAGAGATGACCGTCCTGAAATTGTCCCATTCTGCATTAGATGTTGTCGTCACCTGTCTCGTTACAGAGAACCAGGCACATCCAGGCTGGGCCCTTAACATGTAGCGACTACAGAAAGCACCTACAAGAACCCCCTGCTTTGACATTTCATTATATTTTTCATTATATTTCTCATCCCTGCAGTTGATGACAGTTGGCGCCGTGACTGCTCAGGCGTGGCGATGCTTTGCACATCATCTCGTCTCACACACTGACACACACCTGTATCCATGTGTGCACTCACTCGTGCACACAAACAGGCTCTGAAAGCTGTGCTGCCTGCATTGGTTAACCCCAGATTACTGCTTGTTGTTTACAAGTCGAAAGGTCACGGGGCAGATGAGAGGTTGGGGGGGGGGGGTTGTGTGACAGTCATGACACCCCATTTCTGATCTGCTGTTATCTAGTTGGTGAGATGCATCCTTGCTTGGATTCGGACCGGATTAAAATTGTCGCAAAAGATAGAAACATTTCGGAGTTATAAACAGCTTGGTTCTTGTAATCTTCTGTTTAAACCAAATGCAGAAGCTTGGTTGCCCTTGTTTGCTTCTGCATAGAAGATACAATTCTAAACTTGAAGTGTGCTTTGGTCTCTTTTGAAAGCTGTTATGCTCTCCATGCCACTGAACCAGGACTGAGAGTCCAGTTTACTGTGCTGCTCCTCATAACCACGGTCCTTGTCAAAGGGAATATACTTCTGCTTCAAACATAGCATGTCTCCATCGTCTTGTGTGTGCTCTTGCTGAGTAATCAATAAAGTTTGCTAATGTCATAAAAAAAATATCAGGTGATTGCAAAGGGCCTGCGGTTATGTTGCATTTTCTTTTCCAAAGGGGCCATCACCTACCTCTGTGCCGAGTCCTCCAGCTGAGAAGGTAAGTAAAATTATGAAGAATACTAGACTCAATATGTTAAAAAAAAGTATTCATATTTCTTCAGGTATAATTAGTCATTTCCTTGCTAATTTAGAGATGAAGGAATGATCTTAGGTTATTTGAAACGTCAGTAATTACATAGTTTATCTATCTATGGTAACGCCTTCATGCTGCCACAAGGTGACTGCAATTCTCCAAGTTGCTACCAACCAGCTTGAAACAAGAGACTTATTTAGTAAAGGCTACGTCACAGTGCAAGCTTGGATATTAAAAGTGTACACATGGGAGAAAACGAGAGAACCAGACACATGCGTCAAAACATTGAATTCCTGCAACAGAGTAAATGAAAATGAAGCTGAGTCTCAACTCAGCAAGGTAAAGGTAACATGTCACAGCTCTCGTTTGTCAGTTTAGACACACAGAAAGTTCATCTACAAATCCACAGGCAGTGACGAGCAGTCCAGGGTTAGACGTGCAGGGGAAATGACTGACCTTATCACAGATGCGACAGCTAAAGAAATGTCCTCCATCAGTTTTATTAAAGGGGAGCATTTTCAATGTTTGTTACAGTTTGTTGAGCCTGAGTTTACAGTACCATCAAGGACTGTACCATCCCCACTATACTCTAGACATGATGCATATTAAACGCTTATCAAAGGCATAGTTCAATTATTTAAAAGAAAAAAAAAAGCTGAATAACTCCTAATGATTTTGCTTTGTGCCTTTGTCATAACTACTTAATCTAATTTATGCTACAGTTTCATCAGTGAAGTGAAATCTTGCCACTCTTAGTTATTGTCATATGGGATCACACTATCTTTCTGTACGTAGAAGGTGCTTTCCCGCCAGGAGGAGCTGAAGGAGAGAGCCAGGCTGCTGCTGGAGCAGGCCCGCAGAGACGCTGCCATGAAAGCCAGCAACAAGAACGCACCCACCTCAGCCTTCACCGCGCCGAACAGGGCGACAACCATCAGCGATGTAAGTCAAAGTGGCGCAACTGACTGTTCACTTTGTTTCTCAGTGGAAGTTAGGCACAGGGTTGAAGGATCTCTGTTTTTTGCAAGGTTCCTTCCTAAAGGAAATAACTTGGAGTTATCTAAATGGAAGCCATGATCAGAGCTGGTAAAATTATTTAAAAGCTTAGAAAAAAACACTTTTAATGCAACCTTCATCATCTTCTTTAGCATAGAAATCACTGGGCCATCACAAGGAGGTAATGCTCCCTCACCATTCAGTCTTTAAATCAGAATTAAAAGCCGTCGTCTACTTTTTTTTTTTTTTTTTTTTACCAACGTTCTAGCATCCCTTTCAGTCGGCTTTCACTGAAACTGAATAAGACTTCAGGCAGGTCAAAACTAGGGATGTCCCGATCACATTTTTTGGGTCCCGATCCGATTCCGATCTTTTAATTTTGACGATCGGCCGATTTCTGATTTTTTCTGATCCGATTTCACTTTTTTTGAGTGGGCAAACAGAGTTTAATTTCCTATGCATTTTATTTCCTGTGTACATTAATAAATAGGGCTGCATCCAAGCTGAGATTAATAGCTTTTATCATCTCATAAAATAAACAATAACTTATTTAAACACTCTTCTTTCATTCTTTTTTGTTTGGCAGAATTATTATAAAACACATTTAGTTACAGAACAGTGACTGTTCAACAGTCTCAGTACTAAAGAACATAGCACTTCCATTTAAATAGCAGCAGGTGAACTTGGCTAGCAGTTTAAGACAATGAAAACACTAGCAGAAGTCTTTGCAATCAATGAAATCACATCAGAATAACAATAACATAAAATATTAACTTCATTCAAGACCCGCTGCACATGTTCGCGCACCTTTGTGTCCTTTGTCGTTCATGTAATGACGGGAACGAGGCTCGAGGTAATTAATGAGCCGGTTAAACGCCTTGTAAATGGGCTGGTCGTCCTCGGTAATACATTCCGCGATTAGCTCGGTGATTTTTCTGTATTTCTCGGAGTCTTTCGGGAGTTTGTCCTTTCTTTTAAAAGTTTCACAGAGCGTTTACTGCTGTAGTGCATCCGGCTTCAAAGCTACTGCCGACGCCTGACAGAAGGCTGCGTGATCGGTGCTGCGCGCTTTTTTAAGTGTCGGATTAAATTGGTGGTGTTGTAAACTCTCTTCTTACTTACCCATCATGATATCTCAGCCTTCCACACGTTTCAAGTCGCAGTTGAAGCGTTGGTCTTTGTAATTTTATAGCGCTGCCACACTGCTGACATTTTTGCTAAAGTTTATCCTGACGCCGCCAGTCTTGAAACTTTTAAGGTGGATACAAGACAGCGCTGCTGGGAAACCTCATTTCAGTGCAAATTATTAAATGTATATAGTTTAAAAAATATATTTGTTTGTGTAATATGATTACTTTATTAATTTGTGTTAATCAGGATCACTTTTTGAGGAAAAAAATAATGAAAAAAAGATCGGTGTTATAATAATGTTGATCGGCTGATCCGATCTACCTTATATTTTTAAGATCGAAGGCCGATCCGATCAGGGGATCGGGATCGAGACACCCCTAGTCAAAACTACAAATATTAGCCTGATTTCTGTGTTACTGACAAGTTACCCAGATTTGAGGCAAACTGGACGCTGATTGCTAACAGATGAATGTGAATGCTTCTTCATATGACTATCATGATCATGTCTATCATATTTTGGATGAGTTGGCAGAGGGCAACTAAAACTGCAGCCAGTGAGAGCTGAAGGCAGAGGGGACTTGAGAAGGGAAAGACCCTCGTTGACAAGACACCCCATGGTCTTTGATCTTTCCAGCGTGCAATATCAGACTGAAAAGAGCAGGCGTGGAGCAAAACTGCCTGTTCTCTTCAACAACCTCATGAGCAAAACAGGCTGATTCACCAAAATCTACCTGTTCCTTAG
Organism: Hirundichthys speculiger; assembly: GCA_018398805.1. Taxonomy (NCBI): domain Eukaryota; kingdom Metazoa; phylum Chordata; class Actinopteri; order Beloniformes; family Exocoetidae; genus Hirundichthys; species Hirundichthys speculiger. The sequence continues at coordinate 998,300 of JAGFBZ010000861.1, read as the reverse complement.
TGAGTCATGAGTGAAGAGAGACATCTGCCAAATGGTTACATGATAGTTCTAATTGTTTGATGACGATCAACCTAGTTGCACGTTGAGTCTTGTGGATGTTTCTGTTGGCATTCATGCCCTGAATTGAGCTGTGTGTCTGTCTGTTGAACTGGATCATTGCTCAGTGTCACCTCAGTGTTCAGGAGGAGCTGGCGGTGTGTTCAAAGACCTTCTTTCTCCAGCACTGTTCTCTATTTGCCGCTCACTACACCTCCAACATCCTGGAAAAGCCCTGTCCAAACTGTTTCATACTCTGTTTGACCACTTTCATGAACACTTTATGAGCACGCTTTGAGGAGGAGAGAACTTTTTACCTCAGTAACTTCCGCCGAGACTCTCTCATGGGCTGCTGAACATCACAGCCTGAACATGTCAGTGAAAAAATGTCAAATTTGGATGGACTCTGTCGTCCTCTTTTGTCACTATTAACATAACTCTCTGCTGAGATTCCTTCTTTGGTCATCTTGATTCTGCACAATTTTTATGACATCCCCAACCAAATTTTCTCCCCCTCCCTCCCCTCCAGTTTCCCCCACTGCAGTGAGTAAATGTTGTACACAAACACCTGTCAGCAGAAGTGCTTTCATGGTAAAGGGAGGTTTGAGAATCACTGCACTGAAGCTAACTAGACTAGAAATGACGCGAGTGAAATTGCCAGCTCTGAACTGAGCACGCTCCACTGAACATAATATACTGGGAGGAAGGGGCACACTGATGAACCTGGAGGTACCCGCGGAAGGCGCTGTGGTCAAATCTCCAAGCCCATTTCTGCATCTCTCAGAGAGTGTGAAGGGAAAAGAAATGATAGTCTTGTGAGAATTGTGACAACAAGGGATTTGAGAGCAAAATGAAATAAATACGTCGTGGTAATGAAATATCTAAAAGGCAGCAGCTGCATGCGCCTTCATTTGCTGCATGAATCCATCAAGAGAAATGTGCCCTTGAATTATATATGTTTATTTATTTATTTATTTACGTGTGTGTATGTGTTTGTGTAGGCTCGTAAACGTGCGTGTCCGCGTTTGTGCGCCAGCCGCAGGAGTGGCCACTGCAGAATAATCTCAGGAAATAAACGAGGACCTTCCAAGGACTGGTGGCATTAAAAGTCTTCAGAGGAAGAGAGCAAATTAAAAGAGTTTTCCAAAGCTGTTGCAGCACCGATATATTTCCTCAGCAACAAAAAGAAAGGTCCCGCTCTTTTCCTTGTTGTGCGGCAAGATGGCTGACTCAGATTAGCTGCTTAGAGTAGCCGGGCCCACCCCTCCAGTCCTCCTCTCTCCATCTCCTCCTGATTTCCTCACTCATTTCCAAGGACAATTGGTTAATATCCCCTTCACCCATGCACCCGCGCACACACCCACACACCCCTGTGCATAAGGTAAGGAAGCAAAAGAGGAAGGGTGAGAAGGAGATATTGAATTGTTTACACTTTTTTTAATAGAAAACATTGATCAAAGGAATACGACTGGCCCTGAGGCCAATGTGCTGATAATTGTTAGTGATTCAGATTAGATTACTTGATGTCTTGTTTTGATTAGCATGAGTGTGTGTGTGTGTATGTGTGTGTGTGTGTGTGTGTGTCTCTGTTATCAGCTGAAGAGGCATGAGCATTTCCCATTTAACTCTCCATCTGTCTAAGTAGGTGCTTTGCGGTTTAGCATGCATGAGGTATAATTTAATTCAATTAAAGCCAGCTTCTTTCTTCCAGGGAAGTGGCTAATTTGGAGAAGAGAACCGCATTAAATGTTTTAGGGGTGTAGCTTTCAAAGTAAAAATGATAAATTGACCTAAATTAGCCATAAGCACCATTTATCTATTAACTAGTATCAAGTCTTTCTCAAAGCTGTACAAGTAAGGGCTTTTAAGGTTTTCTAATAAAAATGTGACCTCTGTTGGAAGTACTCTGCATTTACAATTGGATGATAAACCGTCTGACATCTTTCCCTTAATTGATCTGATCACAGAGCTTGTTTTATATATTTTATACAATCGCCTTCATCTCCAATATAAAACGTGTCTCACTAAAATCTTTTTTTTTTGTCTGTGCAGTGAAAATTGAGAAAATTATGAGTAAATCTGTGAATATGTATGCCAGCAGATCCACCGCTTCTGTGCTCGTGTATTTCATTCTTGTGTGTTTGTGTGTCAGTTACTGTGTTTGTGTTGCCCCGTTCCTCTGACCTTTGCTCTCCCTCCTGCCATCTCTAATTGTAGCCCACAGTGACTAGTTCTTTCATCTAAGGTTACAGGTTCAATTTTCTCTCCCTCCCTTTCTCCTTCTCCGTGCTCTCAGTCACTTTCTGTCATTCTCTCCCTCTTTCATGTCAGTCTTCTCGCTCAATTTCTCTCATTTCCCATCACTTTATTTCATTCAGTGTCTTCCCTGCCACAAGTGATTTTTTTTTTCCCCAGTTCTTTGTTCACTCCTCGTTTCTTTTCTGCACATCTTATCTCTCTGTGGCCTTTTATAGATAAACAGTATTATTAACTGTTTTCTGCTCACCGTCACCTTCATCCATTCCCTCTACCTGTAATGCATATATATATATATATATATAATATATATTATATATATATATATATATATATATATATATATATATATATATATATATATATATATATATAAACACATGTGTGTGTGTGTGTATAGTAGCAACCAAAATTATTCAGCCTCCATTGCATTTATTTGCAAATTTTAACGTTTTTCAGTTGTTGGCAACAAACAAATTACACAAGAGCAGTTTAAACTGTTAAGTACAAGTAACTTTACAAGGATTTTGTCCAGATTCAACACTAATTCCTACTTTCAATGACTAGTGCAGTCTCAAAATTAATCAACCAATACAACCAATCAAGGGCCTCATCAGGTGTGTTTGAGATAAAACCCTTCATACCTGGACTGTTGACGGTGATGTTAAATTGCATATTAGAAATATGGCTAAGTCAAGAGAATTGACTGGGAAGAGATCATTGCCCTTCACAAAAAAGGAAAAGGATAAAAAAATAAAGGCACTGAATGTTCCCACAGATGCAGCTGGAAGTATAGTTTGCAAGTTTAAAGTTCATGGAACAGTGTCTACGCTACCTGGACCTGGCAGAAAGAGAAAGCTATCAGCGTCTGCCACCAGAATCCTGAGGAGGCAGATGGTCAAAAACCCTCGACTGACTCCAGAAGACCTGCAGGAAGACTTGGTGGCAGCAGGCACTAAGGTTTCAGTTTCCACAGTAAGGCACATGCTAAACGCTGAAGGGCTCGATGCCTGCACTCCAAAGACATACACCACTACTGACCCAAAAGCTCAAAAAAAGTCAGCTCCAATTTGCTCAAAACTATAAAGATAAGCCAAAGAGGTTTGGGGATTCTGTTCTGTTGTGAAGGAAGCATACGCTAAAAGGAACACCTTGCCTACAGTAAAGCACGGCGGTGGCGAGGTAATGCTCTGGGGGTGCTTTGCTTCCTCTGGCACTGGAAACCTGCAGCGTGTGGAGGACAAGATAGATTCAATTAAGTATCGGGAAGTCCTGGGAGAAAATGTCGTGCCGTCAGTAAGGAAGTTGAAGCTTGGGCGTCGTTGGACCTTCCAGCAGGACAGTGATACTAGAGTGGCCATCACAGCCGCCTGACTTAAACACACACAGAACACACACACACAGAAACAAGAATATTAGTGAACTGGAGGCCTCCGCTCATCAAGAGTGGGCTAACATTTCCCAGGAGTGCTGCCAGAAGCTGCTGTGTGGCTACGCATCAGGGGTGTAGCAGGTCACAATAGCAAAAAGTGCGAGTGTAGCAACGTGAGGGGGCTGACTAACGCTGAGACTTCAGTCGTCACTGAGGGTGGCAGTTTGTGTCGACTTTGGAGAAACCAGTTGTCATTATTAGTTGTTATTTAAATTGTTCTTGTTCGATTTGCTTATTGCAAACAGCTGTTTGCTTGTACATTTTGCCAGTGAAACTAAATATATATATATATATATATATATATATATATATATATATATATATATATATATACTTTTTGATTTTTTTGTCCTTTGTGCTGAAATGCTAGATTGTGCTAGCTTTTCATTCACTCTTTAGTAATTCCCCCTGTTATTATTTTAATAGAGAAGTGCGTGTCTGTGTGTCTGTTCGCTTCAGGTCTTCTCATCTATTAGCAGATGTAACTGTAATTTCACAGCGGCCTGGCCAGGCTAATTATCAGAATTCACACTAGGTTTAGGCTGAGTGTGTGCACGTGAACACACAAGCATGCACAGCTGTACAAGTATGTAGCCCCCCGTGCACGCTTACTTTCGCAGCTTTTCAGTGCGTGTGCGCTTGTGGTATGTGTTGGAGAGTGCACGCAAATGCCTCGGTGTTTTCCAGGTAAGAGAGTTCCCCTGCTCACTGACTCGTTGTGATTCCTGTAATTGGCTCCCGTTTGATTTTTGCCGACCGGCACCCCAGCCACCCCCTCTCCATAGCTCACCCACCTCCTCCTCCTCCTCTTCCTCCTCCTCCTCCTCCTCAGCAGTGAAGGACTTCTGGGTTCCTGCTGTCGTGACCCGAAGGTGTTGTCATCCACTCCCATCTGCTGTCTGTCCTCTGATCTTGAGTTGACTGCCTGTCTTTCTTTCTTTCATCCTTTCTTTCTTTCTCTTTCTCTCTCTCCCTTCTTACTTTCCTTTCCTTTCCTTTCCTTTCCTCTACCCTTGACTAAAGCAAAGGCTTCTGATTGAACTTTGACAGTCCAAAACTTTTCAAAAAAAGAATTCAGATTACATACAACTTTCTTTGTGTACTTCATCTAAGCAAGTACAAATGATGACATGAATATAAACACTTAAAGGAATCGTGGTGTTCATGTGTTTCTGTTAATGACGGCAGCAGCTCAGCTCTAGTATAATGGTAGCTGAAACACTATTTGTCTTGGTAGATTTATTCAACTTTATGTTCACATTTCCCGCTGCTACTTCTTCAAGTCAAACCAAATTGATTTTAACGATTCAATAAGTTCTTCATTGCTTCACTGCTGCTCATACGAGAGCATTTCCAGGAAACTGACCATCTCCCTGATCTGTAAACTTGTAATACATGCACTGCCTGTTATGTGACATAACGCTGTGTATTGATAATTGTACTCCAGCATGCATATATTTGAGGTTTTAGGTATATATCTCTACCCATCCGTCCAAGTGCTAAAAACCACCAGGGAAGAGTTCTCTGTGCAGAAAATACAGAAAACGTAACTTCTTTTTCTTTTTACAAATGCTAATATAGAATTGTGAACTATGCTTCCTCCGCGGTTTGGTCCCCCCCCCCCTTCTATTCTTTATTCTCCTCTTTTCAACTTCCTCCCAGTGGTAATAGTTTTTCACCAGGTCTCATTTAAATGTGGCTGCCATCCCTTTCTTCTCCCAGTCCTCAGTTTCCCCCCCTCTCTCTCTCCTTCCCTCACTCCCTCCTCCTCGCTCTGTCTCTCTTCTTTTTGAAGAATCTGCTCCTAATGAAACTAAATAGTTTGGTGGGGAGTTTCTTTGGACTGTGTGTGTGTGCTTGTCGTGGAGTGTGATGGTATGTGTTGTGGCTGAATTGGTTGGAGTGGAGATCAAAGGCAGCCTCAAAAGCCAGTGTGGATGTGTGTGTGTATGTGTGTTAACGAGCAGGAGAAAGACAGCTCTCTGAATTACATCACAAGAGCTGATCAAGCCATCAGAGAAGAAAGCTGTAATTCACCTACACTTGCATACCTCTTCAGAGCACATGTACCTTGCTGTCTTTCTCTTCTTGTTATTTTCTTCACATTTGACCAAGTGGAAGTGTCAGATTTTTTTTTCCCACATCCACTCTGTAAAACTCTGTTATTTTTTTCTCTTTCTCACGCTCACTTTTTTTCTTTAAAGCTAATTTGTGATGAAAACACAAAGGATGAAGAGGAAAAGGTGAGGATATTTAATATTTGTTGCAGTCATCCTGCCACCCTGCTGACTGAAAGTCATACTTTTCAAACTTGTAAAACCACGTCTCCTGCGACACTGCGGGGCCTTCAGGACAAATTGAGCTCATGAAGCCAAGTTAAAAATGTGTGAAGTGCGTCGCTTCTTTATGCAACAAGAAAACACCTGTATTACCATGTTCTCTGTAATGTTGTCTTTTTTTGTCGTTGTTGTTTTAATGTAACACGGAGAAATGTAAAGATGGCTTCTGATTTAGATCATCATAATTTAAAATTGGTGTGACAAAAGATTGCGGTTTTTAATTATTTCTCTGCTTATTTGTACATTAATGCACATACAAACTCAGTGAAACGAGACAAAAACAACACAGAATGAATTCAGCATGATTTAAAGTTGGGTGCAGGTCAGAGAGAAGAACTGGATAATTTAAAGTAGATGGAACCTCCAAATCTGAATAACTGCTTTCAAACCTGAGCATCCCCAGAGTGATGTGGTTGTGTCTATTGAGTGGGTAGTGTCCAATGGCATTGGAGTTTTTTTATGCTGTACACATTTGAGGTTGAAAGAAACCACAAGAGGGATAGAATTTTTCAAGAATACCTAAAATAAACAAACTCTATATTGGTTAGTAACTGACAAAAGTAAACTACATCTAGATATATTTTGTGGTGGAGTCTCTTGTTTGTGATTAGAAATGTTAAAAGACTGTGTCCTCTCGTCGTTCCAAGAAGTTCCTCTGAAGCAGGGGTCTGGCTGATGACTGTGTGGTGGTACAGGGACCCCTTTACTTCCAGAGGATTATTTTCCACGAACGAGGGCGGGGCTTGAAGTCTGCTCATGTTCTCCGTCTCTTCCTTTCTCTCTCCTCCTCTTCCTCCCTTCAGCTCTTTCTGTCCCTCTCCTCAGTAATTATCCCGTCTATTTAAAAGGGCAGAACCTTCCCATATTACTCGTCTGTCAGAGAGGCAGGTTCGACCGACGTGTGCGCACACATTTGTGTGCTCCACTCTACCTGTTCTACCTGTCCTACTGTACAAGCCTTCTGTTAAATACACAGCCACACGCACACACACGCCACTTTTGTAGCTCTTCCATCTGCTCAGGAAGCACTACAGGTATATAGGTTGCACTTCCATCCTGACACCTCAGATTCATATTTCTCTAAATATAATGCACACATACATGCACACACAGACCCCTATCATGAGGACGCACCCGTCGAATCATAATTAGGCCGTGTCCCGGTTCTTTGATAGCCATGTACAGTGACTCTCCTTTAATTCTTTATCAAATGCATTGATCGCGGTGGGCCTCGCATGCCCATTGATCCGCGCACTCCGTCTGGAGGCAGCCGATAAGCTCCCCTCCCCGTCTCCCTCTCCCTCCCAGTTTCCCCATCACTCCCCTTTTTCTCTGCCTCACTATTTTAACCTAAATTTGAGCATTTGAGCAAAAATTAATACATTTCTTAATTTGGCACATGTCGTGTTTTCGAATATGCCTATATTTTTCTTATAGCTTGCCGTATAATTATCACTGTAAGGCGAAAATTAGACCAATTGGAAGCCTGTGTTGTGCTTTTGAAACTGAAGACCACATTTCCCATAAATTCAACTGCTTCCTGCTTCATAGAGGATGTTGCTTTTGTTCTTCTCATCCTTTTACCATTAATCCTCTCTCTCTCTCTCTCTCAACCTTTATGAGCAGAACACATCGTAGCAAAGAACGGCAGAAGGACCTGTGTTCATTTTAAAGCAATAAAGAAATGGTTGTAGCATACAGACCGTCAGCCAGGTATTTTGCGTTGCAGGTTAAAAGATGCCGGACAGAATTGTCTTAGTTGTCCTGTATATAAATATGTGGGAACTGAGAGAGGCTATCATAGGATAGCTTTGATTTTGAACAGTTTGAACTCTGACTGAGCTCTACCTGCATCTGCATCATGTCTGAACCATCATTCCAAACAATGGTGTGTGTGTGTGTGTGTGTGTGTGTTCTGTAGCTCTTTTGCGTGTGTGTGCCAGAACCAGATAGAGACCTAAAGCACCTCTTCACTGTGAATTAGCCTGTCATGACAAATGTCTGGAGCTGCATGACTGGCTGCCAGACTGGCTGGCTATCTGGGAGGTTGGCAAACCCTTTTAGATAGTGATTGTGTGTGTACCCCTGTGTGTGTGTGTGTGTGTGTGTGTGTGTGCAGCATCACTCTGTGCCCACGCCAGGTCTCTGTACATGACCAGTGGTGCATGCCCTCCCACCCTCTTTCTACTTGCCCAGAAAAGAGCAACCAAAGCGACAACCTGCTCCCCCAGCTCAAAAGGAGCTTCCAGAGCGGAGAGGGGTCCTCACCCGACGCCAAGCCCACAGAGGAAGCTTCTGTCTCAGCCTCGCACTCAACCGTTTAGCCTCTCTTCCCCTTTAGGTTCCCAGCAGTCGGTGGAAGACACAGTCCACAATTGTTCTTGCTGTCGCCATTTAAAAAAGAAAAGTCTCTTCTCCTCCTGAGTCTCCTTTCGTGAAGCCGCGCTACCCACTGACCGCCAGCTGACACGCTTTCTCTTCTCCTTTTTTCTGATTGTGTTTTCATTCCGTCTTTGATCATTCAATGAGGTGGCTGGTTGAGTTTGTGCTTTCTGCGTTTAAGTTGCATCCCTGTAGATTTTGGATCCACTCATGTTGTTCTCTTGCCAAACTAAAAGCCTGTCTGTTTGTGTGTGTTGCCACTCTCCAAGTCCAAAATGGCAAGTGTGATCATTCTTCCTGGAACTCCATCCACTAGGTGGCAATTTAAATCCTCCTGGTCAACAAGTTCTCCATTTAAAAAAAAAAACACTTCTGGCACATCATGCTGCTACAGAACAGTGGGTTTTAATTTGAATGCAAAGTTGGTTGCTCTTAATTGACAGGCTACGGCCTCAATGGGTCCAGCCATGGGATGAAATTTTAAAGTACCCAGAAATTACGCAATAAAACAATATCCTCTCATCCACATCTAAGTTATTTAGAGCTGTGATTGACGTAAGTAACCCCTGCCTGCTAATTCCTGTATGATAGAAAGAGGTGAGCTATCAGGACTGGCATCCTGCTTTTCATTTTTACCTTATTTGCAAAAGTCTGTTTAGCATCTTGAAAGTCCTGCATGAGCACTGCATGTACAATTTTCAGCCCCTCGCTTGTTTGGTATCTGGCCCTCTGAGCCTTTTGTCTGTTTTTACACTTTGTTTGCAAATCAAAACCAAAAGCTTGAAATAGTGGTTGAAAGTCCGTGCTTTTTTCCAAAACAAACTGCACATCCCCAAGTAAATCAAAACCCCACATGAAATTAGCCTATAAAAAAAAAAAAAAAAAAATATTAGATTGAGACTCACATTGTCCTTTACACAGTAAAATCCTTTGCTCCCATCCAAACATATTCTCTTATTTTCACATGGTGGCTCTGCAGCCGATCAAGCTAGGAGCTAGTCACATGCCTTTATTCTATAGTGATATAATCCTAGCCTCTGGATAGGCAAAGTCAATTTCCCTTTTCCTGTCCCCAAAAAGGCTAACAACAATAAAGCTATGTGATGTTTTGCATTGTGTCGGTGCCTGAGCTTTATGTATATGTATATGGACACATCACACACCAAACTGGTAGTTGTGTCCCTATCTGTAAGGGCCAGATTGGATATCAGAACCAGCGCATAGCCAGGAGGGCCGCAGTAACACTGCTGTTTATCTTATTACAATACAAAAGCAAGGAGAAGCTTGCTCACAAAACACGCACACGGAAAAGAATGAAGGAGGGAAGATGCTGGAGCAAAACAAGTGCATGGAAGTAATCAGTCTTCACGTTTTTGTTTGAAAACCGTTCTGGGAATTTGACTGTGATGAGTGAATCTGAGCAGAAAATAAAACAAGTTTTGATAGTCTTAGCTTCAATAGAGAGGGCAGGTTCTTTTAGTTGATTTTAACACTCATTTACATCCCAACCCAAGTCAACATTGTCTTCCACTGATGGTTTTCCAGATAAAGTCCTCCACCTGCTTGCTGGAGTTTATTTCCCTCAGGGTTCTCCAAGATGGCATTTTGTTCATCCAAGTGTCTTGCCCTACCATACACTCTTTCAGACCCTGCTGAAAAATTCACTCTCAGATCTTCACCGTCTGCCTGATAGCTTTATCTGTATAAAGAGTGATAATATGATTATGAAGCTTCTGTTATGTGGTAAACAACGGATGTGTGTTTTACAGCTTTTATGAGCCGGTAGACACGATGGAGGTCTGTTTATATCAAACATTCACCTGGTAGTGTGTCCATTACCGACACGACTGTTGTCCTGATTTTCATTGCAATTTAGTGTAAAGCAGTGTTGTTACATTATGACCACTGTTAAATATTATTGATAATGAATTGGGTTGGATGTGTTATGAAGGAGAGGTTGACCTGATAGATCTCCAGGGGACGATTGCAATAAAGCGCTTGCGGTGATATCACGCTGTGGGTTTTCACCAAACATGGGGCTCTATGTTGAGGCCGGACATCTCGACTTTGGTGTAATCAAACATCATCATTATTAATATTATTATTGGAACATTATTCCAGAAGTCCTTTGCTTTGTGCAGGTGTATGTTTGCAGCCCAACTCTTTAAAGAGAAAAAGGCTGTTTAGAGTAAGATTTCTGGGATGCTCACTACTAAGAAGAGAGGAGACTGTCTTGAATGTTTTTCCTCTCGTAAATGATCTTTCTCATCGTAAAATAACGATATCAAACTGCTTGAAATTTACAACCCTTCCCAGACTGACGGGCAGCAGCAATTGGTTCTTTAAGATTTACTGAAGTCTTTCCTCCTCAACGTTGGGTTAGCAAACACCTGGATGTTGGAATTCACCAGACGTCCAAACCTCTGCTTCTGCAGAGGCTTTCACACTTGCTGATGATCAATTATTCAAGTGCATTTGATCAGCAGCACCAGGCAGCTACTTACCCTCTCAATTTCTGTGAAAGGACAAAACATGTTTCAATTTTTTTTCCTCACACATTGTTTTTTTTTTTTTTTTTTTCATGTGTGTGTTGGAATATGTCAGTGTTGTCATACGTCTTGTGTTGTTGTTCATCTCAAGTTATATTTAACTCTTTTTAAGACCTGGTCCTGGTTCATATAACCTTTTAGAATTAAAAGAGAGCAAATGTATTTTTTCCTGTGAATGCATATCTGAATTCCTTGAGCATCGTGGCTGGAACTTTACTCTCAAACAGCGGAGAAAGAAGTAATCTCAGCACTCTCGATACTTCTCTACAGGCAGCGTCAACACTCATTTCTCCTCTCACTCCTGTCCTCCATCTTTATCTCTCTTTTGGTCTTTTTCTTTTCCCCTGACTGTCTCTCTTTATCTCTTTCCCTCTCTAAGGTGTGTTCTCTCCTCCCCGTAGGCATCCCTCTGGGCTCTCTCTCTCTCTCACACACACACACACACACATATGCACACAAAAACCACATGCACAGAGTGCATTAGGGTTGCTGTCATTTACAATACAGCCCCATTGTCCCAGCTAAACAATAGCTACAAACAAACAATTGACATGGAAATGGAGAGATGTAGCTCATTAGCGGGCGCTGCTTGTTTTGTTAATGGATAAATGGGCGGCTTCAATAGGCCAGCCCTAAAACCCCTGCCTCAATATGGAGAAGCCTGATTAACAGGAAACCACAGGGAGCGAAACGGTGACAGAGAACTGCAGCTTCTCCCTCCCTTGGGTCGTATGTGGTTGTGTATGTTCAGGAGGGGGGGTGCAGCTTTAGAGTGTGACTGTGTGTGTGTTCGTACTTAGGCAGAGTTCCTGCGTGAGCGTTTAAGATTCGGCTCACGTGAATGTTGTTTGTTGTTGTTGTTGTCACGGTATGTAAATCATATGTCATTTTCTTTTTTTTTATTTGTCAATTTAACAATCAAGTTAAGAAGTGAAATATCTGGTTAATTCGTTTCTGATCCTTTCGTCATCCTCATGCCTCCGATTTTCAGAACTAAATTTGAAACTTCCTCTCTTGCGTGTTTGTTTGCTTGCATTCGCCTGGCTTCTGCAGTGAGTGTTTTGCTCGTGTGTGCTTGGACAGGTCATCATCAGTTAAGTGCCTGTCAATTGACATCATCAAGGTTTTCCTGGTTTCTGCGTCGGTGTGTGTGTGTGTGTGCGTATGTGTATAGTGGCCTGTGCTATCAGTGGGATCAGATTGGATCGACCTGAAAATGGCATTTCTGCCATTGCTCTGATTGTGACGGCTCAATACTGTATCTGTCTGGTGCCAAGATGAGGTGTGTGTCTCTGTTTATATTCTATAAACTCCATAATGCAGTGAGAAGAGCACATGCATGTTGACAACAAAACTTTTCACTCTGTAATTTGTAGGAGTGGGTGCATCTTGTGACGATCATCTATAAGCGGTGTGCACTCTCAATATAGCAACAATATAAATTATATAATTTCCTTCTGGATCCAATAAAAATTACCTTGTACTTTACTTGAGCTGCCATGTTAATGATTATGATGGTTATAAAAATAACTGCTTTTAACAATTTTAATAATTTTCTGTTGATTTGTAAACCAGTGTTTTGGAACACGCGTCAAAACAATTTATTATGCTCAAACACCATGAGAATAGCAGTAATTTAGTTATAATAAATGTTAGAACATAGATTAAATTTATATTTGTTCACCCTCTAGGCTTTGTAATCAAAATGTTGCAAATAATGACAAATATGGCAAATGATTAACATGGCCAGCAATGTCAGTTCAGTCCAGGAAAATTCCCTCTCGTGGGTCTGGTACCCCGACAATTTACAGCCTTTTCATCAGTGCATGATGCGTGGAACCAGTTGTACCGAAGCGGGAATGGACTTGTGTCTGAGAGCCACAATTCAAAACGACCAAGAAGGCTGCAGAATCGCTTACAACACCTTGGATCAACAGGTTTTTTTACTGCAAAACCGACAACAATCATTTACAAGCGTCGCTAACTCCACCATGTTGAATGTCTCTTGTTGATACTAGTCTGGATGTCACTCTGCCTAAGTCACATGCTCCCTTTCTCTGATTGGCTGTATGTCTATCGGAGGAAAACCCAACCACTGACTCCCAGGTTGGTTTTGTCTCTTGAAAATCAAGGTCGAATCCAGACAAACCAAACAATAATAAATTCCTTTGTCACAGTGGACCAAACTTTTTTGAATTGCCTGAAAACCCATAAATGAAAAATGTTTGCCATTTTGTCCAGTCTAGAGGGTATAATCAGAGTGCCAATGTCATCACTAATGACGTCCATCACACTGAGTGTCAATCAGGGAGTGGCCTTTAAGGGACATTTTTAGGAAGAAGTAACAAATCTCAGCTGTTGGGACTATTCTTTTCTTTTAGGATAAATCAAAATGGGCCCACAGTGGTGCTGTAGTGTTTGGCTTTTGAGGTACGTCTGTGAAGTTAATGTCAATAGATACTGACTGAAATAAGATGGGTCAAATATAAGAAGATGAGAACTTTCCAATAGGCAGTTGATGGCAGTAATGGTGATTAAAACTACATTATCTGTCAGTCAGCGCTGTCAAATAGTGGAGGATGGTGGAAATCTGCCAGATCTCTTGATTTCAGCCTGCTGTTTCTTACTGCACAAAGGAATTCATGCATTTGAAATAGTTGTGGTTATGTGATAATTGTTGCGGTCTTCATGTCTGTCCTCGAAGAGTCTCTGAGATCCTCTTGTTCTTATGTGCAGGAGCAGGATGCAGAGCGGCGGAGACAACTAAGAGAGAGAGCCAGGCAGCTGATAGCCGAAGCTCGATCCGGAGTCAAGATGTCCGACATGAGCCTGCTGGACGCAACCAGCTCCGACAGAAGCAAAGGCAGCAAAGCTGGACACGCCGGAGGTCAGGACACAACCTGAACACTCTCTCACATGCATTCAAGTCTGCAATGACAAACCACAAACAGTTACTTTATTCATCCACAGTAACGCACTTCTAGTGTTTGATTAAAAGATTTATGGGTAACACACTGACACCATTATTCATTAAGTATAATGGAAAAGCCACAGCGGCATGCTTTTGACTTACACTTCCTTCATGCACACACAACTCACACATTTCCATTATATTCTCTAAAGGGGTTCTGCCTAATCCTCAGAGAAAAACAAAACATCATTTGACAACAGCCGCAGGTCTAAAAAGCACTACCCTCATATTAGAAGGAGCAGTTTACCCTGTGACTCTACCCCTGTCTATTTCGCCCAGTAATTGTTAATCAACACAACACATTGTGCGGCCAAATTACTCTCAAAATACAAAACACTTCTAATAACATCTTGCAGCAGTAGCAAATGCAGCCCACACACATTTCACACTGCTTTCCATTTCTTTTAAAATTGAGGTTATTATCAAAATGACCATTATTAGTCCTCACTATCATTTGTTTCAGATTCTTCTACATGACATCCACATTTAGTTATTCTGTTCAGGAGTATCAGTTGCACTGCATGCAAATGAAGAAGTGCAGAAGAAGTGGGAGGCGGACAAGGCAATGAAATGAGTTGTGTATCAGTGAAAAGGATGATATAAAAAAGAATGATTGGTTCCATAGATGGCAAAAAAGAGAAGCAAAGACAACCAAACTACCACTGAGATATGACTTTGTGTGTCTGAGTCAATCAAGTAGGAATGTTTCCAAAAAATAAAGAAGCTCAAGGTGTTGTACAGTTAAATAGTTTCTTAGTTTCTCACACTTTCAAATATATTTTTATGATGGACAGAGAAGCAACAATGCTTTAAATGTATCTAGTTTTCTTCTGTCCATCAGCTGAGAGATTAATCAACCAGTTATTGGAGCTCTGATATCACACACACAACTACAGGCATGTGAAAATAGATCAGCCTAGAAATCAAAAACTAATAAACCTTAAACAAGAAGGCAGCGTCGCGAAATGTTGAGTAAAATAACAAGACAAAGACTGTGAAGCAGAAGAAGGGTAGTACTTGATTTATTTGCTCTTTCAGCTTTTCTGAATCGAACTAATTGTTGATCTCATTAAAACTGGAGTCGGAGGAAAGAAGAGAACAGGGGAGGCGGAGGTGAGGAGAGGAGAGAAACGCTGTGGGCTGTGATACACAAGGCCTGCCGAGCAGAACGGCTAATCCTAGCCCCCACTCCCTCCGTCTTTCCCCCGCTCTCCCCTCAGCACCATTCAGTTCTTTAAATGCAACTCGGGCTGCCCCCTCCAAGTGTCTGCCCGCAAAGAAACTTTCCAAACTCCGTCACCATGGCCTCCCATTAATTAGGCCTTGGCCAGCCACGCAGGAGTGGCGCAGCTAGCACGCTCCACATCGCAGCTAGCAAATTAGACTAGAAAAATCGGAAAAACTCACTCTCCTTCTCGCTTTGTTCTTGGTCTCTCCTCACCAAGTCATAAATAGCAGAGGAGGGAGTTCGCTGTGTTTGACACTGTTTACTGATTGTTTTGTTTTAATCCATGGTGGGTTATCCATGCAGCTAGAGCTGCCTGGGTCTCCATTTGAGTTTCTTCTAACATGCTTTTTGTTTTGTTCCTAATGTGGAGGCGCTATTGTTTCTGTTGAACCCCTCAGGAGACCTAATGGAATATGTGCTTTCATGTTTTTGAGGTTTTTGTTGCCTTACCTCTTTTATCTGAAACAAGAAGGGCAGGCAACAGATCCCTGAATGAGGGGGAAATTAAACAGAGGTCTCATTTTCACTTTTGTGCAAGATATTTTAGTGCTCAAACACACAAAGGCCTTCCTTGTTGCTGTGGAGTTTTTCTGCCTTTTCTTACAATATATTTTTATTATTTCTGATTTTATTTAGTTATAGTCATTTGCATTTGCACATACTAAGACACACCAACCCTTTGAATTTCTGGACGTTCCCATGTTACAATTAAAGGTGCGTTTCCGCTAGTGGGGGTTTCAGGTTAAACCTAGGAGGCTGGAATTTTAACACTGCTGACCAGCTCCTTCGTCCTCTCAGCCGTTGCGTCTCCACTCACAGTGACGGAGCCAGTTTCACATAAACTACCATCCTTAAACCACACGGTGGCCAAAAAAAGAAAAGAAGGTGCTGTCAGCAAAAACGGAGAAATAAGTGAAGAAGAAGAAACTAAAATGAGGTGAAAAATATAAGAGGAGCTAAAGACGATTGTAGTGCCTCTGTTTGCCGTCTGTATGAAACATAACGGTGGCACTGAAACTCTTTGTCGGCTGAATGACATCATCTCCCACCGGCAGCGTATCCAGTCAGCGAGTCAGCACCACCACCCCTTCATCCAGAAGTTTATCAGGACCCTTCTGAGTACCCGTCCTACAACAAGAACATTTTGTTTGGCGCGTAAAGCTTCCTGAAAGCCTTGGTAAGGGAGACGGGCGTCAACGATCCGGCCCTGAAAAACTACCCTGGTTGAAACGCACCTCATATGCTCCACAGCTTCATGATGACCAGGGCAATGATAGCGAGATGTGGTCAGAGAGGGTGAGAGTCATGTAACTGTAGATGGTGATTTTTGAGAGAAAAAAACTATCCTTCAGTCAAACACTCTTTTCACAAACTGCTACTAATGCAAACTAACCTAATGCTTGTCTCTCTGCTTTTTTCCTTTATTCTGCATTTTGGCATTTTACCCTCTCAACCATCTCTCTGTTTTCCCCCCCTCCTCTCTTTCTTTGCTTATTCTCCTAACTTACTCTTAATTCATCTCTTTAACTCCCCCCGCCCCCACTCACGTTTCTCTAACTTTGCACCCACAGATGTTTTGGGCATGCTGAAAAGTCACGAAGAGGATGATATTGATGGTGAAAGGTGGGAAGATGAGGCAGTGGGTAGGGCTGAGAAAGAGCAGCTCCACTCTGATGGTGTTGGTGGAGGCGATGATGAGGAATCTGTTGGTGCTGGCACGTCCGTAACTGCACTGGTTACTAACCCACTGCCACTGGACACCCAGCCGGCCACGTCCAGCACCCAGGGGTCCCTGGAGCTTACTAACACCAACTCTGAGCTAACTTCTCTGGGTAAAAATCACTGGTCAATGTTGTGTGGTGCTGCATGAATCACTGTCCTGGCTCATTTACCTGCATGTTTCCTACAAACTGACAAATCATCGAGAGTTTCATTCATCCTTCCTCTTAGGTGTTCAAGTGTATTTGAATACCAGACTCAGCTGTGGTCTTTATTTAAGCAGACATTGACACTTTGTAGCTTGTCAACAAAAAACCCTTTCAGCATTTAAAAAAATGAAAATGATAAACTAACAAGAACTAAAAGACAATCCTGAAGCTCGTCCTTGTCTATATGTGTCATATTCGTTCAGTAAGTACATATTTTCTGTTTTATCTGACATCTTACTCTCACACTTAAACTCTTAAACATCCTAAGTGCATGGTCTTCACTTTTCCATGCATTTTTATGAGAAAGTAACTTGAGTGGAAACATGAGTTTTGTGCTGCTGTGCTCTCGGTATCTTGTTGTGGATTTTTGTTTTTTCCACAATAAGTTCTTCAAGAGGTAATTAATAAACTTTGAACAGAAAACTCATTTCTAAAAGCATTTTTCCCTAAATCTTCAGAGGTAGGCTAATTGCTTTGTTTTGTAATTAAATTATTCTGTGTATGATGTGCGATAGGTGAGAATACAGTGAGGGACGTGAAGAAACAAATATAAAAACAGGCAAATGCTTCTTCTCGCTTTGAAGTGCATTGTCTTGCACCTTTTTCCCCACATAGCGTTGTATGTTTTTGTTGCTTGTGTGCATGTGTATATATACATATATACAGTATATGTCAATGGTATGTTTTGTTTTAGTCTGCATATCCTCTTAGAATGTCCTTGTGCATTTGTGACAAAGTTCAAGAGCGTGTTTCTGTGGTTGGTATCTGCATACATGTATCTCGAGCTTGCGTGTGCCTTTTTTCCGCAGCACACAGGGAGGTGACACATGAAACAGTTGCCCTCCCGTTCTTTCATCTTCCTCTGGCCTGGCAGGGGAGCTGTGGTTACCAGTCCCTGGAAAATAAAGCTGTGTGCTGCTTCTGGCAGGTGCACAGAGAGAAGGGAGGAAGGAAAGGAAAGGGGGAGAGAGTATGGATAGCTGTGCGGTGTTCGGCTGTTATGATATATTGTTATGTAACTCATAATGCTTCCGTGATATGTAAATGAGAATACATTGTGATATATGCACTTAATGTTGCTTATAGTTGTTTTTCCCCCCCCAAATAGAGCCGTTTGCTCTTCTTTCTTCACACGAGTCCGACAAAAAGATTCAGCTGAGGTTTCTCTGCTCGTACTGTTTGATTTCTCTGCCTCTCTGCATCTGCATTCCCGACTTCTTCATCACGTGTTAGCGTATTAGAGCCATTTGAAGAAATAAAATTGTGGATTACAACTCCAAGGATATAAGTCAGAAGTTCTGAGTTTCTAAAATTCATAATTTACGACTTTATAACAATGCACAGATCTGCTGAAGCAGATGTATGCCTATGTTTTGCATACAGATTTTTTAAGGCTACCCTTTCAGTTTCGTCTTAATAAATACTATGTATGTTGCTCGTTACATCAGATGTGTGCCACCAAGTTAAAATTTACCATTTAAGCTAATCTATATTCCAATATACCAGAAATTATGATCAAAGAGGATAGACCATTTTAAGCTCATAACAAAGTGTAACTCAAAAAATGAGGCATGCTCTCTCTGTAAGTGTTTGCCTCCATCTTGCCCCATGGTTACCATGGTGATAGTCTGCAGCACAAACAGAACTTAAGCCCGCTGAGTCTGAACAGATGTATATCTTACTCCCGTCATTTATATAATATACTTTATATACTTTGTACAGTAGGTTCCCATGTCTGTTTGCACATGTTCTTTATCAGTGCTTTCGCCCAAGTGTGTGTGCACATGAATGCAAAACCAGGTTGTCTGTCCTTTCTCGTCTTCGTGACTTTGAGTGTTTCGGCGCTTGCGTGCGTTCTGTGTGCACGAGCTGTAAGTTCATATGCATTCTCACTCCCTGCATTCCTCCACAGGTCCAAACAGTAAGCATGTGGATCTGAAGCTGAAGAAGCTGGTGGAGGCCAGCCCACGAGGAATGACTTCCCCCACATCTCCTTCTTCCACCTCCTCTTCGTCCTCACCTGCTACTTCCTCCAGCTCCCCACTCAGCCCTGTAGAAGGACTGGAGGTACACACACACACACACACACTTTTAAACACATCTTACCTTATCTTACATTTTTCCCGTCATTCTTTCCTTTCGTCTTACGTCTTTGTTTTTTTTTTCTTTGCTCTCTTCCTCAATGCGCCATCAAAGGTTCAGTCCAATCAATTAGGACCGATTGACCGTGGTTGTCAGCCTGCTGACCCTTTGTACACATCAGTTAGTTGAACGGCTTCATGTAAGACCAGTTTATCCCTCCCATGTCCATTTAAGTCCGTCTAAAGCCACGTAAAACACAGGGACCCGTCTGGCACCTCAGTGCTCTACATAATATGCAGACATCCCTCGTATTGACCATGACCTTTTCAACAACAGTTGTTTGTGTGTGTGTGTGTGTGTGTGTGTGTATGTGGGTATAGGTGTGGAAGGGAGTTATTATAGCTGTCTATAGCTTCTGATGTGAATATTGAGTCAACAAGGCAGTCGGCAAGTCTGAACATCTGTTTAATTGATTTTGAATGTCAAGTAGAACAAGGGGAGCGCGCACACGCGTGTGTGTCTGTGTGTGGGGCTGTCAGTAGAAGTGAAACTCTCAGAGCGCATGGCGATGCAGGGTGTCTTTGATCAACAATTCACATAAACACCCTCTTGTGTTCAAAGCCTAAAGGGCTTAGTCGTTTATGACCAGAAGAGCGTGTGCATGTGTGTAGAATCATCAGGTGGTTGACACCAAGCCAAGCACTTTACCAAAAACGGGTTAAACATCTGATCTGTGGTTGCTGAAGGTGAACTGAGCAGCTCCATCCATATATGCGTAGGCATTCAAGAAGGAATATGATGTTGAAAGTGGATACAAAAATAACTTTTTTATATTAAACAGCTCTAAGATTTGTAAAAACATACCCTAAGGTTAAGTTGTCCAATCCCATGAAGACGGGGTCTCCCAAAAGTCTTTCAGGCACATCACACGCTTGCACACATACACACTCCCTCTCATTAGTGATTGTGTGCAGCCTCAGTGGCACACGATAAGGGCATGCGACGCTCAGCAGACTGCAACATTAGTTACGCAGCCCCTACATGCACATTCACAGGCTCACACACAGCACAAGCACTGAATCACCACTGCCACAGCTTACCACAACGATGATAGCAGCGATAGCAGATACAGAGGGAGAATAAAAGCAAGTAGAAAAGCGGGGGAGCACCTCAGTATCTGCTTGTTCCAGAGCATAAAAAAGGGGGACGGAGGGTAAGCCAAGTGGACAGGTGTTCTGCGTGTGGGACCGACTGATTGGGAGAGAGAGATTGTATGGTTGGTGTAAGCGGAGGTTTTGCTTTTCTTTGAAATGCAGCGGTCGAACTTTGAAAGATGAGTCACAGTTCACAACAGTTGAGCAATATGTCATAATTGGGAAGACTGCCACGGGGGCCGTAATCATTCCCTCAGGAATTTTCTCTTCCACTACATAAACCACTCTCTGCAGATAGTGCTAGGGTTTGCAATTTTAGCATATTGCCACAGTAAATATATATATTTTTTTTAAATCCTCATGAAAATATGACAAGGACAGCAGTGCTAATCCAATAAATCCATGGACATCCAATTATCTCTGATTGTCTCATGTTTCTCTAAACAAACAACTGTATTATTTATAGCATCAGCCGCTGGATGGACCCCCATCTGCTGCACCTCATGAATACTTTGACTAGTTCCTCTGTCATCTGACACCCCTGCGTTAGCTGCATTATCACCTGATGAAATGTTTCTGTTACACACCACTTTCTGTATAAACTCGTTTGAAAAGTCCAGGTTTTTATGTTGCGACCAAAGTGTCAAACTCATGACAAATTAGTGTGCTCAGTTTGCTTTTAGAAAAGTAAAGTAAAGTCTGGAGATTTGGAGAGTGGATTTAATTTTTTTTTCCCAGTGAAAAGTCACATCCTGAAAATATGGACCCCCGAGAGGTATAAACATGAAACATCAGGTGTATTCATAATTTCTTTAATTGATAAATAAAAGCTATTAGATGCTACTTTGCAGTTTAAAGGTACTCAAGTGTTTTTGTTTTTCCTGCCCATCAGTAATCTGAATGTACTCCTGGTATTCCTGGTTGGTACTGCTGTCTTGAGTACGTGTGCACTAAAACAGACATTAGGGCTTTTACACATCCCTGCTCATTTTAAATGTGTAATTGGGCTTTTTTTAAATAAAAAAAAAAACCCTAAAGCGCTTCATAAATAAATTTGCCTGAATTTGACTTGACACAAGGCTTTAAGTGGCTGGTGGAAGCTGACAGGCTAATAGAGCAAACGCAGTGAGAACAGGCTAATTGCTGACTTTGTTTTTGAAAGTCAATAATCTGAAGCTATACTAACATCTCCCCATCCACATCCTGTTTGTTACCCCACTCTCTGTCTCTATTAGCCGTCCCCGCTCTGCACGTCCTGCTCGCCTATCTCCTGCCGTCTCAAGCAGTGGAACATGTTTGCTCTAATTGTCGACTTTATTACACGTTTCGCCATCTTATTAACGTTGCCTCAGCATCGTTCTTAACTGAAGTCTCTTTCTTTTCCACTCGGCTTGGCATATTTGGAGGCTTGGTATTAAAGCATTTCTGCGTGCCGTTTTTGATAGAAAGGAGAAGCGTGCATGCAGCTTTTTAAACATGTGTTCACTTTGAAAACAATAGCGTTTTTGCATTTTGCATAATCTGAATATATTTTCTGGCTCGAGGTTTTGTTGAAAGTCAAGTTAATTGCCTCCTTTTTGTCTTTCTCATGAGTGTTTGGGGGGGCAGATCTGTGTGTGCCTTTTGAAAGGAGTTCATGCAAACAAATCACAATGTACTTAACATATCAACTTCTACCAGATTTATCTCACGGTTGTCTGCAGGTGTGTTTGCTCACACTTGCTCATGTGCGAAGCAAACATTTGTGTGTGTGTGTTTGGTCGCAGTTATCACAAAGCAGCTATGAAATGCTGAAGTAACTGTCTAATAAAAGCTTGAGACTGCAGGGAATCAACACACACACACACCGTTTACATTGATAGATTTGTTTAATTTGGACTTCAACTTGCTTCATTCAGTCGCCCCTTCCTTTGCAGCGAGTTATGAGCGTGACAACACACACGGTTTTGATCTCAGACCATTTTTACTTGCACGTTATTTGTCACATTCATAGCAGTGACAGCAGGAGAAACTCATCTGGGCTGAAAACACGTTGTCTCTGTGTTTGACAGAATAATGCAGAGGAGTTGCGTGCTGAGCGTCTGCGACGAGCTACAGAGAGGTTGCGGAGCCCAGTGGTCTTCAACAAGGATTCGGCAGTCAGGAAAACTCAGCTGAAGTCCTTCAGCCAATACGTTGAGAGCAGACCAGGTGAGGGGCAGTAATACATGACATGCATATGCAGTATTTGCCAAGGGAGGGATGTTTGCACAGAGCAACGCTTGACTCGCATACATCCAACCCACTCAGAGGCCACCGTTAAAGACTTTCCAAAGACATTTTGAGGAGCACATAACTCATATCCAGGAGTAAATACATGTTTGAAAGGCTACAAACCGCCATATTGAATTACAAAATTAAACCTAACATTTTGGTAAATCATCATAGAGTTTAAATGTTTTATATATACTTAGTGCAGTTTTCATTGCATTGTTCATGTGATAGCAGTGAGCGTTTGGCTCCCTATCAGTGTATATCTGTTTAGCTCCTGTGTGAGGACAAGTCATCGTAACAGCTAAACATACACACACAGGATAAACATGCAATAATGCATTTTTCTGTGAATATCAGAGTGGATGTGATGATACTAATCTCTGTCCATCCATCACATCGTCCCTCCAGAGGTGAAGAGACACAAGTCTGTCCCTGAAGATCTGAGGAAGGCAGAGGAGGACAGAGGTTCACCGACAGAGGTTGACATCCGCAGACCATTTGAAGAAGAGGTTTGTGTGTCTGCCTGTTTGTTCATTTAGAGCAAATCTCAAGAAAATCGAAAGTAAAGGAGGAAATTCTACACTGCTGAAATTCTGAAACTAAGAGTGGATGATATTTGAGGCCTCTTGAACACTACACAGTTTTAATCTTGATTTGCCAGTCGCCGAGGTTACAGACTGGTCAGGGAGGAATTGATGAGCAGTTGACAGTCTCCCATGGGACCCGTCATGTGAACGACTCAATTCACTTGCAGACGTTCTGCCAACAGGACAACAGATGTTTAGCGTGCCAAATATCTGCAGCCGTCAGAGGAATCCCCATTCGAGTTATTGCCTCAGAGAGAGCAGGCCCAGGGCCGATGGTCGCCTCGAGGAAGGGTCTTCTGTGACTTCGCAGCGCAACAGCTTCAGGACTCCCGATTACAAGATAGCAAGCGGTGTTTTCTGAGCAGCGCAGCAATTGGCTGACTGTGAAAGTCATGCACTCTGAAAGCAGCTTAAGTGAACACTTGATTCTGCTAGGTACTTGGCCAAATTCTTGGTATGTTTTGTGAACAGACTCAGGCCTCGGGGAAAAATGAGAGGAGACTTGCAGGGTTGATGGCAAAGAGGAAGGTTGCACCTTGTTGCTGTTCCTGCTTTGTCTTTTTTCATTTCCTGTTTGTCAGCTTTTTGTCTGTCCCGTGTTACCTTGGTGAGCTTTTCTCTCTGCCCCTGTCTTCAATACTTCGACAGTTTGCCCTCCTCTCCTTCATCTTTTGCACTGCTAACCCCCCCCCCGCTCTCGATCATCTCTCTTCTACTGTCTCCCTGTTTGCCGCAGAGACCTGTAGGTATCGATCTAACAGACTGCCATGTTAATTAAAACAATGGCAGCGATCAGCTGCTCTGCCATTTGAAGACCTCCGTGCCCGTATGTCCTTCAAGTGCGTACACACTTCATATTGTCTGTGCACACAAAGTGTGTTTATAAGAACATTATTTCAGTGAGCGAGTGTTTGAGCATGTGCGCCACTGGAGACCACAAGGTGAATCTCTTTTCCCAGGCAACCTTCCCCTACCCTCGACCCTGCAGCCTCCGCCCCATTCCCATTCACACACACACACGCAGCCCTCCTCCCCGTGCCCGGGCCCCAGGGTTAATGGGTGTTCAACCTTTCCATTATCCCGATCAGCCAAGAATTACCTGCTGAATGATGTTTGCATTAATATAATATATATGGTAATTTCCCTCCTCTTAATTACGGCTGGGCCGAGCGCGGCAAGGGGAGTGGGCTGATCATGTGTAAAATTGATTTGCCAAGGAAAAAATTTGGTGATAGAGCGAGAGCGCGCAAGGAGGAGGAGAAGGGAGGGGAGAAGAGAGACTGCAGGGAATCAACACACACACACACACACACACTCTCTCGCGTGCACAGAGCCGTGCAGATGCGCTCCCTCACATGTTGGAAAGAGTACAGGAAAAAGTGCTGGCATGGGTGGAATGGGGGAAGAAAAAAACTTTCTCTCCTGCTCACTAGTTCTCCTTCCCATTAAGAAAACTGAAGTGCATCAGCAATAAAATGGAGAGATTTTTTTTTTTTCCCGGATGCATCCTCAGTAGTAAATTTGAATAAACATCTTCCTCACATGGAGGAGTCTCTCCGAAGAATAGCAAACAGCCAGGAGACAGAGGTGAAGAGGGGTCAGAGATGGAGCGAGTATTCAGTATCTGTGGTTATAGAGTGATGGGTTTGTGTGTGTGTGCGCGTGTGTGTGTGTCTGTGGGCTTATGTCCAGCTATGAATGGTTATAGCTGGTGTGTGTGTGAAGGCAAAGTTTGAAAATGACTAAAATGCCAGAAGTGTAGGAGAGGACTTAAGGACAGCTGAATCAAAGGTTTAGTTTGAGGGATTAAGGAGACACGTAACCAAAAGTTAAAACTACGCCACAAACAGTATCTGTGAAAACAAATTTTCAGTGATAAATCCACTGCTTTTTTACAAATGAACCAAAGAACAAACAGCAGAACTCTAGTTTACGCATCTGATTTAATTCATACAGCACCGAAGACATAGTGTTTAAAGAGCGTGAGCTGTTTCTGCAGGTTAGTGGACGTGGGAAGTAGTTATCACATAAGGGATGCCCACTCAGCCCAGTTGGCAGTGGGAGGGAGAAAAGTCAGCAGGTAATTATTTGCTGGGGACACCTGGAGTCCCAGGTATTGATTCTGAAATGATTATTGAATGCTACAACTGGGGAACGCTGTTAGGGATGATACTGCTAAATCCATGATAAATCCACAGGTTCAGCTGCATCCATGTCTCACTGCTGCAGTTACATCTCTTCACCCAGACACAGAACAGTAAACATGTTTCTTACACGCTACATACGACATGTGAAGTACAGAGAGTCTCTTGATGGAAGGCGCTGGCTTCAGCATATGTGCATGTGCCGTGCAGCAACCATGACGTTTACCACATGTTTGGTCCCACTGGTGACATAAAGCAGAGCCTTGTGAAAAATTTAGTTTTGACCATATTAAATATTTTCTGATTCGTGTTATTGGTGTGTGTTCATTTTAATTATAAATTAGAAACTTAGTTGACTTGAATTGAACTTCTCCAAATGTAAATTAATTTGCTGAAAAAACCAAACAGTGGACGATTGTTTGTTCTGATTTGCGGTTTTCATGTTGGAGATGATTTCAAAAATGTTGAAGCTTAAGCAAAACGAGAGGCAGCAACAGTTGTTTCTGCTCCGTTTATATTTCTGGTTTTATGTGTGGGAGATCTGTGGAAATTGCCCATTTTTATATATTTTAAAAGCATTTTCAGCCTTTCCCTCCCTCTGCTTTATTCTCTAATTTCTTTTTCATTCTCGCCCTTTGTCTTTTGTTCATTTATCAACTTTTTACGTCATCTGTCTTTGTATTTCCCTCTCTCCTCCCTCATTCTGCTTTATCCCTCTATCCCTTCTCCTCCTCTGCCTCTGTTTAACGCCGACCCTGAATACTCCTCCTTTTCTCTTTTAACTATTCTCTCTCTCTTTCTCGCTCTCACTCTCTCCTGGTTGACAGAAGGCGTTCAAAGACACCAGTCAGTATGTGGTTGGGGAGCTGTCTGCACTGGAGAGCGAGCAGAGGCACATAGACGCCCGAGCAGCTCGCGTGGAGAAGAGGCTGCGCTATCTCATGGACACAGGTACCCCAAGCCCAATTACACTGGAAAAACTGTTTTGGCAAATTGAGCGTACGCACACACGCACACATCTACGCGCACTCAGGGAGTTTGTGTGTTTGTGTGAGAGAGAATCTTTGAAGCCCCCCAACCCCACCCCCTCCCTCCTGGTTGAATGTTGCGCGACGTAGTGCTGGGTGGATATGAAAGGAGGGAATTGGGGGGGTGAGGTTGGGTGGGAAGGAAAAGAAGGGGAGTGTGTCTCGGGGATGGGAGAAGAAGGGAGACCTCTCTGGGCTGGGGTGATAAGGGAGCCCTTCATGGGGGAAACGATAACTGGGTGCGATAGCGGAGCCCAGCCAAAGTCTCCACTGCAGCCGTTTGCCAGCCGCGGCCCCAGCCAGCCAGCCAGCCTCCACACTATTGAACAGCGCGCTCAGCCATGCACGGCTACACACATACACACCCGCGCACCCTCCTTCCCCCTAGTACATATCTGGCCTTCATTGATATGCTGTATAAGTAAAGACGGGGGGTGAGTTAAAGGGAGGAGAGAGGGAGAGGCAAAGAAATGGGAGGCAAAAAAAAAAAAAAACATGAGGCAACACAACACGAGCACTGACACAGTTCACAAATCCACAACAGACACACAAATGCTTACACATCCGTGCATACAAAAGTGTAATCTGGTTTGGCGTACGGAGCTGGATTTGGAAGGTTCTTATTTGGTTTGGCCGGGGGTAAAGCCTTGTTAAGACATGAGACAGTGTACCGAGCCAAAAGAGGGGCCTCGTCAGCTTCTTTGAGTCTTTAACTGAAATTTGAGAATTGCCTCCCATTTGTGATAGTAAATCATCCCGTCCCTTGTGCAAGAAAGCTGCAGGAAGATAAATAAATAAGGTAACGGTTACCTGGAATGGTAAAACGTTTGCATGTGTAAATGTCCTGAAAGCATAGTTACAGTATTTGCTGTGGTAATGTTGTGGCAGCTCTTATACTTTTTGATATATTGGTGCCCAATGTGGTGGATTTTAGCCCCTGAAATCCAAAGAAAGCAGCACAAGGGAGGACGGGGCTTTTAGAAATGAAAACTGGGGTGGTGGGATTTGCGCTCACCTTCCACATCCCATTTGGGTGCTGATATGGAGGCTATCTCA
This sequence comes from Hirundichthys speculiger, assembly GCA_018398805.1. NCBI lineage: Eukaryota > Metazoa > Chordata > Actinopteri > Beloniformes > Exocoetidae > Hirundichthys > Hirundichthys speculiger. The sequence goes on along the minus strand of JAGFBZ010000861.1, from coordinate 970,875 downwards.
TTGCTATTTGTTAGGTTCGCTTTCCTCCTTTTAGCCCCCCTCCCCGCCTCTGTGCCCTCTCTCCCCCCGCCGAAGCACATGCCATTGTGTCAATCTGAAGGGTTGTTTTCCCTCCTTCTTCTTCACCTACTGTTAAAGCAGCCACTAGCCAGCAAGACGCGAGGTTATTTACTGTCAAACACCTTCAGCCAGAAAGATACCTTTTTATATATGGTCCCTCTTGAAAATACTATTTACTAGAAAAGGAAGAGGGTGACTACAGGAAGGAGAGGGGAAAATAATAAAAGCATATCACAGCATGAAATCCACTTTGGTTGTGTTTCCCTTCCTTGTGTCCCACAGTGGTGTGTGGGTTATATGGAGTAAATATATATGTTTTAAATCACATTCGGTCAGCAGGTAAGATGTTCAGGTGTGAGGCAACAGTTGGTGTCCTTTGCTTTGCAACAGCTTGGGAGTGAAGTTTCTACTTTCTCACTTTCTGGAAGTAAATTTCTGTCTCGGTATCTCGTTTTGACGCTCTTATCCCAAAGACCCGTTCCACATTTTATAGATTGGACCTTTAGGCCAAAGTCTGCAGGCAGACACACAGAATGACAGGCGGTTCCTAAAGGAAACTTTATCACCTCAGAAACTGAGGGTGTCTGTCTATATGCTGTCTTAGATGTCAGATATTCTTTTATGCACACAGAATGTCTGATTTAAGTTGTGATAGCCTGCAAGCAAAATATCACTTATTGATCCGTAACATCCAGCTGATGCCCATACTTAAACTGACAGCCGTGCTAAGAAAGTACCACTGACTACCAGCCACATCCTGATCTTTTGTTTTATTTCTTCTTTTTTTTCCTTCGTCACTTTGGCAGCATCTGGAAATCCTTTTATTTCTCCAGTAGCAGCTTATATGTGCTTGTTGACCTTTGAAGGGAATCAGTTTGAAAAACCTCACAGAGCTGTGCTCTCTTCAGATCATCAGTGTTTTCCTTGGATGACACTTGTGGCCATAAGTAGACACAATATGGTCGTGACTGCGTTTGTTATGCAAAACATTTTCTACTTCCACCCCACGTTCGTCTGTGTGACCCCTGTGAAATCTACCACCTGTGTTTCTCAGCTGACATTGTTTCTTTTATTTTATTTTTGTCTCTGTCCACAGACACCTAAAACTAAATCACGTTCATCGTCTTTTGTGATCATAATAGTTCCTTCCCCGACTACTCAGTGACATCCATCCGGCAAAGTTAGGTGCAAAAGTCTGCAGCTGTGAATGCATGGAAGCAGTTTGATCACTAAGGTGGCATTTACATATTAATACAAATGAAAACTGTTTTGAGACACCGAACATCTACAGGCTTCTGTTGGTGGGTTTTAGTTCGGACTTTCTAGGAAAAGATCTTAACAGAAACAGCATTTGTTACGAGGCTGAGACATTTTAACTCGCATCAGGTTCAAATGCGATTTTAACAAAAAAGTGGATCATGAGTAACTCTGGCACAAATGTAACGGGGGTTGGCACTGAATTAGAGGTGCACTCAGGTCCTGAAATAATTAAGACCGTGGGAATAAGGTATCATGATTGACAAACAGCTTCTTAAGCTCCTAATCAGTGGTTAGCAGTCTTAAGTATTATGTGAATATACTAAATTGAGTATTTAAATGTACCCAACTGTTTAATAATGAGCTTGTGTATATTGTTTACCAGGAACTGTGAACGCAGGGCAGAATGGATGTGTAGAGTAATGTTTGCAGTGCGTATGATCATGTGATCTCGACCTCTGGAGGTAAGTTTGGACGGGCTCAGTGTGCATTGGTGTGCTGGTGCTGCATGGCGCTGCGGGCCTGATGGGCAGATGTGAACAGACAGACCGAGTGACCCGTGAGCGATTGTTCATCTCTCTGCTCCAGCAGCAGAAAGCCTGGGAAGATGCACGTTGTGGACCAGCCGAGCACTTTGATATCACATGCTTTTGCTTTGTCATTCACTCTTCCATTTATTCTCTTCCTGTTTTTTTTCTTCTCCTTTCAAAGACTTAGTTCTTACGTGTTTATCGCGTGTGCCACAAGGCCTTTAATAATTTTGTTTGTAAATTCTGTCCCTTTCCAGAAGCTTTTTCATTTGTTTTATTATTGTTTTTTTTTTTTGTCTTTCGCTTCCACACTCTTTTCCTTTAAATCCACGTTTTATTTCATCTGCTCCTTTTTATCCCTGTGAATCTCATTTTCTCCATTCCTTCTCTCTCCCTTTCTCCCCCATCACTCCATCCTTTTCCACACATCCCCGTCTCCCCCTTTAACTCTCCCCTGGTTCGGGCACAGTGCTGCTTTCTGCAGCATTTTCTATTACACAGCGGCCCTCCCCAGATGAGTCCAAAGTAATTGGGGTGGTTAATTTATTTACTCAGAGGCAGTTCACAGCACATTAAATAATAGAGATAATTGAACAAGAATTGTCAAGTGTCTTCTGATATCAGACACATTACAGGAGGGAGTGTGCATAAAACTCCATTTCTCTGCCCCCATTGTTTATGGTAATTAAGTACACAGATTTATTCCTTGGTTGCCTTCCAAGCTTATGGCAAGCGCCATTGTTGTCTTCTATTAATATGTAATCAGTAAATAGTTTAATTTTCTAATCTGCGGTTGGAGAATTCACTTTCTAACAACTCTTAATTACTGCTGGGCTCTAATGAGTCTCACCATGCCGCTGCAGCCAGCCAATCAGGGGCCTGGCATGAATCGGGGTGGTGGTGGGGGGGGATTTGAATTCCTGCGGTGCCCCCCCATGACTAATGAACTTGTTATTCTTGCAGCACTGGGAACACTGTCCTTCATATGTGCAACATTAGAAGAATGTTTCACCTCTTGCAGGAAAAAAAAAAAAACAACAGGATATTTATAGGATTTTGTCGATTATGTGAGAAGAAGTTGGTGCATTTGAGCACAAGTGGTGTATTCATGACATATATGATTCACATGTACTGTAATACTATTACACAGCTGTCTTACTCAACTTATAAAGCATCATATAAGTATTAATGTGGAACCCTCATTGTCAGTGTCTCTCTCAATGTTGCCATTGAAATTTTCCAGAAGTATTGTTGCACAGAAGAACATATCAAATGTTCCCCATTGAAAATTCTAATTTAGGTACGAAGAAGCATTCAGATGTGTCATGTAGCCTTCGCTGAAAATCCCCTGGCCCCTGCTTCATATATCTTACCCACCCCCTACCTGGCCCCTGCACCTATTTACGCACACCTCCCATTTCAAATAGCTATATAACCTGCAACAATGGACGCAATTATCCAAATAATGCCACTTAGCTGCACTGCAAAGCTGCCCCTTACCTGCTGCGGCTTTGATAAGAGATAAACAAGCAGAGAGAGAAGAGAATGAGTTTTAGCTCTCCAAGATTAACATATGTTTAAAAATTGCACTCAAAGCCGATAAGATTGACACGGGGTTTTTATGCCGCACGCTCCTTTAATCTGCCTTTGTGTCTGCAAGTCGACGAGAGGAAAATGGCACAAGGAAGGATCCTGCGAGGGCTTAATGTACCTTTACACATGCAGCCTATCTCCCTGAGAATCTGTGAAAGGGACAGAGCGAACTGTCAATGGCTTCACGTCGGAGAGGGCTGCCGGTACTTTGTGTGTCATTTTGAATGGGACTGAAGAACGAGAAGGGCTTAAATGTGACTGAATATCACCTGTCCAAACTAAGATCTACAGAAACCTTCATATATATTTATATATGTTTACATCAGTGTTTCTCAGTTTATTAAATGTGAAAATCAGTTTTCAATTGTAAATTGCTTTTCATAAAAAGACGTTATAGTGTGCGCATACGGTTTTGAGGCTGATATCGCGAGCACGACGTGAGGCAGCTTCTCATGACTGCCGTTCCAATCCAGCAGTGCGACTGCATCACTTCAGAGTTCGTCCAAAGATTGAAGCGCAGATGTGCAAGTGGCATAGGGTTTCTCACACACGCTCTCAAAAATACTCTCGTGCGACAATCTCTGCCTCGTCTCGTCCCAGCAACACAAACAGCATGTGCAGCATTAAGTGTATTATCAGGAGCAGTTCTTCACAAATGTATTGCAGAAGAAGCTTAACATTAATTATTGTAACTTTGGGCAGATTACATCCGTGCCCGCCTTGTAAATGCCGGCAGACTCATCTTGACCTCCCATACGAGAGCTTAAAGACACAAGAATGGCATTTTACCAACTTTAATGGGATAACCAGTCTAATCTTTCAGCTCTTAAAAAAGAAAGAGTGTTTGGACTATAATACCCTCCCTGGTGCACAGACTGAACGAGGGTTTCCGCCTCGGCCTTAGTCAGCATTCACTTTTTTTTCAGGTGCCGTTTTGTTAGTTTCCTCTGGTATAGTACAGAAAACAAGGTTACATTTCGCATGTGGCTCTTCTTCTGGATCCTACAAAATAAACAAGGTTCATCTGCTGTGAGAATTTTGATTGTGGAGCCGAGACTATTGTTCATCCATAATCACAGACTCAATTTGTAAGTTAAGCTCATGGCAACTGAGATAGAAAGTGCTAAGAGAAGGTATGTTCCCTTTTGAGGCTGTCGGTTATTCTCTTGTTGTCAGGGTTACAAAAAGAGCACCCACTTTCAATCAAATGTGATTTTTTTTTTTTTAATCAGACCACGGTGGAATGTGTTTGTGGTCATCTTGGATTCTCTTCAGGAGTAAATGCACTGTTCTTCCCTATGGGGAAGAAAAGAAATCCAGGGATCACTCCTTTAAAAGCCTTTGCCTTTTTCTTGCCTTTTTCTTGCCTTTGAGGGGACAAAACAAAGGATTTGAGCTTTTTGTTTTGTGTGTGTCTCCAAAGTTCAGCTGGGTCAGAACAGATTAACACACACGCACACACACACACACACACATATATAAATTCCCACTGATGGCCTTAATCTCCGCGGTCATTTGAATGTTTGAGCAGCAAAACAATTTAATTAGTTAACTTGCAAGGAGCATGCACAACTAACCGATGCAGAGCTCCTGCTTCCCTCCCAGCCTCCCCCCACCAAGTCCAGCATAGTGACACCACACTCACTCCCAGATGTGCACCACTGCCGCCCCCCCCACCCCCTTTCTTTTTTTTTTTCTAGCTCGGTGTCAGCTTTTCATACATTCTTTAACAGTGGGGATGAAAGGGGGATTTTTAGGAAGATTAGGGAATGGGATCCTCTAGGCATTGTCTGAGAATCTTTAGATAAAACGAACAGGGTGGATGGAGTCACCGGGAGGGAGGGAGTTCGTTAGGATGGGGGGGGGTATCTAGCTACTTGCCTGAGAGCCTCGAGAGTGCAACTTGAATTTGTTTGTCAAGCAGGAGGCTTCTCATGTTCATTTCGTGTCATAGTCATGTTCCTCCATCTGATCGTTCTGTTTTTGCTCGCCCATATTTGTCGGTGTTTGCGATTATTCGGGCTGGCAGACAATCAGTTAAAGTTGCCTTCAGTGGATCAGACAGCACTCCTTTCCTCAGCCTGCCAGCGATAGTGCCGATTAACATTTTCAGCCAAGGAGTGAGTAAATGGGGATTGGGAGGGGGTGTCATGGAGAGTTGGGAGGTGGACAATGGCTGCTTATGATAATCTGCTCTTTATTGGAGCATCCCGCCAGTGCTTTCATCAGCCGCCCCTCTGCCTGAGACCCCATGCAGCAGCCGGTCCAAACCCTGCTACAAGCTGCCAAACACATCGTCACTGTTGAGACGAGCGATAAATGCACACACCCGTGCTTCCTCAGAGCTCCCTACACTTCACAGAGCTTTTTAGCAGCGCAGTCACCCACTCTGTGATATTTATTTATTCCAGTTTGAGGCATCTGTCATATTATCTTATAGTTTATTCAGTTGGTCTACGTCTCTGTACATCTTGTTGGTGCTTTAGCAGTAATAAACGCTATTACGCATCCATCTGTTTCGTCAGTTGACAATGTTGAAATGAAAAACAAAATACTCTTTGGAGCTCAGGTTCATAGACGATATGTTTCTGTTTTTTTTTTTTTAAATTCCACTGATTATTATTTAATTTACAAACTGCACGTAATTGAAATTTCAACCTTGCAGTCAATTAATCAAGGCTTTCTTATGGTAACAGATGTGGTGGCGCTCAACAATGTAGGTTAATGACAGAGGTTTGGCCAGTAATTACACCATTCACGTGCTAACACAGCTGCTCGCCATGCTACCGTTGTCATCACCCCCGCATACGCACTCCTTCCCTATTTCCCATTGTAATGAGAACTCCAGGCTACAAATACCAACAGCTGTCCTTTGCGATGCATTTCCATTTAAATATCTATTTAAACACAGCAGTTTTGCATCTGTGTATTGAATCAAAGCTCAGGCCGGGACCAGAGGCATTAGCTGCCCGCTGTTGGTGTCATTTGTAATGTAATGCCATTCCAGATTGAAAGGGATTTATTTGTCACATTCACAAACACATTAGGGACAATGAGGAAGAGGAACATAAACAAATCCAGATACTTGGCAACTTTGTCGTCCAACGTTTTAAAGTATCAGAGCGTTTTCTTTCTAGCCTGATTATTTATTTGTTTTGTAAAAGACACGCAGAAGCACGTTTCTGAGAGAAAGGCACAAATGGGTTGTAAAGATGAAAAACAAATGGCTCTAACTGGGAGAGATGAGGGAGAAAGGAGCTGAATGCCATCACAGAGACATTTGAAGGATGACTAATGTTGTTAGCAGAGCCATTACTCCTCTGTAGATTAATTCATTAAGTAAATTCATCATTCACCTCCCCTCGGCCTCTTGTCACAAGGCGTGTAATATGACACCTCTCAAATTTGTTCTAACATGTAACCCGGGGTTGGGGGGGTGAGCCCCTCCCCCTTACTCCTCACACGCTCGCAACCACACACACACACCCTCTCTTTTGTAATGGGGCAGGCAGAGCCACTTATGCTGAAAAAGACAGCAGCTGTCTGTTAAAGGTGTGTGTGTGTGTGTGTGTGTGTGTGTGTGTGTGTGTGTGTGTGTGTGGGTGGTGGTGGTGGTGGGGAGGGGGCATTTTTCTCCAGAAGTAGCTTGACCTGTGTGTTGGCCCACGATTGACTCTACAAGTGCTTACTCGTGAACATTTTCTCGGTATTCATAAAAATTCACCGTCTGTCATCGACGTACAAGCCACGCTTGTTTTGTTCGCACGCATCAAATGATTGTGTGAAATCATTAAGGTGGCTTTTATTTGCTTGTATATATCTGATCAAAACAAGTTAGCAAGGAAAAGAAGTCGTGCCTGATATTCTTACACTTGGTCCTTTTTTTTTTTCCACTCCTGAGGGGACGCTCTCCTGGAGATGGCGAAGTCCTCGGCTCAGATCAGAATTCCTACAGGTTTATACTGTTTGTGTTTGTCGAGCTGTCCCAATTAACACCATCAGCAGGTACTAAGGTTTAAACTAGCACCAAATCATCTCATGTTTCTCCACCCCTCTAAGCTCCTCAAATAGTTCACACCTCAGTGTGTATAAACAGCCTGGCTTAGCCACAGTTTAGCCCCACAGGCTTCGGCTTATTTTATTTCAACAGTGAGTCCATGACTGATTGTAGTTCTGCAGCTGCATGTGGCAGAGAAACAAGTCTTCAGCCTGGTTTTGCAGGAAGAAGGAACCTTTCCGTTCTTTGTTACCGACTCTGACATAACAGATGTCTGTTCTGAGCTTCAAACTTCTCTGTATACTGTATTATCATCATATCAGCATCTGCTTAGAAGCCACTGGTTCTAGCTTTTGCCGTTTAATTAAACTGGCTTCTGAATTGGGTCGTTCCAAAAGAAAATTCAGTTTATTGTTCATCTCTATTAGACATGCATGGATTTCAGTTATTTTCATGCAGATGCACAATTTGATTCGGTAATGTGGCTATAAGTTAAAACTGGAAAGTCAACTCAAAGTAAAATGATGGCCTTGGAGCGTTTCATTTCCGTTAGGACGTGTGTCTCAGTTGAGTGTTTCTGTAGCAGTTTAAAAAAAAAACCAAAAACATACATGGTTCCAAATTTGAGATGAACATATTTAACGTCCTGCACCGGACCCAGCTAGATGGCATTGTTGACCCCCTCTTTGTGAGTTTCCAGCAACCTGCAGTGGTGACGTAACCCTCCACCCTCCGACTCCTCCCGACACGGCCACACTCGAGCAGAGCAGTCAGAGGAGAAAACAAACCCAGGACCTAACAAATACATGAAGGTTTGGTTTTACTAAATCCCACAGATAATGGCTACTGTGTCAAAGACTAAAGATAGCGGGAGGGGTGGTGGTGGCGGCGGATGGAGGGGGAGATTACTCCGGCGTTTTGCATCAGTTGCTTTCTGCTGGGTGGCCCTGCTTGTCAAGGGGGGGAAAAAAGAAAAAAGGAGGAGGGGGGGGGACGGATGGAAAAAAAAAAAGAAGGAGAGAGAAGCATTTAACGCGGCACATTGAGAAGAAGAGGGCTCTTAATGCCATCAAAGCAAGGGGAGAAATCAGGCATTAATTTATTCTGGCCCTCACACACTCAAAGACAGGCAGCCACGCAAGCGCACACATCTACCAGGTACCAGGTCTGTCGCCTCCTCCAGTTGTTGATCAAATTTTGGTAAGGTCCGGTCCATGCCAGTGTTGGAAGCCCAGAAGCACTCAGGTCGACAAAACGTTAGGACTGATCCCCTTTTGTGTGTGTGTGTGTGTGTGCGTGCGTGTGTGCGTGTGTGTGTCCCTTAAGTGGTTTGTGTGTGGATTGAATTATAGCCTTGACGTGAGGAGAAATTTTTCACTCTAAGATTCAGGAGGAGGAGCAGATGACTATACTATTCATTGGCTGATAAGAACTGATGGAGAGGTTAATAAGCTACACACCCGGGTCATCGCAGGCTTTTTACTGGGCTACAGAGGAGAAACGAGGACGGCGATGATGAGAATGTGTGTGAGGGCGGGGGTTGTCAGGCGATGGAGGTGGTGCACCCCTGGAGTATCTGTACATTTGACATACCTTTAAATGTCTTGTCAAACTTCTTTCTATCCCACAGAATTTCAAAATTTCAACTTTTTTGGGCTGAGAAAGCTTTTGAGCGTGTGCTTTAAAGAGCAGCGGAGCAGAATGAGCAATGACTTTTTTAATTTGCATCTTATCATTAAGAACTAGGTTCAGATGACAGATCTGTGCATTTGTACTCCACCCATTAGGTACTGCTTACCCCGGTTCAGGTCCAGATCTCCCTCAGCCACTTCATGTAGGCCTTGTGGGGGAATATTGATGCTCCCCAGCCAGTCAAGAGGTGATTCGTCTCCAACGTGTCCCAGGTCTGGCCCCTGGCGTTGCGACCCAGGACACGTGCGACACTTGTGCCCGCAGTCGCAGTCTTTCGGTCACTAGGTGAGGGTAGGAGCATAGATTGATTGGTAAACAGAGTCTGGCCTTTTGGTTCAACTCTCTTCACCACAGCACACCAGAGCAGAGTCCACATCACCTGCAGACGCCACACCAACCTGCCTGTTGAGCCCTCCTCCATTCATCCCTCATTTCTGAACAAGAGCCCAAGATACTTAGAGGAGCATTTCTACTGAAGGAGAAATATTTCGTTTGGATTTAGATGTCGCAACTTGAAAGGGAGCAAAGATCTGGCCTCGTGTGTGTCCGTCTGATACTGACTATGAAAATTTGGATATGACAAAGCATTCGTCTTCTGATCACGTAAACACATTTTATCACAGAGTCTGGCTTTGCTGTCATTCACAAAAACAACTCAAGCTCCACAATCCCCCTGTGTAACCTGAGGCTACAGGCAGGCACCCCTGCTGTGCTAAAGACAAAACACTTGAACGGGAAAAAAAACAGGCTAAACTCACAGTCTCTCACTGTCTCTCATATATCATACTGCTCTAACGCTGCAACTGAGGACGTGACATCTGCAGTTCAGCCCAGAAGAGGCTGTATATTTATGGACAAAATAGAAGCATGAAGATGCTTTTTGGAGCAGCAGTCGATAAGCACAAGACTATTTTAACCTGACGAAAAAACTGGCTCAATCTGGATATTAATGCATAGTAGTTCATTCTGGTGTTTTCAGTGTTTTCCTCTGGTCCCTCATGTGTCAACTGTTGTGGAGGATCTAAAGGAGGAACATGAATTGGCTATAAATGGGTATTAACAGGTGAAGCCGGGGTGATCTTGAGTACCGGTACTGATGTGGCTGGTTGATGAATCTCCTTCACTTTGTGTTGTAGCGCTATAAGAAACCACTCCCAAAGACTGAAGGAAAGGGCATAATTCTGAAAACTAGAAAAAGACTCCAAACAGACCCTTAGCATGCTGTCTTTTCTCTCCGCTCCTCCTCCTCTCTCCCCTCTCATACGTACTCTTGTTCCAGAGCTAATAGGGAGGCGCCAGGCCCCTTTCCTGCTCCCTATCACCCACTCACCTTAATAATAAAAGAGAGCCCTCTGTTTAAAGGAGCTAGCAGGAGCTGGTGAAGATCACGCTGGTAATAGGATGATGCCTTTTTGCCTTTTGTCATGAGATTATGAACGGGGATAGCCTCTCCTCTCTGCTCCTTCACTCTTCTTTACCCTTCCCACACACAGCTCCTAGCGTCCTGGAGGGCCCTGTCGAGTTGGAGTGGAGACAGGCGTAACTGAGGCTTTGTTGCTCTGCTTGTATGGTAAAGGACTCGTTAATGAAATACCTTTTAGGGGGTATCGGCAGGTGAGCTCCCCAATCAGACGTTTCAGCAATAAAAACCACACAGCCGTACGTATGTTCACATGCGCTCCGTCTCCTCGCCTGCCTCCTCTCGCTATATTAATTACCTGAAGTGCCCTGGCCCTGCAAAAAGCTCTCAGTCCCCCCCACACACACCCCCCCTTTCTCTTCATCCAACACAACGGCCGAGGCAGAAGCGGCTGGTGGGGGGGGCAACAGAAAGACAAATGATAATAGTGGTAATGAACACGGGTGACAATAATGAGAAAGGTAATTGAGAAATGCTGTGTGGCGGGCCCCCTGGTTTTCCTTTTTCAGCCCAAAGCCAAGTGGAGACAGGTTGAAAATCATCTTATTTAGAGCTCAGTTAAATGGTTCATGTAGAGCGTTGGAGAGAGCCGGGATTTCTGACACTAAAGCGAGCTGACAAGCATGGCGCGGTGATACAGAAGCCTAATGTGATGTGTGAGGGAGTGAATAAAGTCACTGTTGACTTCAGACTGTTTTTGTGTTTGTTTCTGACGTTGAGTGGCAACCGTGCCGGCTGCGTACGAAACATCTGACCGTTTAACTGCTGCTCTTCACCTTTAAAGTCCATGTATTATTTGTATGGATGTGAAAAATAACGCTCCTCGTGGACGTTCCTGCCCCAAACACCTGCTGTGTGACCATCGTGCGTCTGTCTTTGTGGCTCAGTTTGCATGCGTTTTCCTTCCACCTCATGCAAGTATCCGCTCAGTCGGTTGAGTGTTTGGAGACTCACTGCCTACTTTTCTCACCCAGGCTGTGATAAAGACAGAGCGGTCTGGGCTGTAACAGACAGAGGCTGCCTCCACTAGCCCATAGTCTGCCACTCTCTGATAATGTTTATTGATTTGTAGCAAAAACACAATTTGATGGAGTTGAGGGGGGGAGGGAGGCGAGGAGGAGCGCCTGTGTGATTGTCACAGCTTGGCTGGTTCTGCTACACAAATAGAAAAGTCCTCCAGGAGTGGCATTTGCTTTGTTCAATTCTGACGTCTATTTAGTCATTTAAAAAAAAAAAAAAAAAAAGAAAAATTAGAAAATCAAACACCGGTGCCTTAAATGTAACACGCATTTGATTGAAATACTTAAAATGAGAGGGTGTGGAAATGGAAAGAGAATACCTCAGAGAAAAGACACGGCATAAGTGACTTATCTCGTGCAAATACACTCTTCATCCCTCTGTTTAAGCAGGAGAAAAATGTGCGTCCGTGTGTGAGTGTGTGCAAAATGAAACCTCCTAATATGAACATTTCATCTTCAGAGTCAGTCTATTATGTGAACTGTTTGCTCATTCTCCCACCGCTTCTGAGGAATGAGAGGAGCCTGGAGGCCGGTCTACTGTTAGCTCTGAGGTCAAACATGTTTGCACAGGCATGTGTGTGTGTGTGTGTGCTTCAGTTTCTGTGTAAAGAGCCAACGGAGAGTCTGCAGAGGAAGTGTGTGTTTGAGATGCCAGGAGGAACAAACCTGTTAAAAGTTCAGTGTCATGATTAGAGCCGTGCACTCTCCTGCTCATTAAGAAAAATACTTTTTTTTTTTTTTTTTACGTCCTCAAACACCACTCATGATGGAGTAGTTACAGTAGTGACATTTGAAACCATGAATATTGATCAGCTTTACTGGTCTGTCCCCAGATTTTCTCCTTACGATGACGGCTTCATAGGATGAATAAAAGGAACATCTCAGCAGGTTTTGTAAAAGCTTAGCTTCATGTAGGTAAAATTTTAGGAAGCATCAGTGTTAAAGGTCATCAAACACAGGCCACTGTGCACATGCATCTCCTGTTTTCTTCTAAATCTCAGTCAATCTAAGTTTGATGCTCATGAGTGTGTCCATCTAACATTGCTCATGCACAATCTTTTTCATATAATAAACTATCAAACACTGTAAAATAAAAAGTTGAGAAAACTCAAAATTTCAAGGTAACTTACTGCACCAGATTTTAGATTTTTGAGGCTCACTCAAACTTTAAAGTTTTGTGGGAAAACAAGCTACAATCTGGTACGATAAGTTACCTTGAAAGTTTGAGTTTTCCTAAATTCCTTTTTTTTTTTTTTTTTTTTTTTTTTTTTTTTACAGTGTAGAGGTTAAAAGTATTTAATGCTGGTAAATGTGCCAGATGAAAGTGAGTTAGACTCGAATGAAACTAAGACACACTCAGTCATGAGTAGCACCTGTATATGTAACTGGTTTGACTGGTCTAAATATCTGCTGTGTTCTCATTACTCGTTCAGCAACAGTAAAATGACATGTAATTAACCTGCCTGGGTTCATGTGCTGCTCACACACACCCTGGAAGATCTGTTTCCTCCTCAGCAGGGTAATGATCCTGATCCATCATCTGTATTGGCTTCACTGTTAACATCTGTGTGCTGGTTTGTGCTTATACTAGGCAAGCAAGGACTTCATGTTTATGTGATTTATTAGTGTGAAACTTTTCTGAATGCACGTTGGCCTCTAACAGGGTCCTCTGGACAAAACTGTATCACATTAGTTCTCACAAGTATTTTCCTGTACCCATCAGCATCCAGAAATGGAGTCTGTTTATTTTTTTTTTTTTTTTTTTAGGGGATCAGATTTTGTCAGATTTCGATATCGTCTTGTATCTTTTGAATTCAGCAGAGCAACTCAATTTCTCCTGGTCAGGTCCATCTTGGTTCTCCTTTCCTTTTCTCCTCTTTTCTCCTCCTTTCTCCATAGAGATCTCAGTTTGATGAAAAGTTTAACTAACCAAAGTTAATCAGTCCATGACGCTGCCAGATAGTTTCTTGAAAGATGCCGCTCTTGTCCCAGCATGCAACACAGCGTAACCTACGTTCACGTCCTCTTCTGCACTCAGCGGATAAGTACTAGGTGCTGTAGATACATTTAAGGACTCATAAAAATCATTCATTAAATTTTTTCTGGTGACTTTATGGTACTTTACCATGTTTATTGGAGAATATGTGGATTTTTTCATATTAGTCTGTAAACAAAATATGGTGGAAAGAAATTTCTGGACTCAAAAAGACAAAGAAAAAGAAACATTTAACGACTAAAGATTTGTCTTTACAAGTTTTCATTCACCTGTTTTCAATACTTTTGATTCACATTTTAAGGTATAATTTGAAGTCTTGGAAACATTTGATATTCAAATAGGCTCCCCAATACACGTAAATAATTGTTGGCTGTTCGTTATCGTCGCCATTGAGTTCTTTAATCATCAGGAAGAACGAGAGAAGAGAGGTTCATCCATGATATGACTGCCTCACGACTCTGAATGATTAATGTTCAGAGTACGTGTTACTTTGACTTGTCTCTTAAATATCATTTAACTACAAATAATTGAGCAGCCCCCAATATGAGCAGAAAACATCCAGTTCATCTTGTTTCCTGCAGACTGTCACTTCCCATTTTCACATCTTCTGCTTTTCTTTTCTTTTCTTTTTTTTCCGCCTCCGCATCTTTTGTGATTTGTAAAGCAAGCAGTGGTTGACAAATGACACCAGTGGAAAAGGCACTCATTGTGCCACAGTGTGAGAAGAGTTTTTTTTTTTTTTTCCCCTCTCTTTTTTTTCTGGTATTTTAGTTTTCTCTTCTTTCTGTCTGGGAGTGGAGGAAGGGAAGGAGGTGAGAGCGTGAACTGGTTAATGTGCTCCATTCAGCAGACTTTACACACAGGTTCAATAAAGCAGGAATCTGCTCTATATGCTGGAACCATTGTGCCATTGAGGACGACTAAAAAGGCCTTGTTCAAGACTCCCTGGAAAAAAAAAAATAGCCCTCAGCACCACTTGAGCAGAGAGCAGCTGAGAATAGGAGCAAGCAGGAGAAATGACAAAAATGGGGAGTTTGTTCCTCACACGCATGGCCAGTGTAATATCGCTGACAGTAACAACTGTTGCACTGGATGGGCATCGGTTTGAATAACAGCTTGAACCAAAATACGATTCTGCCTTTTATATAACAGAGAAAAATGACAAAATGGTTGTATTAGCTGTTAAACTGATTTACTTCAGCTGAAAAATCTGCACCATGAAAGAGGTTTGATTATGTTTTTGAGCAAAGCTGAATGTGAGAGCTCCATCCTCCTAACAAGACACTCCTCTACTCACATTAATTAAATCAAGTCTTCAGTTGGCTACTTGCACACAGCCCCCCCCGTTTCTCGCCACAGACCTCTCTGATTAGGCCGGCCCCTGTCATGCATATTCACACCGCCGCAGTGACAGCCTTTTAACAAGCTCTTACCTAATCACAGGAAACAATGTTCATCCTGTTCTTTTTTGTTCCTTCTTTTCTCGTTTCCTTTCATGTGTCTTTGGCTTTCATCTTTCCTGATCCCCGCTGATATCAGGCAGGCCTGCCGGTCGGAGGGAGAAAGGGATGGGAGAGACACAAGTGCAGCTCGGGCCTTAAATAAACTGCAATTGAGGAAGTGACTTGAACACAGAAGACAAGTTCAGCTCCATCTCCTCCCTTTCCCTCCTCCTCGTCTTCTCCTCCTCCTCTCCGCTTTTATACATGTCCGATAGACAAATTGGATTAGCAGCTATTGGATTAAAAGACAAAATGGTGGGATAAGAAATGAGACGAACGCGCTTTGATCACGCGTTTTAATGCATTTTTCCTTCTGTTTCATTCATTTTCCCCTGTTATCCAAACTCCCTCCTTGAGGCTGCAAAGAGGAGATGATGGAGGGAAGCTGGGCAAAGCTTTTCCAGCTCATCCAGTGACTGTAACTGGTGACGTCGTTCATCAGCGGTCAGACGGCCTCATGGTGCCTCTGCAGCTCCGTCGCTGAAAAGCAGCGTCGACCGCTGCAGCTGATTCAGTCAACCAATTATATAAATGACAATAACAAATACACTTTTGCTAATTGTGTCCATCTCAGATGCGATCAGTCTCTGGTTTTGCATTTTTTTGTAAGAGGAAACTAAAGATATTTTACTTGACCAATTTTCAAGTGGCAGATCTGTGATGACGCATGAGAATAAAACCTTTTAAACTCGCATCATCATATCGCTCAAAGGCATTGTGCGTTAACGTGCCCCGCTTCCTCAAAATGTTGCTGATGTTTTTATATTTTTAAACTAAAATCTACTACTTCCATGTGTTTAGTGAGAGCTCTCATTGAAGCAGAAAACCAGCGCAGGCAGCAGCCGCAGTTTGACCACCTCAGGGTGGGTTTCATTATTCCTATCTACACTGAATGGAACAGTGGCTGAGATGGCTATCTTAATCTTTGGCTACAGAGGCTCACTGACTTTTCTTCTTTTTTTTTTTACCCCCTTCTTCCATTCCTTCCTTTTTTTTATTTCCCTCTCTTTCTATCTGTGCTATTGATTCACACACACACACGCAGGCCCGTGCTAACCAACCTTTTCTCGGTGCCTTGAGGATCTCCCTTCACACGTGGTGGTTCGTGTCACTGCATCCTGGTCGCGTCTGTGTCTGAGAGACTGAGTGAAACAAGAGAAGAGGGAGACAGGCAATCAGATAGAGGCCTTGTTGTTGTTTTATCTCAGCTCTGTGTGTGCGTCTGAGTTGATTGCATCTTCCGTTTCTCACCACCACAGCCGCATTGATAGCTGATGTAACACTAAACACGATATTAACGACGATAAAGTTCCCGGCACCTGAGGAAACCCTGTGCGTCTCCATCAGGCGTGTTTCACTAATCCTTTGATGTCCTGATCAAACATCGTATCAGTGCCAAATTTATTGCTTCGACCTCAGTCGAGTTTGGCTTGTTTCTGCTTTGTGTTGAGCGCTGAGAAGTGGCGTGTAAGGCGAGCAGCAAGACCCAGAACGGAACCTGCCAAACTGCCAGATGCTTTGATCCAAGATGGCCCCCTGAGAGCCAGCATGGATCCACAGTTTCCCAGAGCCAAGGCTTGATTCACAGACGCGTTGTCAGCACTGCTTGCCAGGGATATTTACACCATTTGTCTTCATACAACACAACATTCAGCATTTTTTTCCTCTTGTTGACACTTCTAACATATTGAAGCCCTCATTACGTTTCATTAAGTGAATACATTTATATCGAGACTGTTTTTTTTTTTTTTTTTTCTATTGGAATCCCCAGATTGCATTGGGGCTTCAGTAATTTCTTCAGTCATTAGTTTTAACTACATTTCCTTGGTGTGTAATTAAGATAATTACATTGAATTAAAGTTTATCATGTAATTGAAACATGTCTAGATTCTTAAATTATTTTTTGAGGTTTTTTTTCTCAGTTTAATTTGAAAATATTTAGGTCTGTCAAAACTCAAACTGAGGTATTTCACTGCTAATGGCTGCGGTTACATGATGTTTTTTAATTCGGAATTAATAATTAGGAATTAAATAATTACGAATTAAACTATTTTCCTTTGAGTTTACATGGAAATAGTAATTCTGAATTAAGGTTTACATGGAAAACACATTTGTTCGGCTTTATCCAACTCCGCTTTAGGTCTGGGGGTTGGGAAGGGTTCTGATTGGATAGGGGGGCGGATGTCTTTACATCTACTGGAAGAAAACAAACTTAGCAACAACATTTCATTTATTTTTGACCTGGGTGGCGTCTCTATCTGCGAAACCTCCTTCATTTAACCTGGCCGCTTTGAAAAGCTCACAATTTTTATGTTTCCTGCCATCTGTTCTTTTAATTATTTCCAGTTCCTCCAAGCTATTTATTAAATAAATCGTCTCTGCTCTTGAACACCGTTTACTGCGTGCTGCCATTTTAAAACTTTGTTTTGAAAACAAGCCCAGCGCGGAATATAAGCGTCATCGCGACAGATGAGCAAGAGAACGAGCATGCGCAGAAAGACGGGAATTAATTTAAACAGGAATGAGTGTATACATGACTGCGGAATTATTTAATTCGGAATTAAAATGAGAATAAACCAGCCACTTACTTCGGAATATAGTTTAATTCGGAATTGACATTTTTATATGGAATTAAGTGTTTACATGGTAACTTTTATTCGGCTTTAACTTTAATTCTGAATTAAAGAGGAATTAAACTTCCCATGTAAACGCACTGAATGACAAAAAAAAACACAAGAAAAAACAGCTGATTTTCACGATCACGTCGTTGCTGCTGTCGACTAAAATCTTTCCTGTTGCTGCTTTCAGTTGGTCAAAGGACTTGAACCGTCCAGGCGTGAATATAAGTCCAGTAATTTCACTTCATCAAATACACCTCTGTCTCTTTAAGAGTCAGGTGACATCTGCAGGTCAGAGTTCAGCCCTGGAGAGGTTGACTGGAGGGAGTGTCCTGAGCAGCTGTCGAGTGTCCTGAAACCACTCATCCCTCCTTATTCCCTCCATCACTCCCTCCTTCCATGACCATTCTCGCTCATCTCTCCTTCCTCCTTCCTCATGCTTTTTTTTCGTAACCTCCTTTTCTCCCCCTTGCCTCCTTCATCCTTCCCTCCTCTGACCTCCCTGCCTTTCTTTCCTCTCCTTCTTTCCTCTATCTCCCTCCCCTCCCTCCTTTCATGAGATGTGGCTGGTGGTTGGCCGGTTGCTGCTGGCTGGCTAACGGTGGGGGATATAGCCTTATAATCCCCCTCGTCTTCCAGCCCGCCTCGCCACAATGTCACAGGAGCTTAATATTTGCCATTATTATTTGCTTGTTTTATTTGACTTCGAGGCAGCACAATGACCTGTCAGCACAGGCTTTATCCTCCCTCCGAGTGTCGTCCATTTCAAAGTTGACTACAGTAATCCACAAGCCCCCGATTCTGCTAAATCCCGAAGCTTCCTTTCATTTGCTCTTTTTCTTTCCTCTGACACCCCCTCCTCCTCGCTGGCGCTTCCTAAATGAAATTACATACATCTGGCGGCTCAGAGTATCACAAA
The DNA here is from genome assembly GCA_018398805.1 of Hirundichthys speculiger. Lineage (NCBI taxonomy): Eukaryota > Metazoa > Chordata > Actinopteri > Beloniformes > Exocoetidae > Hirundichthys > Hirundichthys speculiger. Next base: position 952,272 of record JAGFBZ010000861.1, on the reverse strand, counting down.
TGTCAACACACACTCACCGGTGTCCACGCGCGCATCCACGCGTCTGCCTTTTGTCACCAGTGACGCAGCGGCCCAGTCCTCCCTCAGCTCAGCAGTGAACGGTTCTGTGTGTGGATCTTATGAAAAAATAATGTTCTTTTGAATTTTTCCTGGTTTAAGGAACTAAATTAGCAATTTATTTACAAGTTGTCATCATATCCGGCATTTGTATTTCCCTGAATTTACAAGGCCTTTCCTTTTAAATGTTTTTTTTTATTATTATTAAAGTCATCTTTGTGTTAATTCTTTTGAGGTTTCCCAGCTACTGAGAGGGAAAAAAAAAACGGTGAGAGATAATAACATAAGCCCTAAAACGATCCTTCATCTTTCCTCCTGTTTTCAGCCGTTTCTTCTCTTCAAAGACGTACTGAGTGTCGGATTAATGCTGCTGTCTCTGTTTAACTGACCTCGAAGTGCCGCAAAGCTCATGTGCCACAAAAACACAGCTGAGTGATCTGACCACCGCACAATTTATCCATTCATAAACTATCCAGGACTTATCTATCAACTCGGGTTTCCACAAAACATGAGGTTTAAAAGTGGAGAAAATAAACTCAAAGCAGATGTAGATTTGAACTGTATTTTGTGGCCATCTGTTAGTTAACTGTAACACATATTTAACCATATTCAAATTGCAGCTTTGACTCATCAGCTATACAGTAATAGATCAAATTTAAAGAATCATTCTGGTTGTATTAAATTCAGTGAAATTTAAATGTCCTTTTAGATTGTATTTAGAAAAGGTTTTTTGTTTTTTATTTAACTGCTCTGCATCAACCTTTTTCAAGGCCAAGAAAGTAGCAGCAGTAAGCTTGAATAACTTTGATTTAGCCGTCTCTGCATTAACGGACCTGTGAGTCTCTTTGGGGTTTATCACTGATTCTCATCCTCTTACTCCTTTTTTTTTTTTTTTTTTTTTTTGATAATTTTGAATACAGTTGGATCATATATTTTTCCAAACTGACTGCCTAGATTTTGAAAAATATATGTCTAGATTTAGGCACGTATATATATATATATATATATATATATATATATATATATATATATATATATATATATATATATATGCATATGCTATATGCTATATTTAGTCCACTGAGGCCAACAGATGCCCGGTGGGAGTAAATGTTTCCTCCAAGTTTCTACGTTAAAGGTCTGTACTTTGTGTCAGTTGTGTGCATCCTCTTGTACCTTCTAAGCGAGTTACAGCGTGGCGCTTTAGCTCCTGGTGCGGACAAAATGTACATTAGCCGTGCATCTGAGCCTCGCCGGCTCTGCGCGTGTTAGGCAGGTGTGACACTAAGCGGAGACATTTTTCTTTTTTCTTTTTTTTTTTTTTTTTCTATGTGAAGGCCTGCTGAGTGATTGGTGGGATATGTATTGCCATACAGTGAGAGGCTTCACTCTGTAAAGACACTTGCTGGTAATCGCTGAGTTAATCCCGTCCCGGTTGAAGCCGTATTGACGTCGTGGAGACGTGGTGTGAAGTATGTGAATGTTTACTCAACGAACATGGACGCGGGGCGTATTTACACTCGCATTAGGTGGTCTTGCTGATTCTGCGGTGGCAAAAGGACTTAGTCATTTATCTGCCTCATCTCCTTCATGTGCACATGTCCATATGATATAATCCACTTTGGATTTTGGTGTTTTCTATAAAAAGCTGAGTGATATTTGTGTGTGTGGTTTTCTAGGTAACAACAAGGAGGAGGAGGAGGCCATGATGCAGGAGTGGTTCATGCTGGTCAACAAGAAGAATGCCCTCATCAGGAGACAGAACCAGCTCTCCCTGCTGTATGTGCTTTGTTTTTTCTGATATATTCACTTCATCATTTTCAGAGGATAGACTCTGTTAACTATTAACCCCTGCTCTTGTTTTCTAAACCCTCCCCTCTACTGAGACACACTAAAAACCCGCAAACATCTCTTCAGCATTCAAGCATCAGATCAAACTCGTTGAAGCAGCACGAGGCGGGCATGTCCTCGCCACTCTATTCACCCCCTCTGTCTATCCGCTCATTGATTTACATGTGGAAGGGATATGAAATCAATAGAAATGTGGCGATCGCTACTCTATCTCTAGTCTCTTTGTATGTGGTCAGCTGCGACAGGTGGAGACGCACACACACGCGCTGCCTTTTTCTTCATTTGTGGCTGTCAGGATTTCAAAGCGTGCAAATGGAGAAAAGATTGAAGTATTCATAATCACATTATATCGTGCGAAAGGGGAGGCTTTTAAAGTGGCCAATTGACAGAAGGGCTGATTATTAGCCCTTTCTGTTCTTTCTTTGAGGGGGCGAGGAGAAAAGGCGCCTGTGAAGGACAAATTCTATTACAGACCAAATTAGCTCATTTTTTAATATGGCTGAAAGAGGAAAGAATTCAATTTGTGCCGCGTGCACACATGAACGTCATATACACATAGGCGCACATCCACGGATGCACATTCACTCTGGTTTAATTCACTTCAGCTACCTTTCCTCAAATTCCCTTTTTCTGTCCTCACGCGTACGAACGCACGCGTCCACCCAGGGCAGTGCTAGCGCCCTGTGAGTATCAGTCATGTGCAGTAGATTAATGTGAAGCAGGAGAAGGTCCAGGCAAGTGGCTGAATCGATGTTTATTAAAGGTTTCTTTAAGTACTTAATGATTTAGTCATTAACATATTGATGAACTTTGTTCTGTCTGTGTGTGCGTGGTTTTTTTTCTCTAACTTGCCACAGGGAGAAGGAGCACGATCTGGAGAGACGATTTGAACTGCTGAACAGAGAGCTGCGAGCAATGCTGGCCATCGAGGGTATGACACACACACACACACACACACACACACTGAGGGTCTGCAGGTGTCTCGTTTTAATTAGGTGCATGATTGCAACTTATTAATTGTGCCAAACACTTGAAGTTGCGCCCTACAAGAGATTTTACTCCCAGATACTGCCGCTGATGGCTAATAATCTGAATCCATTCTTTCTTTTTTTTTCCTAACGTTGAGGGTTCATTTTGCTCTCTCGGTGGCTGAATTGCTCCACAGTGTCACTTATTCACGACAAACGGTGTCATTTTAGGATTTTCAGAGTCCATGAGATCAAGAGGAGTTGGGAGAGAAAAAAGTGATTGCTCATTATTCATCCGTGTGGTTGCGAGTCTTCCTCTCATGTTGCCCAGCTGCTGATCTGCCTTCATCGAGGGCCTGAAGCAGGAAAATTTAAATTCTGAGTCCGCTTCTTGATGAGGATTAAGATGCGAGCTTGCGAGGGATTTCACTCCCTGATACTTGATCAATGCTATCTGTTTCCCAGCCAGACCCGACCAGCCGATGCCTGATTTGAAATTTAGCCGCAGCTGCATTGAGAGAGGGCTTGTGGGGTGAAAAACAGCGGTTTTATTATTGAAAGCTCGTTAACTACACCGCGGCCAGAAAAGCGCCCATTGTGTTGTATCAAAGTTGTCAGAGGGGCCAAGAAAGTTTAATCCCCTTCGACTGCGTCCTCTTTGGCAAAATGAACCTTTCGCCAATCAATGCTAATTGATTTTTGCTATTCGACATTGACCAGCACCGCCACCCCATTCCCACCAACCCCCCCTCCCTTCCCCCCAGCCTTCGGACAACCATTGTAATTTCACCGGGCACCTGATAAGGTACCTGGTCCATAATAAATCAATTGTAATTAGCAAGAAAGAAGGAGGGTTGGGCAGAGTTGGGGGGGTGGGGGGTGGATAGGGGGGCGGGGAGGGGGCAGACATGCCTGTCCAAGCCAGAGCAGTGGCACCTGCATCCATGTTGATTTCCTCCATCTTCTCAGGCCGTTTTATTTATTTATATGTATCGAGCTGCTGCCCGAGTCCAACAACAGGATTTCATCTTTTCTACTCCAACAAACGTAGACAAAGCTGTTTTAAATGCGTGTCATGTTTTTGTTTGTATTGCACAGCACTCGGTGTGTGTATATATGTATAAATATGTGTGTGTATATATGTGTGTGTGTGTGTGTGTATATATGTATATATATATATATATATATATAAATAATATTATGGCTGGAAAAGTTAACGCGATAATAACGCGTTAACTCATTAATTTATTAACGCTGACATTTATTTTATCACGCGTTAACACATGTTGCTCACATGCTTTTGTTTTGAAAAGTCTGTCTGCTGTGGAAGACTGGCTGCTGCGGAACTGGAAGAGAATTTGCAGGTAAACAGGTAAACGAAAGCTGAAACGGACATGGAGAACGGTAAAAATCAGTGAACTTTACAGTTCAGGTAGCAACTCAGGTAGCAATATTAACAATTCTGTCTGAAAACAAAAATTCTGGACTGCAACAACACTTTCTTGTCATTCCTCCATGTTCCATCAGATCTGCTCCATGTGTTCACTGTCCTGCTGTTCTCTAGCTGGTTACTGCAGTGCGGCTCCATCTAGTGGCACAGATGTGTAATGACAACAGAAAGTCCAGTCCTCCATTATAAAACAAATTCAGTTCTGTGGCCCGTTTTTTCATTTTGTATTTTTTTTTTTTTTGGGGGGGGTGTTAGATTAAAAAACAAAAAACGTAAAACTTTCAATTTGTTTTTATTTTTGATTGACAATTGAAAATGGAAAGAATGAATGATACACGGATTGGTAAAGTTACTGAACTTTAACATGGACATTTTCATTTTAAAGTTCTCCAGATGGAGGATTTGACAGAAACAAGGTTTTTTGTAACAATTGACAAGTTGAACTCCCCGTTAAAAGTTTCTGCTGTTACCTCAGAAATTACCTGTTTTAATGTTCTGATTGTGCTGAGCCACAATCATTTTGTTGGATTTTGTTTGTAGACTTTATTTATTTTTTATAAAAACAGGATGACATTAATGCCCTGGCAGCGGCAATAAGCTTTATTTTATTTTACATTTTTTAAGATGAGATTTACACTAAATATGTGTTACTGACAAGTGCTGATGTTAAAAGGATTTGAACAACAAATGTTATGGCACTTTAGTTCATATGGCAGCAGAACATTTAAATAAAAGTGCATTTTACACTACTTTTGAATTCATTATTTGATTTTGCGTATACAATGCAATTAATCGTGATTAATCAGGGAAATAGTGCGATTAATCGCGATAAAAAATTTTAATCATTGCCCAGCATATACATATATATGTATATATATATATATATATAATATATATATATATACAGTCATGGAAAAAAATTATTAGACCACCCTTGTTTTCTTCAGTTTCTTGTTCATTTTAATGCCTGGTACAACTAAAGGTACATTTGTTTGGACAAACATAACGATAACCACAAAGATTGCTCATAAGAGTTTTATTTAAGAGCTGATATCTTACCATTTTCCATGGTTTTCTTGATTATAACCTAAATCACGCTATGGCGTTGTACTGCCAAAAACACTGCTTTTATGCATTCAGTGTTTTCTTTTCTGTCTGTTTTAGTCACATGATGACGTTTAGTGGTACCAGGTATTAAAATGAACAAGAAACTGAAGAAAAAATGGTGGTCTAATAATTTTTTCCATGACTGTATATATATATATATATATATATATATATATATATATATATATGTATATATATATATATATGTATATATACATATATATATATATATATATATATATATATATATATATATATATATATATATATATATATATATATATATATGTATACATACATAAATGTGTGTGTGTGTACATATGTTTTTATTGGATTAGGATGATGTTGACCTGCTTAGCCATATGTGTGTGAGGGGCGGAGAGAGAGAGCAGAGATAGTGCGTGAGCTGAGGTGGAGAGGTGGTGTGTGTCATGTCACTGCGGTCCTCTCTGCCTTCATGTGGACTTGTTGGATTTGCAGTTGACTAACTTATCAGCCGGCCTTATTTTCCTCCCTAAGGGAGGCACTTAACATTCACAGGCTCTTCCTTTCTGTAGCAGCCACAGATAGTTCTGAGCTGCTGGGAGGAAACCTGTGTGTGTGTGTGTATGTGCGCGCATCTGTACATCTGTGTGTGTGTGAGAGAGAGGATCTATCGGTCTCCATGTGCGCAGATCTGTGTGTTTGCATCTCACAGCTGTGTGTGCGTGTCAGAGCACACAGGTGTGTTGCCCTTATTTGGTGCTTGGGCAGGTCTATTGAGCGATGGCTGGGGGTGCGAGTAATTGCTGATTTGGTTGGCCAGTCAATGACACAGACAGACAGAGATGAGAGAAACTGAGAGAAAATACACACACACACAAATGCACCCTGCTGAGAAAAATATATACCGGCAGTCATTCTCACACACACACACACACACACACACCTCTCCATCTGTCCCATCCTTTCAGGTAGCCTCCAGTCACACTGAATGACGCTCGAGTACAAACACACTGCCCAGGTTAGCTGACTGGCTAAAAGTCTGTTTTGAGGGAAAAAAAATGTAAATAATGTAAGCATTTATCAGATTGGTGAAAGATGAATTTGCTTGGCCCCATCTGTGTTGATGCTGCAGACCAGAAGTAAGGATGCGTGCACCTCAAGATGATTCATTTCTCACATGTAATGCTAACATCAATTACTGAGCCTTTGGCTAATGATGATGGAGGACGAGTGGAGACGCATGAACCTGGGGGTTGGCATTCCTCTGAAATCAGCTACAAAGCTGATTATATACTAAAACGCTAAATTTTTTAAATGGGAAAACTTTAGTCTCTTTTCTTTTTGCAGTTATTTATGTTGTGAAAATCAAATCAAATCAAACTTTATTTATATAGCACTTTTCATACATTAAAAATGCAACCCAAACCGCTTCACAAAATAAAACAAAACAGGATCATCACAGATAATAAAAACCCATCCCTCTCCCCCCCACACACATACACAGCACACACGCACACTCACTGTACAAAGTAAAAATAGTTCAGTAACATGGCAGGACACTGAGGATCCAGGTAAGGAAATACCACCTCTGGGAGGCCATCCACACTGAGAGGCACCACAGCCCGCGGCCACAGGGAGCGCCGTCCCAGAGACCAAAATCCGAGGAGATCCAAGCCTGCAGAGCTGTTAATGTTGCTGGGTTAGGTGAGATGTTTTCCACCAAAACTGCAGCACACATGCTAACCTAGCATGCAGGTGAATCCTCAGGATCGAGTAGCAGGTTCAGAATCAGCAATGAGGTAGAAGATAAGGGCTGTGAGGGCAGAGGTCATGACTCAACATCATCCACGTCCACCTCGGCCTCCTGAGCCTCACATGCAAGTCAGTTTAAAAGAAGACGGCTGAAGTTTACGACAGCGTGACATGAGGAGATTGATTAAATGTCCAGCTGTGGCAGAATAAAACACGGACAGGTGGAGTCATTCAGGTTGCAGTTGTTTATGAGCGCCTCCTTTTATTGTGCGATGCCAGGCGGTTGAACTGCCATCTGTATGCCGCGCTCTCATCTCCCTGCAACGAAATTGATCCACTGTGCCCCCTTTATCTGCTTACCGATTCACACCTATGTATGCGCACGCACAAAACTGTGCCTCGGCTTTCTTCAAGGACCCGCGTGTTTTAAAGTGGACGCCCTCTCGCTGTCTAAAAGGGATTTATGCACAGCCGGGTCCCTGAGTTTTTCCTGTTACGGTTTGATATGATAAGCTTTTTTATATGTTTAAAATCAATATGTAATCCTATGCAGGAGCTTATCCCTCTCCACACCCACAACACACAGACACACGCGCGCATCATTTGTAAATCTATTTGGGCTTTGTAACACATCAGGGCGGCACGCGCTACAGACCCTGATTGATTAGGTGCACTGTGCAATCCTATCACATGGGCAACTTTTGATGATGTCGCCGACTCTTTCGGGGTTGCAAGTTGACAATAACAAGCATCTTTGAGGATTCAGGAGATGAGTAACCCACGCAGAGAGGATGTTTCAGATGATTTTCAGGATGCTCTTCCTTCTCTTCCTGCAGAAACTAAGGACCGAGTCCACTAAAAGAGGCATTAAAAGTTCCCATCACGTCCTCTCTTGCACCAGATTTACCATGCGGACATGCTTTGTTACTGTTAATCAGCTGGAAATAATTATCAAAACAATAATATAAATCATTAATGGTTCCTCTTTAAGGTTCTCAGCCCATTTGTAGACTTGCTAGTATAAAGGTTGTTTAAATGTTTATTTTAAAGGTAGTAATTTCTGATGGAAGCTGCCTTGTGCCTGTTTCTACCTGCAGCTGAAAAAACCTAAAGGGAAAAGAAAAAACTTCCTCGACTTGACTAAATAGTTTTTATGATTGCTGGAACAAGGAGATACGCGAACACCTTTTCAAACTCCGGGCAATAAACACGGCCAATAAAAAAAATGACAAGGTAACGTGTTTAAACAGAGTCCTTCAGGCCGCTCCCCGTTTTTCTCTCAGATGAGCAACGCGTTACAGTGTCACTGCTCACCGAACATTAATGAAGCCAAAATGCAGAGGCAGCATCTGGAAAACTGACCGTGATTTAATAGCTTTAAAAACCACCATTTAGCAACAATAACTGGTGGTGATCATTTTCTCACATCATTGAAGAGCAACAGCTCATTGATGGTTGTGGTTCTTAGTTTATGAACTGGTCCCATTAGATTTACTCACAGCATCTCACAGGTCTGGAGTTGGACTGGACCGTTGCGACACGTTGACTCTTATGTTTCAGCCGTTCTGCTGTTGGTTTCCTGGTGTCCTTCAGAACATCAGCTTATTCGATGACCCAACTTCAGCCAAACTTCGCCTCAAATCTGCCAAGAAGACTCTTGTATAGAGAAGTTTGTGGTTGACTTAGTGACTCCAAGGTGTTTTAGTCTTATGGCTGCTAAAGAAAAGCACAGGTGCCTCCACCTGTGCCTCTGAGGTGTTTGTGCTGATATTTTGTATTTGGTTAATACCAAACACCTCTACTCTGGTCTCATCTGTCCAAATGTGGTTTGTTTTGCATGGGACGTTGCACTGCCATGTTCTTTTTTATCCCCCTACTCAGTTTCTCTGAGCATCGCATTCCCTGACATGTTCTGACCTTGCGCTGGCAGCAACTGTCCTCAGTGTTTTCCTTTTTTTTTCTCTCTCTCTCTCTATAGAATAATGACACAAAATTGTCTTGGAAATGGCCTTGTAATCCAGCAACAGTTGCTTCTCTAAGATGATGCTGATGTCTTTCCTCTTTGGCGTTGTGTTAATAATCATCCCAATACTCCAGACAAACAGCTGCTGCTTTTATAGAAGTGACCACTCTTGATTAGCAGCATCTCACTCCTACGTCCTGCTTCCACAGGATTTATGGGTTTAAGGAGATATTTAGTTTTTCACAAATGGCTTCTGCATTAATTTCTGTAAATTAAAAAAACAGCATGATGCAATATGTCAGTTTGCCGTTCATCTGAGGTTGAATTTAACTTATTTCAAGACCAAGAGTCTTTTTCTGATTACTATTGTGTTTGTAAATCGTCAGTTTAAAGATGAGCTGTGTCTCTCTGAAGGCCGTAGATGTTTGGGTTTGGTTCACATTTACAGCTGATGGACGGTGTATACTCTATTAATAATATTTAAAGTAGTTACGGCGCCGACATTAAACAACTTGGTGACATTTTTTAAAGTGCGGGAGCAAGTTAAGATTTAGATGAGCAGATACATCTGAGTTAGAAGAATCAAGCTCTACCTTTTAATGAGGGATTATGTCAGCAAACATCTGTTGTCCACTTATTAACATTTGCATGTGACACAATGGAGAATCTGTCTCTTTTATTTATCAGCCATTTCCTCCTCCTGTCGACTTTCTTCTCCTCCGGTGACACTTTTTGTCTCTTGATTTCACTTGGACTTAAGCCAAAACCAGCTTTCAGGGGTCTTTTGCAGAAGAACAAGAGGCAGAGAGGGAAGAGCACAGAGGAGGACGAGGAGGAGAAACAAAGAAATGACATTAAATGTCTTTTATATTTCAGTCCTCGCAGGTGTAAAAGTCTATCGAGGACGTCGAATCTCAGCTCGGATCTGTGCGTGAGACAGACAGGCAACTGCATGTTGGGTAGTTTGGCCCGGCTTTGAGGGGACGCCGCTCTGGGCCAGTTTGCCGTCTTGAATAAATTTAGCATCGCAGAGTGCGGGCGGCTGGTGGGGGGGGGCGGCTGGTGAGGGGGCTGGTGAGGGGGGGGTTCATGGGGATTTGAACCCTTTGCATTCTTGTGTGCCTTGTGCAGACTCACATGGTTACCGTTGATGTGCACGCTGAGGTTTATCTGAATACCATGTGAGCTGTACACACTCCGCCAAGTCTTTAACCTCTCTGCCTCTCTCTCTGTCTTTGATGGAGGGGGCGGGGCTTTTTTGGCAGGGAGGGGCGGGGCTTCTTAGTGGCTGCAGGGTGTTTTGTTTGTTCCCGTGTCTCTGGTTACCCAGCCTGCCCCACTCTGGTGTTGCCTGGTCACGTCTCTCATCGTCTCTTTTTATTGTTTACCTTCCTAATGAGGGGGGCGGGACTCTGTGACATGTGATTGACAGCAGTGTGCTTACCCCTCCCGTCACCCCTTCCCCCTCCTCGGATCAACCAAGCCTTTGGCTTCTTGGCCGAGAGCTGCTCTGAAGCAGGAGGAAGAAAGACTTTTTTTTTTTTTTTTTTGGAATACCTTCTTTCTTTTTTTCTTCTTCCCCCTCTTCTCGTGGGCCGACTCTGTCAAAGGTAGATTGTGGGGAGAGTTCCTGTCAATTATCTAAACTTGACGACTCACATCATGAGTCATCTAATTTTTTTTGTTTGTTTCATTTTGTTGTTTTGTTTTGTTTTTTGTCACAACTCATCTTCGACTTCTCAGTTTCCTAATCTCCCTGCCGCTCCAAAGCAGGTTTGGACGTATTTGGCAGGTGTTTGAGCGTTTGTTGACTCGCACAGAGAAGAGGAGGAGAGTAAATTTGCCTCTCTGAGAGGAAAATAAAAGAACAACGGCGGCAGAGAGGAACGTAGAGAGCCAAATATTGGGACTGTGTTCATTTCGCTCTGTGGTCGACTTCAAAGGGACGAGCGAGGCCAATGAAGAGAGCGCAGACCTTTCAGGACGAACACACTGAGCCCAGCGTGACACACACTCACACACACACAACCTGACGGCCACAATTTGACTCAATGAAGGAGGGGAGGTATTTATTTTTAATAAAGCCATACTTATTTTGGGAGTGACATTTTTCAACACTGAATCAATAGCCAGTTAAATATTGATAGACGGAGAGAAGTTGCCTCCATGGTGCAGAAGTTGCACATGGCTCCGCTGCACCTTTTTTTTTTACCCCCCTTTTTTTTCTTTCTAGTATGAAGCGAAGGAGGGTTCTGCGAGGGGGACATGTTCTCACACTGAGCTGGAAAAAAAAAAAAGCTGTAGATTTCTTTCCTTCTCTAAGCTGTGAGACGGCAGAATAAATCTGCACACAGTCTGTCTGACGCTGGAGTGTCGCTGCTCTTTATCCAAACATGTTTCCAGCAGGGCAGATGAGGCGGCTTTTGTAATCATAACAAAGTTGAATCTCTTTCGGCGTATGTGCAGCGTGCGCTCATCCACTCTTTTTTTTTTTTTTTTTTGAATTGTCGTTTTTGTTGCTGTGACATTAACGTTGGGCGTCTGAGTTTTGGGGCTGCGGGAGGGAGGAGCGCTGGATGTGGAGCTGAGGGCGCCAGGCGGATATTTGAGCCCCAGGGGGAGCGAGTGCTCTCCTGTGGGCACCCCCCCCCCCTCCCCTCCTGGGGGGGTGGCAGAGGGGATTTGGATCGGGGTCCCACCTGGACCCTGTGGGGCCCCTTCCTGGAAAGACCCTGGAGAACTGAAAGACTGGAGTCAGGGCTCACCTGCTTGTTTGTTTGTTTGTTTGTTTGTTTGTGCATCTCAGGAGTCGAGGAAATTGTCTGGCTTAAAGATGAATGAATGAATGATCTAAAACATAATATTAAAAATGAAAATCTAAAGAAATGTCAACAGAAGTTTCACACTTTGACTTTTATTGATCAGACTTGAGGAAGCAGCATCCTCCTGTGGGAATGTGACGCCTGACGTATCTGTGAGCTTCGTGAAGCTCCGCATTAACATGACAATATGGCTGAAGTGTGTTTGCTCACCGCCGCCCTCAGACGGCCCGGTGGAGTGTGTTTACACGTCACATTCACACGCCGCTCTGGTCTCATCTCGTCTCCGTCCAGCGGGACCAGAAGAGGAAGAGCTTTTATCAAACTGTCTCTCCTTCCGAAACCGAGCGATCTAAAACCAGGAAATCCTCCAGACGCGGGTGCAGTTAGGTGTTCTCTCTGGGAGGCGTGGTCGTCCATCAGTCTTCCTACGACACGACTTCAACTTTTCCTTCAGCTGACAAACTGTCGATACAAAACATCCTCTGCGTGTCCACGTCTGATGGATTTCGTTGCTCTGATGTCGTTGCAGACTGGCAGAAAACCGAGGCCCAGAAGCGGCGAGAGCAGCTGCTGCTGGATGAGCTGGTCATACTGGTCAACAAACGGGACGCGCTGGTCAGGGACCTGGACGCCCAGGAGAAACAGTAAGTTACTCGCCGAGCATGCGACAGTTAAAGATGGAGACATGCGTAAAACGTGACAACACACTTGAGCGGCGGCCCTCTTCGGTGAGTTTGACTCGCCGTCTGCTGCCCGCCGTTCCTGAAGTTCTCCAGAAGGCGCAGTGACTGGGGCTGCAGGCCCTGCAGCAGCCGCAGCGGCGCGTCTGCAGGGGCGGGATCCCTTCCAGATTGGCGGCGCCGTCCGCCAACAGGGTGCCTGGCGGGTGAAAGGTCAGAGCTCGGCTCCTGGCACGAGGCCACTCCACAGGTGCCACGGCAACTGTCACTATGGCACCAACAGTGTCACCTGTGTCCGTCCCTCCACCCCCCACCCCCCATCCCAACCCCCCCCAACCTTGAAGGCATCTGACCTTTTGACGTTTGCCGTCCGCAGGGCCGAGGAGGAGGACGAGCACCTGGAGAGGACGCTGGAGCAGAACAAAGGCAAGATGGCCAAGAAAGAGGAGAAGTGTGTCCTTCAGTGACTGTCGGGAAACACAACCATCAAATGTAGCCGATAAAAGAAATGTATCATCATCATTATTATTCAGATTTTTATTATAATTACTATTATTATTTGACAGTTGGTTTTAAACGTTTTTATCTGTCGTTGGAACCCAGATGAGGTTTATGTTTCCGTCAGTTTAACTGTAGAAACTTTGCACCAACTTTGTACTGACTCGCTGTCACACGTCGATATTTTTAAATTCTAATTTTACTTTACTGAGAAAGGTACCTGTAAGTAATATAAATACACTATATGAGACGAGAGACGTGCAAACTCTGTCAGATGGTGTGAGGTTTGTGTTTGACGATGCTGCAGCACGACTCCTTCTGTCCAAATGTGGACACCAGTCAGTTTGAGGTACAGCACAACTGGGTTTAATGGGAGGACTTTACCTTTTTTTTTTTCATGTTTAAAAGATGAAGAGTTTCAATTAAAAAAAAAAAAAAGTTAACTACAGTCTTTTCAAGCTACTTCATAACTTGACTGTATCTTTTAGTCATTTCACTTTTTACTTGTAAATTATCTTAACTTCATTACTGTTCATAAATCTTGCATAAAAATTTCCTATTGCTTTTTTTTTTAAGTCTTGGCTTAAAAGCAGTTTATCAAATAAAAAAACAATATTAAAGAAAAAAAAACTGTTGTATATTTCCATGTCTGCTCTGACCGACAGGCTCCAAAATCCTTGTTTATATGTCAGCAGTCAGAAACAACAACTATGTACATTATTTATTTCCGTTTGTCCTCTAAGCTGCTTGAGTGAATCTACCGTCTCATTTCATGTGCATTTTCCTCAACAACTTTTTTTGTTTCTATTTATTGTACTCAGAAGAGGAGACAAATGCTTCCACGTGCATCTCTTAGAGTTGCACATCTGGTGCAGCTGTCCTTTATGTGTGAAAATTTACCTGATTATTTATTCCAGTGTCATAACCCAACTCTTCAATAATAAAGTCTTTATGATTTCATACTCCACCAGGCAGCATGTGTGCTTCTTTTTTCAACCCTCTGAGGGTGAACAGATATTTCAAAGTTGTGATTTTAAGCGTTTGGACCCGGTTTTGCTGTTTAATGTCGAGGTTTAATCCAGTCTATCTTTAAAGTGTTTTTATCTCACAGTCCAAATTCTTTTCCTTATCAATTACAGGTATACTTCCAGGCTTTTTTCCTCCTTATTTTGTCTGTGTTTTCTACTAATTTTGGAAAGTTATTGAAATGTATGCACGCCCTTGGCTGCGGCTGTGCACATAAGTGGCCCCTATCAGTGTCCATCGATGCTTATTATTCAGCGCTCTGTTCAATTCCCCAGCGGTCTGTGCGTGTTTATAAATTAAAATTGGCGTGTGGGGTTTTTTTTTCTTCTTTTCTTTTATTTGAGCAGGTTTCACAGAGGAAGATTAGAGAAATCACTTTGTTCCGAGCAGATGTTTCCTCTCCGGGCCGCTCCTCCTCGCGCTGCGGACGGGGGGCCGAGCTGGAGCGGTCCGGGGAAAGACGCCCGCTTTTAGCTCCGTTAAAATATAACTCACATTCTTTAATTGTCCTCTTTTAAGGCGCGTTCATTCGTTAACGCGCAGTCAAACTGGGTTGAATTGTGAAAAATGCTCCTGGAATTAAAAAAAAAAAAAAAGACAGGTTGGAGAAAGTGCGCGCGGGTTAACCTCCACTCCGTCCCCGCGGGCAGCCTGCCGTCCTCGATTAATGCAGCAAAATGGGTTGCGACAGCAGACGTCCTCCCCGGCCTTTTTAATACTTTCAAATTAATGTGCGGCTGCTTTTCTTCTCTGCTTGGGACCGACTGTACGCGCACATTTACGCGCGTCGCGCCCCCCGAGGCGCTTTATTTTAGTTTGTATATAAAGCGCAGTTCAGCTGTAACCTGGAGAATAAAGAGCCACAACGGGAAAGGACGGCGGTTGTTTATGTGTAAAAACTTAAAAAAAAAAAAAGAAAAGAAAGAAATATACGAATATCTTTCACACAAACTTACATGACTAGTTTGTAAAGAGTTTCCATTTTAATTTCAGACTTATTCCTGAAACTTTTAAACTTTTTACTCCCTGCTCCAGTTAGTATCACTTTAAATTAGTTTACGCAGCGAAAATAGCTCCATGGCCTTATTTAATTTATAATTTCTGTTGACAAATCGAATATTTCAATATTTCTGTGGATACATTTGTAATTAAAGCTGAATAAAACGGCAGAAACGGACCCGTCTTACCTCTGCAGCATCACTCCGATTTCTTTAATGTTCCAGTTAAAGCAGAAGTGAAAAACAACTGGAGTCAGTTTCCTTTTTTTGGGTGAAAAAGAGCGACGCGCTGCGTAAAAAGCGGCCGCGGCCGCGGCGCTGCTGCGCAGCTGAGGATCCTCCAGCTGAATGGATTATCTCCTGAGCTTTGATGTCTCCTGGCCTCACCTCACAGGTGCTTCGCGCCGCTCGGCCTCTGCCTTCACTCCCTCTCACCCTCCGCCGTCCAAAAAAAAAAAAAAAAGGAAAAGAAAAAGGAGCTGCACCTGAGGGAGCGCGGCGTCTGCTGCGTGCAGCGCCGGGGCTCGCGCGACTCTCCGTTTTATGCATCATCGTTTTAATAAGCACCGACAACATCCCCGCAGATCCCCGCTTCCAATCCTGCCGGCTGAAGGGACAAAACTTTTCCCCCTCCTCTCCTCGCCGCCTAATCCCAGGCTTTACCAGCTCAGCATTAAGAAAATTCAACTGCAATGTGGGATTAGACAAAATACTCTTATTACAAAAGGTTGGTGCAACTTGATAACTTGATACTTGTTCAGGGGTTTATCTCGAGGTCTCACATCGAGAGTGGAGGGAGGAAAAAAAAAAGAAATGCAGGAAAAATGTCAGAATAGCTCGTCTCTTTTGTGTTGTGAGGGCCATATTTGTCGAATGGCCTTTTTGCATAATTTAACGGAGCTTGTGTGTGTGCGCGCTTGTGAACGGGAGGGGTGGTGGTATTTGGGTTGGGGTGGTTTTTTTCATTTCTGACTGCTTGGACTTCTGATCTAGTGGGAATTTCAGAAAAGGTTCGTGAAGATGTTTGAGCTCCTCAATCAGTTCACCTCTTCATTCACTCGTGTTACATTTTGCATTTATAATTCTGTGCGTAAAAGCGCGCTTAGATTTCATTCCTGTGAGGAAAGGTGCGTTCAGGTGCCTCCTCTGGATCCCTGGCTAACTACGAGCATCACTGCAGGCCTCCACCATCCAACATTTCTCCAAGTTTCTCTGCCAAAGTGCTCTCGTCGATGACTTTTAAGTCCCAGCAGCCTCCGCTCTGATACCCCTCCTCCTCCTCAGACACGTAAAAATGTGATTTCCATCCCAGCTCGCGCTCTCAGAACATCAGCTCCCGCCTCATTTCCACTTCTTTTTTTTTTTTTAATTGATCTATATAGAAAAGTAGGGAGTTTGTGAGCTGCATCCCAGCGACCTTTACTCCAACTCTGACTAAAATGTTAGGAAACCGCTTGTGTGCGAGCGAATTAAAAACAGACACACACACACATATTAAAAAAATAAATAAATAAACAGATTTTTCTGAAGAGCTGATTTTTCTTTTTCCTCCACAGTGACTTGGAGGTCTTTTCTTATTAAACTTTACGTCAACCACCCTCAAATGTAATTCTAAATGGGGATTAAACATCATTAATATTCATGTGAGTGAGTGAGTGTGTGTGGTGTGTGTCTGTGTGGACAGAGAGAGTGGGGGGGGGGGGGGGAGGAGGGTTTATCACAATAAATCAAAAATGGATATGTTTAACTTATCCCCCTTGTTTTTATCTTTCGTTTCACACATTTTTGGCATCACAGAGGAACAAACGCGACATTTCACCAAAACGTGGCGAGAAACTGACAAACTAAAGCGGATTTAAGTCTCTAAAGAGCAAATACTCTCGATTTTCTTCTCCCATTTTTTTTAATCATTAGAAAACTCTGAATGAAAATAAAAGGCGCTTCAAGAGACAAGGAAATTATAACCCAAAAAAAAAAAATCAAGAAAATCAGTCCGCGGGGTTTTTTATTTGTTAGTTTTGTTGTTTGTTTGTTTTTTAAACAAGGTTATAATTCCCTCTACGCTCCCGCGCTTCTTCTTTTCACGCCAGTAATGAAACTCTGAACGTCTTCCTGTGAATTCTTTAAGTTCAGCTTGTTCCTTGGCGCGCTGAGACGCGCAGCGCAGCGCGGGCCCGCTCGTGCTGATGCGCTCAGGCCTCTCAATCGTTTCCATCTTTTTTAAAACCGTTCTGTGCTTCTGCTGGTCTCGGGACCGAGAGCAGGAGGGGGAGGAGGGGGAGGAGGAGGAGGAGGGGGGGGGGGGGGGGGTCAGTGGGAGTGGGCTCCCCCCCTCCTCCCAGCAGCCTCCGCGCGCCCATAGGCCAGCCGCGCCGTCCGTCAGCACGCCGACGCGCCGCTATTGGCTGTGGGAGGCGGAACCGCAGGTGATCCTCCGCTCATAGAGGCGCGGGGCGGAGAGAAGGTGATCAATCTCCATCCGTCTCCATTAGAAATCACCTTAACAGTCTGACAGACGACGACAACCCCCTGAAAGCAAATGAGTTTGATTTGTTTGGCTGTAAAAACGGCCGGAACCGCAGCGAGGACGCGGTGACCTGCCTGCGCGTTTCCCCCGTGATGCCGCTCGCTCCGCGCGCTGC
Organism: Hirundichthys speculiger; assembly: GCA_018398805.1. Taxonomy (NCBI): domain Eukaryota; kingdom Metazoa; phylum Chordata; class Actinopteri; order Beloniformes; family Exocoetidae; genus Hirundichthys; species Hirundichthys speculiger. The sequence goes on along the minus strand of JAGFBZ010000861.1, from coordinate 934,473 downwards.
TCCCGCCTGTTGTTGTTGTTGTTGTTGTTGAGCAAGTCTGCGGCCGCTGCTCGAGTTTTGTGCCCTGCAGACTTCCTGCTGCTGGATATTTTTAATCGCCTCTTGTGGTCCGGGGGCTCGGAAGGAGAGAAGGAGGAAAACCAAGGTAAAGTTTCTGCACTTTTCTCTCCAAACTCCGTCGGTTTTACGCGCAGCTTCCCTCCTTTCAGCGGAGCAGGAAACTGAGCAGAAAAGCAGCAGAAAAGTAACTTTCCTTTTTGAATTCTGACCTGTGCCTGATTTTCAATTTGTGCCGCTGCACTTTCTTGTGAATTTATTTGTGCAGATATCAATTAATCCGCTCCGTGGAGGACTTCATCTCCAAACGAATAAATTGAACTTCCTCCAGGAGTAGATAATTTTCATATTTCTATTCCAATTCATCCCTGCTAGTTTTTATTGAGAGCAATTGGCCATTAAAGCGTTTGAACCACTTAGTAGATAATTGGAGAGGCGTGTTTTGGTTTTTGTTAATTTATTTTGCTGATAAGAGCCCTTCTGAAACGCTCTCTCCCCGGAGGTCTAATCTATATTCTAATTGAGTTCATTTGCACCGGGATCTCTCCTTTTCTCTCCGGCCTGAGCTGCAAACGCGCCTTCAGCAGCTGCAGGGAGACACGTTTGGTTAGTTGGGCTTCGGCTCGACCGGTTAGGAGCTCATTGTTGAAAATAATGTCACTAATTTCATTCTCGCTCGTGTTTGGATGTTTCAGGACTGAGGGGTGAAAATCTAATGTCATTGTTTATGAGTGTAAATGCTGATGAGGTTTATGTTTAAGGGAGCTGCTGAAAATTCAAATTGACTTTTTCCTTCTTGAATGGTATCTTTAATTTAGAGAGGAGGGGGTAAGAAAAACTAAAATGTCTGTATTATGTTCTTTAAATAACGCACAAAGAGTTTTTAAAGCACAAATACTCATCTCTAGATTGCGTTAAATTGCTTGGTTCTGCAGATTTAGAATACAATTTCGAATTTCTACAAAATAAAGTAAAATAAAATAAACGCCTGTAGATGTTTCTCTTGTTAAAATAAAATTTAATTTATTTATAAAAACAAAAACAGAATAGCCGAAACTGGATGTCCGGACAAAACGCTTCCCTGCGTGCTGGATCTGAACTGAGCCGCGGATCCGCGGGGATCCCGGTTCTGGTCAAAATACACACAAAGTGCGACGACCCGAAACAAACAGGAGCGAGCGCGCACAGAAAGGCTTCAGCTGTGATTTTTCTAGATTATCAAACCGCATCCATAATCCATCTTTTAATGTGTGAAAACGTGTGTGTGTGTGTGTGTGTGTGTGAGCAGGCCAACACACACCCAACACACTCTCTGCAGGTTTATTCAGAAGTTTGCGTCTGTTGAATGAAAGGTCACAGTCATGTAAAAAGACAATACTAAAATAAAACAAACAGATGGATTGATTTTTATCTTTTTATTTATTTGGAACCCAAGTTTAAATGAATAAAACATTTTTCCAGTGTATCTCTTGTTTTTACGCATATATCTAAAGAGGTGCGCAGCACAATTAAAAAAATATTTTGCGTTAGACTCTATAGATAATTTATTCTTTTTTACAGTTTTACGTGCGTGCAGACGTGTGAAATGTTTCCTCTGCAGGTAGAAGAGGCTTGTCGGTCATGCAATGATGTAACATTTAGGAACCACAGATGGGAGCGTGAAAGCGTTTTTATTCAGGTTTTAAGTTCCACTAGTTTCCTTCAGTTCCTCTCTCTCCACGCTTTACTTTCTTTTTTTTTTTCTTTTCTCTTGCGGATTTTTCCGGGTTTAATATGAAAACAAATTCTGCTTTGAAAAGCACTACCCCCCCCCCCCTCCTTTCCAGTTTCCTCTGGGATTTTATTTCTGATTTTAGCAGCCGTTGGCCCCAGCTAACTTTTTAAAAAACTGAAGGGAACTGGTTTATAAATAATCATAATAGGCCAAATGATTTCTTGGCACCTTTTAAATAATAGATTTCCAAATCTAAAATGTCTAAAATGACATTTCATTGCTGAGATATGTTTGCAAACAAAGTTTCGATGACTGATGATTAATATCTTTAAATATCCTGGCCCATTGAGGCCAATATGTTTCCCCCCCTCCACAGTCTCTCTTGTTTATTTTATTTTATTTAAATGTCTATTTCTTGTGTGTGTGCGCGCGCAGTGACTTGGATCGGTCCCCTGTCCCGTCAAGCTGCAGCATCGGGGGAAACCGAACCACTGGCCTGAGCTGGGTGGAGCAGTGACCGCCTGTAGCATGATGTCCTACCTCAAACAGCCCCCCTACGGCGTCAACGGCCTGGGGCTGAGCGGAGCGGCCATGGACCTGCTGCACCCCTCAGTGGGTTACCCGGGTAGGAGCCCAACACACACACACACACGCGCGTTTAGCACACGTAAATGCGCATCTTTTAAAGATTAATGCACCTGGAAAGGAGAGGGAGAAAAAAAAAAAAGCACCTGCACCCACGCAGAAGGTCAAAGTATTACCTGTCCTTCCGTAACTGAAACAGGAGCTGCTGTTTGTTCCTATTTAATAACATTTATGAAACAAATTGTAAAAACGTTTAAAATGTGGATTATAGTTTATAAATGTTTTTATTTTCTTATTAGGGGAAGAACTGTTTAGGGCTTAATAGACTGTCGTTTACTCAGCAGCTATATTTTTTTTCCACTTTCATGACACATTAGCAGAGTTGGCTTCAGCTGAGTAGAAAAGGGTCGCCGAGAGTTGTTTCCAGCGTCATTATCTCGCCTTTATTGACGGCGTTTCTCCGTCTTTTGTCGCTGTCTTTCCCGCAGCTACTCCCAGGAAGCAGCGGCGGGAGCGGACCACCTTCACGCGCTCTCAGCTCGACGTCCTGGAGGCTCTGTTCGCCAAAACCCGCTACCCGGACATCTTCATGCGGGAGGAGGTCGCGCTGAAAATCAACCTGCCCGAGTCCAGAGTCCAGGTAATGGACCTTAAAAGAAGAAGAACGAATATTTTAATCACTGTTTTGTTTTGTTTTTTTTTTTAAATTAACGGTCGTATTTTCAGAAAACTCAAAGTTTCACCTCTTCGCCTTTCTTATATAGCTACACCAATTTACATAGTATAGTTATTTATTTTTATAGACTGTCGAATTTTTTCATAGCAGTTTAAAATGTTGACCGTTAGTGACGTCACTGGTCCTCCGACGTTAACGGTTGATTTTAGCCGGCTAACAGGCTACAAGCACTCGAGTATTTTATACCTTCGACTATGTTGATTTTTGTTAATTATTTAATGTAATCAAAATATCTTTAAAGGCTTCACAAGACCTGTTCAAAAAACCCGAAGATAATTAATTTTCCTTTTGATTAGTGTCGTTCCCCCTCTCGTAGTCAGATGATTTCAGTCTGTTTTTAAAAGGACAGTAACGACTTTTTAAAAGTGAGGAAGCATCAATTTGCATTAGAACTGATATAACACACTGGTTTGGTGATTGGTTACTGGGAAAGTAACTGCAGCCGCAGTCAAACCAGTGTGGATCGTAGCATTCAAATGCTGAGGTCATTTATTAAAATCTCCTTTTATCCACCTTTTGTTCATGATTCAGCTCAGTTCACTGGTCAATTCAGCTTCCTGCAGTCACATTTTATTTCATTTAACAGACAAAATAAACGTCAGCTAGTTGCTAAACATTTAATTTTTTTCCAGCAATTTTATTTTCTTTAACCAACTGATATGACCCATCTGAAGTTTGTAATTTAATCAGAATTATGGAATCCATAAAGAAGAAGCCATGATTTCCCCTGCAAACACTCCAAGCATGCCATAGCGGTACTACGATATTAAAGGAATACTTCTCTTAAAGGGTATAAAAGGGGATCCCTAGGAAGGCCTCTGTCACAGTTTGAGTTATTTTCAGAATGTGTGCGCACCAAACAAAGTGCTCTACACGATCCTACCCTCTCAGTGCTCTAGAGTTACCCTACTGTGTGCTGAAACTCAATAGCCTGTTATCTTAGAGCCGTCTACCAGGTATGAAATTAGACTCCTGACTGATCCAAGCCAAGGGGCCGGGGTGGAAATGAACCTTGATGGATAATAACCCTCAATTTTCCTCCATAATGTACTCCCAGCATGGCCTGGGGGTTTCTTATTTATTTATTTTTCCTGAAGTGCTGAGGTTGTGCACGGCTGCTGACTTGCTGTTTCTGGTTGCAGGTGTGGTTCAAGAACAGGAGGGCCAAGTGTCGCCAGCAGCAGCAGAGCGGCAGCAGCGCCAAAGCCAGGCCGCCCAAGAAGAAGTCCTCTCCGGCCCGGGAGAGCACCGGCTCCGAGAGCAGCGGCCAGTTCACGCCGCCCGCCGTCTCCAGCACGGGCTCTTCCTCTTCGTCCTCGTCCACCAACCACACGGGCCCCGCAGCGCTGAGCAGCACCTCTACCTCCATCAGCACCGTATCCTCCATCTGGAGCCCCGCCATCTCCCCTGGAAACGCCCCGACTCCCGCCGTGGCGCCGCTCCCTGAGCCGGGACCCCCGTCTAATGCCTCTTGCATGCAGCGTTCAATGTCAGGCTCCGCCGCCGCCGCCACCTCCTACCCCATGTCCTACAACCAGACGCCGGGCTACGGCCAGGGGTACCCCGCCCCCTCCAGCTCCTACTTCAGCAGCGTGGACTGCGGGTCCTACCTGGCCCCCATGCACTCCCACCATCACCCCCACCAGCTCAGCCCCATGACGGCCTCGTCCATGTCGGGCCCCACCACCACATCAGCCAGTCGTCAGGGCACCACCACCACCACCACCACCAGGCGTACGGCGGCTCCAGCCTGGCCTTCAACTCCTCCGACTGCCTGGATTACAAAGAGCAGACTGCAGCCTCCTCATGGAAGCTCAACTTTAACGCCACAGACTGTTTGGACTACAAAGACCAGGCCTCCTGGAGGTTCCAAGTCTTGTGATCTGCCTTTTTTTTTTTTTTTTTTTTTTTTTGCCCTTTCCCTCCCCTCCCTGCTTGCGTGCTCCTTGTTCTTTTATTTTGCTTGTTTTTAAAGATGAAAAGAGTTTATGAACCATAACACGATAGCAGCAGGAATGCACAGCAGACTGTTTTTCCTCCCTTTCGTCCTACTCGTCTTAAATAATGAAAAATGAATTTAAAAAACAAAAAAGGAAGAAAAAAAAAAAAGAATCTCTAAGTCCCGTAAAGCATCAGGAGCAGTTTCCTGACAAACCAGTGTGGGTTTTTAAGATGGCCCTTCTCGGAGGAGCTCGACAAAACTGTTTTTTTTTTTTTTTCTTTTTTGTCTTCCCCAAAAACATTAAAAAGTAATTTGAACCAAACTCCTTCGACCACCAGCTCTCTGGATGGGAGGAATATTTTTTCCTTCTGGTGCCTGCAGCACCCTTTTACCTCCAACCCAATCAAATCCTGTACAGTTTTTATTTCTGAAATTTGTTATTTTAGGATGACAGAGATTTTTAGTCAGCTGCACCGAGGAGCTGAAGGATGTAAATATATATTTGGGTCAGTTACAATGACCATGTTTAGTTGGTGTTTTTTGCAAATTTGAAATTGTTTATTACCACTTTGGGAGGGAAAAAAAAAAGAGACTGAGTGTGTAAATCTTTCCCAATATTCCAAAGAGAACAAATTGGCCATAAAGTTCACTCTTTTTTTTTTTTCTTTTATATAAATATATATATACATTATTTTACTCAGAAAAAAATTGGGAAATTTGAGATGTCTTGGCAAAGTTTTTAAAATATAGATGCAGAGCGGTTCTCTGGGCAGCACCAGGATCCAGCTATTATTCTAGTCTCTGTTTTCCATCCAGACCTCCTCTCTTGGGCTTTGTCGTGATAATGGACATGTTTGAAACGCAGCACTTGGCTTGATCTGGAAGTCAAAGCATTTTGATTTTTATTTTAACTTTTCTTTCCTTTTTTTTTTTTTTTGGAGAGGAAATGTGGATTTATAGCTCCAAAATGACAGTGAGATGTTGAATGTATCTTTGAGGCGACCACCATTACATACATGTTCATCCAATAAAGACCGTTCAGTCAAATTAATTTTCCACAGTTGATTCTGTCTGCTTGACTCCCAACAGGGGCTCGAGCTCTTATTTATTTATTTTTTTAAAGATGTATGTACCCTAACAAATTACAAACTCGAGCTTGCTGTTTTCTCCTATTTGAACTAGTCACACTTTTATTTAGAAGCTTGTTAATGTTGTTTTACTCTAATTATAGCAGGGTAAATGCAAATTAGTCCGTAATTAAAACAAGCAGTGAACGCATTTCCATTTTGGAGCGCAGCCGTTTAATCCGCTCCGTCTCCGCATCAAACCCAAATACTCGCATCCCTCCTTGCTTCAGGGAGGCGAAGTGTTAGTTTTTATTTATTTATTTATCTATTTTTAGACTGCGGCGGTAAACGTATGGGGCCGGGAGACATTTGATCGAGGCGTAATTGAACGCAGCGCTGTAGCGGGGTGATAATTACTCCCGCGCCCTGAGTCGCTTTCTCCAAAATAACCTGCAGGAATTTCAGCGCCTCTGATGCGGTAATTACGTAGGTGGGGCCAGGTTAGGGGGTCACATGTAAGTGTGTGTTTGTGTGAGTGTTTAATGCGTTTGTGCCTGCGAGCGCAAACGCATTATAAAAGAAAGGGGAAGTTGGGGCGGCGGGAGGGGGGGAATCACGTCAGTTCTCCTGTAACGCTGCTTTGGACGAGCGTACGTGAAGGCAACACAGAGCAGATGAGGCAATAAAAGCTGATAAATTATTGCCTCAAAACATCCCTGATGTATAGCAACTTTTTTAACCTATTTGTGAATTTTTATTTTTTAATTAGCTTTCTTTTAACTATAACTTTATACCTATTCGTAGCGTGAGTGGTCCACTTAATCCATGCTCTCATGTGCCGATTTATTTTCATGTTTAATCGATTTGTGAATAAAAAAAATGTCCAAATAGACACTTGAAACGTCTTTTTATGACCTGTTAGACAGCAGATGCTCAGTTTAAAAGGAAACGAGCCGCAAATTTAACTTAAAATAATAGAGACCCGTTTTACACACATTTTCCGTTTTACGCACATTTTCAATTATTCGTTTTTTTTTCTCGTTGCACACGTTTCGCCACAGCTCAGAGATGAAATTTAAAATCTGATGGGAAAACAGACGTTTTCGCGTCTCAAAGTCTCCTAAAATCCCGCAGATTAAAGTCCATTTTAAAGGACAGTTGAATAATCAGAGGAGCGGGATCCTTCCCTGCGTGGAGGCTTTCAGCCGCAGCCAGCTCTGTGTTGTCTCTCTGTTTATGGAAATCACTCCCGCAGCAGCTGAATCAACATCTGCCCACCAGAACATTAAACATGTTTGCGCCAAGACGCGCAAACAGCGCAGCGAGCGTCCACCAACAGCGGCGGATTTGTTCGGATTTGCATCAAACAAACATTTGCGGCCAATCTTGCGGGATTGTTTGAGGAGCTCGGGGGGAGCCACAGGTCCCTCAGCTGCGACAGCAGAGCGGGAGTTTCTGACACCCGCAGAGGATGCGCCAGTCCCGCAGGCCGGAGACGCTCGACTGCGCTTTTAAATAAAGTAGAGAAACGCGAGGTAACTGGTACAGGATGAACAAAACCATTCAAATCCGGGGGAGGAGAAGTCGTGGTCTTTAAGGATGAAATATTCCTGCAAATGCATTAATTCTGCTCTCTGCCAACTGTCACGCGGGAGGAAAACAATGCAAAGATTATGTGGAAAACAAACTGCTGCAAAAATTAAACTACAGATGCAACACATCGAAAAGAAAAATCAACTTTGTTCTAACAGCTGACAGAGTTTGAGGATTTAATTACAGAAATCAGTGTGACGCAGAACTGGCCACAAAATTAAACTGCTTTCAGATTTCATTTGATGAAGAACATGGACATTCTGCAATGATTTACATTTAAAATGGAAGGAAAAAAAATAAGTATTACAAGCTGAAAGTCACTTCACAGAAATGGGAAGATCAGAAATGCAGTTTTCTTCATAACAGGGTCACGTGGTCAGTTTGTCCTGATAAACAGTTTATCCTTTTTGCTAAATGATGTCCTCTCCTGATCTAAACTGCAAATGATTTCTGACAGCAATGTAAGCATTACATATTATTAATTAGCAACCTGTTATCCATATGTTATACATACATACACACACACAATATATATATATATACATACATACATATATATATATATATATATATATATATATATATATATATATATATATATATATATATATATACAGTCATGGAAAAATTATTAGACCACCCTTGTTTTCTTCAGTTTCTTGTTCATTTTAATGCCTGGTACAACTAAAGGTACATTTGTTTGGACAAACATAACGATAACCACAAAGATTGCTCATAAGAGTTTTATTTAAGAGCTGATATCTTACCATTTTCCATGGTTTTCTTGATTATAACCTAAATCACTTAAGTTTTTACATCAATAGCTATGGCGTTGTACTGCCAAAAACACTGCTTTTATGCATTCAGTGTTTTCTTTTCTGTCTGTTTTAGTCACATGATGACGTTTAGTGGTACCAGGTATTAAAATGAACAAGAAAGTGAAGAAAAAATGGTGGTCTAATAATTTTTTCCATGACTGTATATTAAAGGAATAGATTAGAAAACAAGATTTACAAAAAAACAAGATTTCAAAAAAGAAAATGCAAAAGCACAAGTTCCTTCAAAATGTCAGAAATGGCTGGTGTTCATCACAGATGAGTTTCCATTTCTGTCAGACTGCCTCGACATCGGGCTTTACTTCATTAACACGCTGAAAACAAAAGCAGAAAAGCCAATTATGTTGATAGCAAAGTGTCTCCAGATATGACCTCGTCTGAACTGTAATAAGCTTCATGGGAAGGAGGAGCGAGAACAAAATAAAACATCTTTACCTCCTGAAAGGTTTAACGAGCGATTAGACTGATATCAAACATCAAACCAAATAGTTTCTTGGGTTGAGCGGCGCATCATGCAAACAGGATCCAGGCTGCGTTTAAGCCTTCTGGGTTCTGAGGACACTGATCCACTTTTACAGCAGTGTGGCCGGTTCAAGCATGAGACAAGCCTCTAAAATGTTAATAAAGACAGTTAATTAATACAAAATCTACTAAAAAGAGACCTTTTTCTCAGAAAGTTATCTGGAGCAGGAGACGCTCACGTCTCCACCTGAGCCGAGGCCCTGGCGCCTTCACGGCCCGTTCAATAGCTCCATCGATTGCAGCGCGTCACCTGCTGTCAACTGTTTGACCTCCTGGCCTGCCGTCTGCTCCGGCGACGGTGCACAAATGTGGGTGGACTGGAAACTGTTGACTTTTTGTTCACACTTTGTCCAGGAAATGAACTGGAACCGCGCTGGACTGTTTTTGCATGAGTGGCTGCGATTCGTATCTCGGGGAGGGAGAGATAAAGACAGAAAACCGGAACGATGCTCCGGTATTCAGGCCTCGATAAGTCGGCGTGTGTGTGAGGGTGAGAGAGAGATTCAGCAGACCAGGTGATGCAATGATAGCAGCCTGCATGCTGGGATTGTTTTCTCCCATTTCCATGCAGGACAAGAAAAAAAAAGTGCTAACGCTCGTCTTTCATTGGCTGTGGACTGTCGCGAGACCTTGGCATCCTGGTACTTTCATAGGCTGGTGTGAGCAGCGAGAGGTGATACCGGGGAGGATTCTATTTACCTGGGAGGTTAATCTGGGGTCAACTGTACAGCGACGTGGGTGTAGGCCGGCCCACCATCTCACATTTCTCCGCTTTGTCTGGCGAGGCTTCAGTTTCCTCACTTTTCCTTGTGCATCTTGTGTTGACCATCATGTCTGAGCACGTGAAACCGGAAACTGTACATGGTTTTTTTTTTTTTTCTTGGCCCGTTCTGTGATTTTGAAGTGTTCAGCGGAGCCACTGACAGCCTCTTGAAACAGTCATCTGCAGTTTAGACGGCGTTCAGGAAAGTTTCCTGGTGGGTTTGTGTGCATTTGAGAAGACGGCATGGCGAGCACGGCGAGCACGCCACCGCCTCTCTGTGACACGGTTTAACAGCTCTTTTTCTTCAGGTGGGTGGAATTACAGGAGGACACCATTTACCTGATCCCCTCGCTCGTTTAGTCGCCTCCAGAGCCGTCACTTTGTTGGCCGAAACTTGTATCTGATCAGTGGTTTCCAAACAGCGTTGCCTGATGGGAAATGTAGGATTATCGTACCAGAGACTCAAAATTATCGTATTTTGAGGGAAATTATCGTAAATCTGTCACAACCAAAATAACAAGCCCAGTGATGCGCTATAGTCAAGTATAATCACTCTAGTGTTAAATAGCGTCCAACAGGCCCTCACAGCTTCATGGCGTAAGTACTGAATGGGTTAACACATCAGCCCCAACTCACAGTTGCGTCAGACTAATGTGTCCCCCAAAAACAAATGAGAGGTGGAACTAAGAGATAAATTATGAGACCTGGAGACGATTTTGGAGACTAATTTTTTTCTCTTGCTTTTTCTCTTCTGCTTAAAGTCTGTTTAAATCTCACTCGCTCGACTTCCTGATATGGTCCTGACTGTGAGCGTCTCGTGGGGCGCAGCTGACCAATCAACCTATTATGCTCATTGTTCTGAGACAAGCACTCGTATCTCCCCCTCATCAAAACTCGATTGGCTGGAAACATGTCACATGGGAACAGATGTCTTCAGGGTTCACAAAAAAAAAACACTCTCCGGAAAAAGTCAAATTATGATACATTTGGCCTTTTTTTTTTTTTTGGATTATTGATCGTACATCGTACATAGGGCCAAATTATCGTACAAATACGATAATTATCGTACACCTGGCAACGCTGTTTCCAAATGGTGCGACCCGATTTTTGTTCCGAACACGTCACGGCAGAGAAACGTGGTCAGGACTCCTTTGGCGTCGTTGTGCAACATGGAGGGGAGTCTAGAAGTCTCTCGACGGCAAGAGTTAAATGTTCTGTGATGATGTCGCTCTCAAATCACCACGGTAACCAAGAAAATGGGGGAGATGCTTGTTGAAGAAGGAAAAAAAAAGATTTATTAGAACAGACACTGAGATATCCTCCTAAAAAAAAAAAAAAAAGTGGTTTTGGTGCTAAAAAAGGTTCATTTTATGCTCATAGGATAAACATTTTTTTTTTAAAATGTCAACTTAAAGGTGGAACTAGAGTTTGGCAAGTTTTTGCCCGTCTACCCACGTCTGGCGGGCATCGTTGGAGGGTGTCAGTCAAGCCTGATTTATACTCAGACGTCAGGTCGCAGAGATGCCCCCCCACCCTACGCAGACACTCCGGTGCACCTCCCCAAAATTGTAGGTGGACGCAGACAGTGTCGCAGAGAGGAGAGAAAGGAGGCCTCTGATTGGTCAATTCTGTCAATTCTACATCCGTGTAGAAAAGAGCGCGTCATTGAGGAAGTGAGGAAGTACCCACATCTGTACGATTCTGGTTCTCCACTCTACAAAGACAGCACATATTCTAGTAATTCATGGAGGGAGATAGCGATGAATGTGGGTCTGGATACGGCCGAGACAGTGAGGAAGTGGAAAAACGCAAGAGATATAATTTAGTAAGTTTAACTAGTTCGGGATTGTTGCTCTTGCGTTGTGGCGTGGAATAACATAGTTAAGACCGCACTTCAAAATTGAGTATAAATCAAAAGTAACTGCGGCATCTCTGCAACAAGCTGACGGCGACACATTGCCGCGAGAGTATACACGGCCCTTCAGACGAGGAAGACACCTGCACACTGGTCTTCCTCAGCAGCAAGACGCACTGATTTTGCTGCTGCTTTGGTCCTCATGGGGAATAATCAAGACCACTGGTTTTTGTTTTTTTGTGTCCATATTGTAACTGCCACTTAAATGTGCCTGGAGACTTTAAAAGCAACATATCGTAGTGTTCCTGTACTCTTATACCAGGTGTTCTGAGGGCTGCAAAGCACTTCCTTCTGGAGGGTTTTTCTTTCTTGCTTCTCTTTTGTCTCTCTGCCTATTAATGACGTGGCAGCGCCATAAATTTCCTTGTATGGCCATATTCTTCAAGCGCTGTACTTCCAGGAGAGCCTCAGCTGAAGTTTCTCCACTGCAAGGTTCGAGTGCGGTTTCTATCCCGGTGGATCCAGCATTTTGCTTTTCTTTCCCAGACGTTGTGACCTAAAACTGTCTGACCACGGCCTCTGACGGCGGCGTGTTTTCTCGGGGCCAAGAACAGGATCGAATGCATCTGTTGCTTTTCACAACGCTTCACAGAGGACAGTGTTCCAACGCTGGACTTTTCAGCAACAGCTGAGAGGCGGTGCTGTTCTGGTGCTAGAAGCTCCTGAGTTTGAACCACAAAGTGGTAAGTGAACTGTGTGTGTTGGCAACTGGTGGATGTGTGCGTCTGCACTTTAGTGTGAACATTGTGGGTACACTGACCAGAGTTGCAGAGTCTCACACAAGCAATGCACCTCACACAAAAAAAAGCAATAAATTGATCAATTTCACTGATTGCTGGCATCTGTGGAGTCAAAAGGTAAGTTTGGAGGAGTCATTGTTAACTTCTGTTTCATGCTTGCAGACATTTTCCACATCACCTGTTGCACCTATTAACAGAGAAAAACATAAAATGGGTGAACGACTGAAAGGAGATATGATAAAAAAAAATTATTAAAAAAAGCAGGTAATTTACGGAGTGTAATGGAGATCCAGCCACAACTTTTGTCGTCGTTTGCCGTGCTGCTCAGCTTCATAGTCTGGATCTCTGGCTCAAACTTGCACGGGAGGATCTGAGGTGTCGAGGTCATTTACAGGAAGTGCTGAAAACGTGCGTCTGACTGGCAAACGGAGCCGTGCACGCTCATGCCCGCTGGCGGGCCACCAGGAAATCAGCGAATCAGAAAACCTTGTTGGGGAAGAGCTTCTCTGCGATTCTCAGCCTCTGTGTTCAGTAATAATCACAGGCTTCTGGAGCTGCGCTGGGTCAGAAGCTGCTCTGAAGGTTCCAGAGATTAAAACTAAACAGCTGAAAATGACCATAATGAGACCTCGAGTCAAAGGAGTCAAACGTTGTGACATGTCAGTGGGGACAAACAGAGGTTCATTAACCCTTTATTTACTACAAACACTAAAAAAGGAACTCTAATTCCTCAAGTTTTCCTCACGATGTGGACTGGAGTCACATGACCGTGGCACCTGGAATGTTGAAATGAGTTGATCAAAACGTGCATAAAGTTCTTTAATAGTGAGATGGTAATGAAATGATTTGATCCTTTTCCGTCGCTGCTCTGAGGTCAGTGGAGCAGTCAAACTACTTCCTTCCTTCCTTCCTTCCTTCCTTCCTTCCTTCCATGCATCTGATGAGGAAACGGACAAGACTGAACTGGTGGGAGCAGCTCACTGGTCTCTGCAGAACCACTTCAGTTCAGGTAACCTGTTCTGACGACATCCTCGCTTTAGCATTTCCCTCATTGTAAATAAGTCAGGTCACAGTGAGCAGGGGTGGATTAAAAAGGCATTTTAAGGTGTGTTATCTCATCTGGAAAGGATGCAGCCGACCCTCGTCCCGACTTGTCTTCCCCCTGCAGCCCCTCCAGACCTGTGAGAGCTCCACGAAGGCTTGTTGGCCTGCAGGCTTCAGCGTTTCCACGTGACAGCTGATTGCTGTCTGACGCCGTGGCCACATTTTCCTTTCCGTTTAGTTTGCTCTTCAGTGACAAATTCCTCTTTGTATACAAAAGCAGAGGGCAGCAAGCGGGGAAAACGATCAAAAACCAGAGTGATAATTGGAACGTTTTGCCTCAGTGAAGAAAAAAACTTCCTTTCATGAGCAAGTTGATGCTAATAACCAATTTGTAAGATTCTTGCAAACATCCAGTGAGGTAAAAGTGGCTCTAAATAAGTAAACAGGTGACGTGGGAAGGCTTGAGCAGCAACATTTAGGAGCCAAAACGTAATCTAGAGAAAGAAATATGTCCGATGTAGTTGTTTACATTTAGGCTGACAGAGACTCTGCTCCCCGTCCAACCGGGCCTTTGGGCTTGTTTACGCTACATTTATTTCACAGCAGTCAGTTGATACGAATCTGTTGTATCAAATTACGCTACCGCTGACCCGACAGGACAAACAAAATTAGCTGAAGAGTTCCCAGGTTTCCAGAACAGTGAGAGACAATTACCCGAGTACGTTTGACCGTGAATGTCACATTTAGTCTCAGGAAACTTCAGCTGAATTAAAAATACAGATTGCTCACGCCAACATGCTACTCAATGTGTCAGAGGCTGCAGATGCTTAAAATACTTTTTTTTTTACTGATGAAATAGCATGATCCTTGCACAAAGTCCAGTTCATTCATTGAATTAAGAACAGAGAGAAAATTATGGCTCCCTCTATTTTTTCCCTCCTAGTGAAGAAGATTCTTCCCAAAAAAAAAAAAAAAAAAATGAAATCACCCATCTGTTAGTAAATGTGTGTCTTTGATGTCTGAAATGGTCCTGGCATACCTGTTTATGTTTCAGGGATTTGACTTGTGCAGATCAGAAACACACCTACAAATCAAGGCACCGCCCCCTCAGGGGGAGACGGCACCAGTCCAATCAGGGCCATCATTAGATGTGATAAGGCCTCTGCAGAAACTCTGCACAGCTGTAATACCGAGGAGGGGGAAAAAAAGGGAAGAAAAAAAAAGCTGATAACCTGGATAATAGCAATTGCTGGAGGCTTGACTCATTTCCAAAATGTTAACAAGGCCGTTTCACAGCTCCAGCAACCAGCGCAGTATGTTAATACCACTAATAAGCCTATCTCTGCAAGTCATCTCGGATGGCAAAGATTTGAGGCGGGGTTTTACAATAAAGCTGCTGGCTACGTTTTAAATGAAGCATTTGTGATTTCACAAAGCCAGCATAATTGCTTAAAGGGTAACCGAGGAGGGCATTCGGTCTCACACTTTGCTTTGTGCATTATGAAATTTCATTTGTTTTATGAGATTTCACCGTTTTCATGTCAAAAAGGCAACCGGCGCGGGGCACCAGGGAGATGGGAGGAACCCGAGCTCGCCTTTAAAGCAATTTTGCAGCTTTTCTACAAGCTGTCAAGTGAAACAATCAGGAGATAATGCAGGCTTGGTTTGTAAATTATAAACGTGTCAAGAGATGCACTAAAGGCAACGACACATGCCACTTATCTGGAGCTGTCTCTGCGGTGTGACTGCATCATCAGAGGGGAAATATAACATTTTGATGTTTACATAAGAGAAGTATTAGTATCAGTCAGAAATGTAATTCCTTTCACCCATCCCTCTTGCAGGGGATTGACTGCCCCAAAAACATACAATGATTTTTTTTTAAAAAGCTATCAAAACAACAACAACGACAAAAAAAAAAGAAAAAGGAGCAGAAAAGCATCCTCGCTGATCTTCTGTCCATTTCCAGCGTTGCTTCTTGTATATTTTTTGGTGGAAATCCTCTTAGAATGCAAAGTAAATAGATTACGATACAGTGAGGGATTAGAGCTCGTGCGGCGCTGTCAGATTAGTCGGTGAGCGCAGCGCGTCGACAGCTCTGACATGACTATGGCTGCTGTTCAGGAAAGGGGCTCTGCGCGATGCTTTAAAGTCGCTGGTTGGCTCCTGTTCATGAATAAAACTGCGGCCGTAATCTCGGCCAACACACACGTACACAAAACACACACACGCGCACGCACGTGCATGCAGAGAAAGCCTGCAACATCCAATATCAGTGTGGTGATATCTTTATTTTTTCAGGCTGATTAATGGCAGATTTATATAGTATGCTGTGATGCTTTTAATGGAAGAATCCGCTGTAATAGTTTCTTTTCAGGATCATTTGATTCACACTTCACGGAAAATGCACAAAACAAGGAAAAAAAAAAATCTTGTTCAATGAATTTCTCAGGCAGCTATTACAGGTCTAAGAAAGAAAACATCTTTTCACATCTGTGGGTGCTCAGATGCTTTTTATAGATAATATTTTTTAAGTTACCATTTGGCATATGATAACACTGTCAGATGTCACAGATGTCGTCTCTCCAGTCTCGCTGGGATCAATAACGTGGTCACATCCTTCAAACCATCCCTAAATGAACCACATGGAGCGTCCCCAGGTCTTCATCATCCTGAGGGGAACAAGAAAAAAACATGAGCTCAATAACATGATTGGTTGTTAAACAAAACATCCCCGACAGGAAGTAAAGATGGTGAGAAGTTCAAAGACTGCGGGATAAATGTGGAACAATTTAAGAGTAACGTTTGTTTAAACAAAACTGAAGCCAGCTCAGAGATTTTCTCATTGAGCGTTAATAATTCAGAGGAATTGAAGCAGGAATGTTCAACGACGGGGTTTGAAACAGGATAAAGTCTCCTTCAACACAGAAGAGTTTTTCAGAGAAGATGTTGCTCATTTCAGCAAGACAAAGTGCATTTATCACAAACAGACACAGTCTCTGGTCTTCCAGATTCCTCCACTAACCCTCCAGTCTTCATATCTGGACTTCAGGGGTTCTTGTCTCAGTTTATTGGTGAAGCATACTGTGAAAACAGACAACTGTTTTATGTGTCCATACTGTGATTCTCTTGAGTTCTTATGTGCGGTAGTATTTTGATGAATAGTCATCTTAAATGTGACTTTCTGAGGGCTGCATGACACAACTAATTAGGCATCAGGTCATCACATGACTGACTAAAAGACAAAACGTCAGAGTCTAAAGACACTAAAGAGCTCACTCTACACAAGACTTTATGGACAAAACAATCTAAGGTTAATGCTTTTACCCCGGAAGCAAAATTCATCATTCATCATTGAGCGTTCCCAACTCTTTTAAAACATGTTACTGTTTAAAAAACAGGCATATAAAAGATAAAAAAAAATAATGACAGTTACCAATTTCAACATTCAATAAGTTGCCCAAGATAAATGATACAGACTAGGTGATTTACAAATCACTGCATCCCATTTTTATTTTAAAAAGTTATTTATTAAGAGAAGTCTATCTGTGCAATATTCCGCCACATGTGCAAATATCTGTTATACCGTCTCAGGACTTGACTGTGCACCTCACCTTACCTCCTCATACCCCCACCCTCTTTTTATTTGCACTATTTTTTTTTCTACATTTTACATATTTTATACTGATCCACACAGTTTTGCACTGAAACCGGAGATGCCGCTTTTAATCTCATCGTACCTCTGTATAGTGACAAATAAGGATTCTATTCTAAGAGAAATAATGTTCCTACATCGTTGGTGACCACTTTCCCAGTTACACATTAAATACATCAGACGAACGTCCTGTTATGAAGTCAACATTTAAAGGAATTTTCCAGAGTTAAATGAACTCTTAGTCTATTTCTAGATGGTAATGAATTTAAACTCTTTAGGGAGCAAAACAACGTGAACTGAAGCAGTTTTGAGTCAGAAAGGAATATTTGTTTGCAGCATAATAGATATTAATGTAACAATGTCAGAATAAACAGCTATTTTAAGCCTCCAACAAGGCTGAAATAAATGTAATTTCACTTAAGAGATGGTGGGGATCAGGTACCTACAGATAACAGAGGTCATTTTAACTTTAAATGTGTCCTAAGGTCTACTAAAGGGACTGGTTGTACAGGAATGTCCTTCCAGTCGCTGCTATGCTGTCATAAGTCTGTACAAGTCACACAAAGCACTGTCAACAGACTCAAAGGAAGAGAGTTCATGGCCTCTACTCCTATTTTGTCATAAATGTATAAGTACTGACCGAGCCCTATGGAGGCAGATCTGTGAACTCTCCTCCTTCTGAATCTATCAGAAATCAACATCCACCGTCCATAACTGCTTATTCCCATTCAGGGTCAAAGGTTTCTGCCGCTCTCGTCAGATGAAAGGCAGATGTTCACCTTGGACGGGTCCCCGGTCCATCACACAACCGCACACACTCGCACACACTCGCAGTCACTTCTGCTGCAGTTCAGAGCCACTGGTGAACCTGACGTACGTGTTTTTGGACTGTGTGAGGCTGGAGTACCAGGAGAAAACCCAGAGAGCCCTGCAACCTCCACACAGAAGCAGCAGCTCCAACCACCAGGCCACCATGCTGCCCGTTCAAACACTCCTTCTTTTTCTGACCTTCTGCAAATGTGAAGGTGACACGACCTTGATTCGTCTGTAGGAATCCCATCAGCGTCATCATTTAGGTGGAATGACATTTTTGAGTCTTATCAGAGTTTTATTCTGATGTCACTACATGGGCTGAACATTAATGTGATTAAACTTTTTTTTTTAATTGTTATATAGCATATTGGGTGTGTGATGGCTTTTATTTTGTTTTAATGTGCAATGTTTTTATTATTATGTAAAGCACTTTGTGTTGCCTGAGGGCATGAAAAGTGCTTTATGAATAAAGTCTGATTTGATTTGATTTGATTTGATTTGATTTAACATCACTGTTAGTTTATTTAGAAGTGTTTTAGCGTTCTGTCCCTTAAAATGTTCAAAAACTAGACGATATTAACACATTGTCAATCAAACTGACAAACATTGTCAGCTTTGTGTATGTAGACTTTTACGTATGTAAACTTCAGTTACAGACTTGAACCTTTGGACAGAAATGTTGCATTTGTTTAAAAGTAGCATCTGAGATGTTTCCATTAAGTTTTGTAAAACTAACTGTTAATGATAGAGGTTGATTTGATAACTGATAAATGCTGTATGCATTTATATAACGCTTTAGTTTTCCTCAGGCTGTAACCTGCTGCAGCGACGTTCTCTTACTTCTGTTACACATTACTGACTTCTCCATCTGATCCCAGAGGCTCATTCAACTTACATTTCCTCCATCTCTGTTGCCTCCACCACCACCTGCAGGATGAAATGAAACGACAGAGTGACGGTCCACTTTAGCATCCAAACATTAGACAAGCACAATCAGACGCCGCAGCCCTGCAGCACATAAACACACGTGCAGCTGAATGCCTGAGCAGGTTACATGCTCCTTCGGTAGGTCGCACACGTCGCCTTCCCCGGGCTTTAACGAACGTAAACTGCCGTCACTCCTGGCGATCTCTCTCTCGCTCTGCGCTCTGCGTTAATGAGGTTATGATTGACATTAAAACCCCGGCATGCCTTAAACAGATATACAAGACGCTGATGGAAATTCCTCTCAATAGCCTACAGTCGGGATTATTAAATGACAGAGTGATTTGGTGTCGAGACAATTGTTAATCACATGAAAAATTGATTTTTTTTTAACTGGAAAGAGCACGATGAAGAAGAAGGGAGGTCAGGTAGAAAAAGAAGAATGATGAGCAGTGATGTTTTCTTAAACCGGCTGGTCATCTCAGACATCTGAGACAGACAGAGAGTAATAGAGAACACATTTAGAGAATAAAACTGACTAAATGTTGTGTGAGAATTGCTGCAGAGCTTAAAACGTAGACCCGAAACGTGAACGTTATTAGCTTTAATTTACCATAAAGAGCTTTCAATGAGCTACTGTCTTGCAGGAAGTTTGTGGGCAAACGTGACATCTGGATTTCTTCAGAGTGAAAATAAAACAACATGAATGATCCTGTATTTAGATGCACTGATAAAGGATCAATTCTGGGGAAAAATTTAGCAAACTCAGTCAAAGGAATGAAACCAGACGTTTGCTACAGTAACTTCTGCTCACTCATATCTCCTCTTTCTTAAACCCAGGAGTTAATCTCCAGAGCTTCCCATCCAGCAGACACACCTGTTTGTCTCAGTGTCCTGAGCACATCTGGGCTGATTGTCACCTGTATGGGATCACCTTGAGGTCTCCTCTGATTGTTCCTTCCATCCGCACTAGACAAAAAAAAAAAAAAAGAAAGAAAGAAGAGTGACACCAGTTGGAAATTCATCCCAGCTCAGAATAAATCATGCATTCATGAGCTACATCGTAAAAGACCTCAAATGACCTCCTCTGATGTCAGAATCACATCCTTTAAGGCCTGGAAGATGTGATTTGTTTGATTAGGATCTCCGCATCTCTGGAAACACCCCATCACTGGGTCAGAGCCGGTCTTTACATCTGATCATCTCTCACATCCAACCAAATGAATACAAGAAACAAAACTAAAAACTTTACAGTCTTACAAATAATTGGTTTTACTATGTCCATCAGAGGAAATACAAAATACAGTTCTGAAATAAAATGGAGCAATAACCCCTAAATCTGCTTCTACACCCAAAATAGAGACACTTTCTCCAAGAATACAGAAAAAAAAACAACAACTTTGGAGCGACATGAGAATAACTGGAGCTTTTTCAGAACTTAATGGTGAACGTTTGCATCATATTTATCTGTGGCCACCGAGTAAAAGATGGAAACATGTCGGAGCTTTTTCATCTCAACTATAACATTTATCCGTAGTTTAATTGAAAAAAAAATGTTTACTCTTCACTAATCTGCTGTGATTTTTGGACAAGTAGGTGTTTATCAAACTTTTCATCCTCAACATTGACAGATGAAAGGTTTCAACTGACTAACGAACGTGTTGGACCTCGAGTGTCTGCTTCAATAAACCGTCCTCACACCGGCAAATGCAGCAAGAAACGGCGCCTTTTCCTGTTCATGCAAATCTACAACAAGTCCATAAAAACTGGAAATGAAACTGTCAATTATAAATCATTGTCTCCTCGTTGGTTCCAAGCATCACATTAACTTTGGCCTCCACTAAGGAGAAATGAAAACCGCTTCCATTTTCCTTTCTCCACTGACAAAGGAGGACGTGATGAACGAGACAGGCCAACAGCCATCAGAGGAATGTTGTTGGGATGCTTCCCAGACTTCCGTCTCGTTGTCTCTCACTACTCCGCGTGCAGAGTCGGATTTAGAGAACGCGGGAATCTGCAAGGAGCCCCTAAACTGCCATTGTGCTCGCCTCCCTCTCCTTCCCCGCTCTTTTCTCAGTGATCCAAACGGGAAAACGCCCGCGTTTAAATGCCTCCCCTACTCTATCTCGGCTAAGCTGCCACTGGCTTCACATGAGAAACAATGAAACTTCATCGGAGACCAGATTACAAAAAGAGGAGGGGGGTTCAATATGAAAAATCATTCTTGGGGGGGGGATAAAAAAAAAAAGCTGAGGCTTTGTCTGTTCCTCTCTGTGGCCATTATCTTTGGGGAGGTTTGAGGATCTGTTTTCTTAGCCTGCGTCAGCGGTACAGGGGAAGACCTGGGGTAGTACAACCAGGCTTTTGGCTGCCAAATCGCCCTAACCCTCTTTACCACTCTCTTTTTTTTCTCCTCATCTAATTCTTTTTTACTGTTTTTAAAAAGAGCTTAGGACACAGCTTCTCTACGTCTCGTTCCTCCCCGACCCAGCTTGTTTAAATTGGCCGATTGGAAGGGATTTGGGATGGATGGAGGGGGCTTAGAGAAACGCAGAGTGGAAGGGGTTAGAGGTGGGGTGTGCAAAGAGTCATCAGTGTTACAGTCAAACAGCCATGAAAAGCCTATGAGGATGAAAAGAACAAGAGTGCCTTTTTATCTAATGCACACAAATCTCATATAAATACTCCAATATGTTAGTTGGGGTATGACAAGGGATACCCCTCCATCCCCCCACCACCACCAATATCCAACAATAAAAGAGACATGGATGACTATGGTTGTATGCATTAGTTTGTGTGTGTGAGAGCGAGAGACAAATGGAGACGGGGATGCTTTCAGAGTGTCTTTAGTCACACCGTTTCAACATGTCATTCATGTTGACAATGGTGTTAAACAATCACTGAGACAGTGAGTTCGGTCAGTACTCTGGAGGCTGAACGGTGACGAAAAAGGACTCTTGTGGCGTTATAAATCTGGCTCTGGGTACGAGATCATTGGAAGCGTAAGACCCAGAACTGATGCGGTTTTGACATTTGAAATGTCACAAGGAGGGAAGGCTTACAGCGAGGTCGTTCGGCCACAAATGCTCTCATACTGCAGACATGCAGTCAGTGGTGAACTGCTGCGGGAGAAGACGTGTGACTGAGGCTTCGGCACATAACGATGTCTGGAGACGTCACTTTTAGAGAGCGGAACTGCTTAAACTCGGCAGTGTCGTTCTTAATGATGATGTGTGAAAAAGACAACGGGGAGGAGGCTGCTCATATAGAAATATATCACCTGATGACTCTGCTCCACAACAACTTTCACGTAGGCACATCTGTGTGAGCCACAAATGCATTGTGGTTAATTCTCAACGCTTTCAGATCCGATGTTCCTGAGCTACTGAATATGACATTTTTTTTTTTCTAACAGCTCCAAAACATAAAAAGAAAAGCCAAAGAAGGCTTTTGATTCTTGGGCCGTCATGAGCCGAAAAGACTGATTTTTGCTGCTGAGCTGCACGTGTCGCTGACAAATCTAACGCCACCCTGTGGGCACGCTGCAAAAACGAAAACTTTCCAAACATTTTAACGTCACTGCAGAAATGGAAAACTCTTCTCCAGCTGTCTGAAATGTTCGGAAACATACACTGACGTTTGCTCGTTATGGATAGCTCTGTGTTTTTGTAATTCCTAGACTGATCTTTGATCTGATCTTTATTAATCTTCTATAAACACATTAAGGAATGTTGCACCATTAGGCCATAGCACAGGCATTAGGGTATCAGGCAGTTTTCATTTTAGTCACTCATTTCTTAGTGAGCAGGCAGCGCTTGTGCAGGTTGATGACGACGACGCTCAGCACATCTGTACAGACTAAAGGCTATATAGATGCCACATATTGAAGTGACACAACTTGGGGCTGAAAATTGGAATTGGCGATCTGATTTTTGCATCCACACAGCCCTGAAAAAAAAAAAACAACTTATGAGACACATAAACAGAAAAAACTGGATATAGCAGATATAGGCCACTTCAGGCAGGGAGGGTGAACAGAGTCCAGGTCATATTTTGTTTATTCTAACGACTAAATGTCGTTCAAAACGACATTTAGACTGATGAGCTGATGCAACCTCTCTGCAGATCTCTGCTATCAAATGTTAAAAGCAAAAGAAAGTAACACAGTCAAGGAAAAAATGAAAACGGTAACAATTTTACACCGAGAGTTTCAGGACTTGACCAACGTGCAGCTGCATGCAGAAGCAAGTACACAACGTATATGTAACTCACCGTACTGTGAGGTCGTCTGAAGGTGGAAGACTGGTTGCCTGTCTGGTTCTTCTCCGTCTGTCTGCCTCTGAAGCTGGAACCACACACGCCGCTCAGATGGTTCTCTTGGACAGAAGCATAAAAACAGAAAAAAATAAAGTCATGGGTAACGAGGAGCAAGAGTAACTGGAACTGAGGGGAGGACAAAAGGACAACCCAGAGTTCTTATAGAAAGTACTTGAACTAGTCCTATGTTTCCTTCTAGCAGCTGGTTAGAGGTTCAAAACATCTGTGTCTGTGTGTGTGTGTGTGTGTGTGTATGATTTGTAGTAACTGCTATATATGTGTTACCGTGAGTAACAGCCTCTTAATATTTCAAAATTGAGACAAGAAACCAAGCAGTAAAGGAGGATGTGCAAACAAAGCTGCCAGGACAGCTGAGAAGGGAAATGAAACATTATGCTGCTTTCCTGCGACGCACACCGGAGCTAACAGGCTTTCGACATCACGCCAAAGAAAAGATAGAAAGGCAGAGAGGAGGTGGAGAAGTGGATCTACAGATAAAGCTCCCATCTCTGCCCATTGAAAAGCCCTGCAGTCACACCAGCCTTTGTGAGGGGGAGACACAACGATCAGCAAACCAAGTTGGCTTCTGCTCTTGGCACTCGAAAGAAAAGGAGATAGAGAGGAAGAGAAAGAGGCCTTCCCTCGCACTTGTTCGCTGCTCTGCCTCTCCCAGCGCCGTATCAACCCAAATCAGCACACTTGTCAGCAAGACAGCTAAAAGCGATTTCCAACGTTGTTATGAAAGGACCATTTCTAAGCTGAGATCCGTGTTCTCTATTGTGCATTTATGTGTGTGTACAAGCGACAGCGGAGTCTCTGTTCATTGGGATTTACAATGGCTGCACATAAACATGAAGAGGTGTATAGAAATACGGCATCCTCGCCCAATCTGATTTCAACTATAACACTGACATCCACCTTGAACAACCACTCCATTTGCCTTTAAGTCTTTTTTTTTTTCAGAAAACGTGACAAATCATCCAAACAACAGCGAGAGACATGTTATCTTCAGTGTTTCTTCTTTTAAATGGAAATCAGCTCACTTCCACGATTCGTTTATTGTTTTTGAGGCAAAATGAAAGAAGGCAGGGTGGTAACGTCCCAGATCAGCCGTTTTTACTGTTCCTCACGAAAAAGTCCACTTTCTGGCCGACCAGTCAGGTTGTTCTAGTTGTAGCCAGATGTACAACCGCCTCAGGTTATAACTCACATGCAAACCAGCTAAACGGTTTAACCTATTAGGCCGAACCCTAAGGCCTTTTGAAGAAGACACAAGACCTCTAAAACACGAGTGTCCTTGAAAAATTAATCCTCCCCTTTTAACGTTTTTTTTCGTAGCCTCTAAAGAAAGCAAAAAATATTAAACAAACATTTGAGGGATTAAGCCTTTAATTTTTACTATAAATCTCTGTCTTTGCTCTAATGTTCATCAATATCGGAGAAAAAAGAACAAAAAGAAATCTGCTTATGATATTTCAGACTTGAAGAGCAAAAAACATGGACGTGTCTCATCAGGTCTGAATGGGCTAATGGACAAACAAACCTCTGGACAAGGGACAAGAGAATAATTAAATTAAAACCAACAGAGCTGCAGTTAAAGGTGATTTGTTCTCTTGTGAGTCAGTGTTGAAGATTGAGACTTTATTCATGTCTGTGCATGAAGATACAGCCAAGCAGCCAGCTGCAATACGTCTGGAAACAAGAGGACACAGGTAGATCCACCTGCAGCATGTTTAATGGTCACTCCCATGGTAAATGTTCTCTCTGAAAACCATCATTCTCGGCCAGTATTTACCCCCCGCTTCAACGAGGCAGCTGAGAAGTGAAACTGTCTGTTCAACACACCATCCAGTTCATCTCTGGCTCGACCCTGAGACACTCCTGGAAAGTCTCCACATGCAGATGCTTCAATAACATCTGCAGCATTTGCAGTACATCTTTTAAATCCAAATAAGCTTCTGAAAGCTCCATCTTGAACCCATTGGCATTCGTTTTCTACGGATTTAAGATGGAATTATACTTCTGTGAAGACGCATGTTCGAAGGCGTGTTATGGCGAACTCAAACAGGAGCCAATATCACACCTCCAAAGTACATTGTGTGGACCCCCAGACAGACTCGACTGTGCCAACTCCTTCACTCCTTCACAAGAAAGAAATAAATTTGATATACAACCGCAATTTAAAGCTTAAGAATGTCTATATAACCTCTGTACATGTTCTCAGTGAAGTGTTTCAGATGGCGATCGATGGCTGAGTGGTATGAAATGATAAAATAAACTTCATAATACAACTATGGGGCTTAATTAATAGATGATGCTTGAAATAAAGCAGTCCAATGCTAAGGCTAATCATAAAATGAATAATATTAGTATATTGCTTGTTTAAACTTTCCTCAAAGGACAACAACTCCACTAAGTTAAATAGACTCCATGTAGCTGCACAAAGGGTGACAACCTGTTATACCGATAAAAAAGAAAAAAGCCTTTTTATTAATGTTTAATAATGTCAGCACATACATTTAAAAAAAAGAAAACATCTTATTCCAGCTCAGAGCAGGATTATCCAAACTCCTCATCTTTATCAACAGCCAGTTTCAACCTCAAACCACGCTGCAGTCAACGCACCTCCTAAATGGAAAGTTACAAATGTTTTTTCTTCACTTTGCTATGAACAGAAAATTGTCATTACTTACAGTTACTTTACTTGAAAAAATAAAAATGTGTTAATTCATCAGCTAATTAAATGTTTTCCATACAGACTATAACATCTGAGTTTGGTTGTTAGAGGTGTTGGTACACATACGCAAACATGCTTCAGACAACTGTGCTGAAGTTGATGTGTACTCTGTAAGTAAATTCATTTGAAAAAACACATTTCTTTTGTTTTTTCTTGGGTTCAAACTGATTTGAATGGCAAAGTCTGTTGAACATCGATTTCATGTTCACAGTGAACTCTGTACGAGACATTTATTCGCTGCATAACTGTAAAAAATGTGTTTGCGAATAAATTTTAGGTTTTTGTTTGCAACTCACTAGAAATCAAAGATTAAACTTCACATTAGTAAAGCAAATCTTTAGCTCTTCAGTATATTAAAACTAAAAACTGCTTTTGGCTACTCTCCCCCTGACATGTGATGCTGCTAATGATAAATGTGTGAGTGTGTGAGGACCATGCCAGAGGCTGTGTGTGTGTGTGTGTGTGTGTGTGCGTGCGTGTGTGTGTATGCAAAGTGAGACACCTGTTCACTGGAGCCCTCTGCTTGAAGCGGGCCACTCATTATTAATGACCTCCCTTTTATGTGCTGTTAATGTGCTTTGTCTGCTCGTGTGCTCATTGACCCACAACTTGACAACAAACACACACATGGATGCACACACACTTAAACGCACGAACAGACACTTAAAGAAAGGTGTCAGTTTAGGAATCATCAATGCGGGCTGTGACACAGTGTCAATGTCCTCCCCCTGAGTGTATGCGTATGTGTTTCACACGACACAAAGTCACACAGCACACTGACAGCTAATTTTCTGTTGGGCCAGAAATGGCTGATTTCCAGCTTGAACGGGGTGATTAGTGACTCTCAGGTCACAATTATCAATTTGGAATTCTCCAAGCATACATTAATGGCTCCATTTTAAAATGATACGAGCAACATCCCTGTTTGTGTCAGGGCCATCAGAGCATCCTGAATCTATATAACGGGTGTGTATGGAGTATAGTTTGTGTTGTCAGCCACTTGTATTTAAGTC